>CM035151.1:19579961-20179961 GCA_020205615.1 Panax quinquefolius
ACTAACTAATTTTAATTCTATTCAATAAGGTTAATTTTCCACTACATATTACAAGTTCAAGATTAGATCCTTTTTTCCCTTCCCCGGAAATAGTTAATACAATACCATTTTCGAGCAAATCAATTTTGAGAGACATAAACCACCCCTTAGACGGAAGGCATGTAAACTCCATAAATCACAAACCAAGAAAGTGGAGGGGGATTCAGATCAATTTGGGAGGAGAGTTTGGAGTTTCGAAGTCTCAGAGCCGAATCGTGCAAGTTGAGTGATTTAGAGAGAAATTAAAAAGTACCGCATTTAAATAGTTATGTTATTTAACAAAGTTATGTTCTCGAACGGTCATAGAGGACCGCTTAAGAGCATAACTCTTAATTAGCATAACTTTGTTAAATAAAGATAACTATTTAAATGCCTTACTTCTAATTTCACCGATTTCTTTTGTATACTAATGGTAGATGAAGATCAAATGCACATGCCAAGAATCAACAATACTAAATCTAACATAAGACTAACTAATTCTTAATTCTATTCAATAAGGTTAATTTTCCACTACATATTACAAGTTCAAGATTAGATCCTTTTTTTCCTTCCCGGAAATAGTTAATACAATACCATTTTCGAGCAAACCAATTTTGAGAGACATAAACTACCCTTGATTTGGAAGGCGTAAACTCCATAAATCACGCCTAAGAAAGTGGAGGGGATCAGATTGAATTGGGAGGAGAGTTCGAGTTTCGAAAGTCCTGTGAGCCGTGAATCGTGCAAGTGAGTGAGGAGAGAATTAAAATAAGATATTTAATAGTTTAACAAAGTTATGTTTTTAAGAATTATGTTCTTGAACTGCCCCTCTATATATAGAGGAACGCCAAGAGCATAACTCTTAATTAGCATAACTTTGTTAAATAGCATAACTATTTAAATGCCTTTACTTTAATTTCATTTATTTCTTTTAGATACTAACGGTAGATTTAAGATCAAATGCACATGTCAAGAAGTCAACAATACTTCAACGAAACATAAGACTAACTAATTCTTAATTTTATTCAATAAGGTTAATTTTCCACTACATATTACAAGTTCAAGATTAGATCCTTTTTTCCTTCCCGGGAAATAGTTAATACAATACTATTTTTAGCAAATCCAATTTTGAGAGACATAAACTACCCCTTGGACGGGAAGGCATGTAAACTTCCATAAATCACACCAATAAAGTGGAGGGGGATCTATCAATTTGGGAGGAGAGTTTGAGTTTTGAGTCTCAGAGCTGAATCGTAAAGTGAAGATGAGAGAGAGAATTAAAAGTATTTAATATTTAAATAGTTATGTTATTTAAACAAAGTTATGTTCTTGAATCTCCATCTATATAGAGGGACCGCTTAAGAGCATAACTCTAATTAGCATAACTTGTTAAATAGCATAACTATTTAAATGCCTTACTTAATTTCACCGATTTCTTTGTATACTAATGGTAGATGAAGATCAAATGCACATGTCAAGAATCAACAATACTTCAAACGAACATAAGACTAACTAATTTTTAATTCTATTTAATAAGGTAAATTTTCCACTACATATTACAAGTTCAAGATTAGATCTTTTTTTCCCTTCCGGGAAATAGTTAATATAATACCATTTTCGAGCAAACCAATTTTGAGAGACATAAACTACCCCTTGTACGGAAGAAGGCGTAAACTTCCATAAATCATACCAAGAAAAGTGGAGGGGATCAGTATTGAATTTGGGAGGAGAGTTTGAGTTTTGAGTCTTCGAAGCCGTGAATCGTGCAAGTGAGTGAGGAGAGAATTAAAATATTTATGAATAGTTATGCTATTTATCAAAGTTATGTTCTTTAAGAATTATGTTTCGAAAGGTCCGCTATATATATAGAGGAACGCTCAAGAGCATAACTCTTAATTAGCATAACTTTGTTAAATAGCATAACTATTTAAATGCCTTACTTCTAATTTCACCGCTTTCTTTGTATACTAATGGTAGATGAAGATCAAATGCACATGTCAAGAATCAACAATACTTCAAATCTAACATAAGACTAACTAATTCTAAATTCTATTCAATAAGGTTAATTTTCCACTACATATTACAAGTTCAAGATTAGATCCTTTTTCCTTCCCGAAATAGTTAATACAATACCATTTTCGAGCAAAACCAATTTTGAGAGACATAAACTACCCTTGGGACGGAAGGCAGTAAACTTCCATAAATCACAAATTGCAAGAAAGTGAGGGGGATCAGATTGAATTTGGGAGGAGAGTTCGAGTTTTGAGTCTCGTGAGCCGTGAATCGTGCAAGTGAGTGAGGAGAGAGAATTAGTAAAAGAAAGGTTATGTTATTTAACAAAGTTATGTTATTTAACAAAGTTATGCTTTTGAATGGCTCCTATATATATAGAGGACCGCTCAAGAGCATAACTCTTAATTAGCATAACTTTGTTAAATAAAGACAAACTATTTAAATGCCTTACTTCTAATTTCACCGATTTCTTTATATACTAATGGTAGATGAAGATCAAATGCACATGTCAAGAATCAACAATACTTCAAATCTAACATAAGACTAACTAATTTTAATTCTATTCAATAAGGTTAATTTTCCACTACATATTACAAGTTCAAGATTAGATCCTTTTTTCCCTTCCCGGAAATAGTTAATACAATACCATTTTCGAGCAAACCAATTTTGAGAGACATAAACTACCCCTTTACACGGAAGGCAGGTAAACTTCCATAAATCACAAACTAAGAAAGTGGAGGGGGATCAGATTGAATTTGGGAGGAGAGTTTGAGTTTCGAGTCTCAGAGCCGTGAATCGTGCAAAAGGAAGTGAGAGAGAGAATTAAAAGTAAGATTTAAATAGTTATATTATTTAACAAAGTTATAGTTTTGAACCATTCCTCTATATATATAGAGGACCGCTCAAGAGCATAACTCTTAATTAGCATAACTTTAAATAAATAAAGATAACTATTTAAATGCCTTACTTCTAATTTCACCGATTTTTTTGTATACTAATGGTAGATGAAGATCAAATGCACATGTCAAGAATCAACAATACTTCAACGAATATAAGACTAACTAATTCTTAATTCTATTCAATAAGGTTAATTTTCCACTACATATTACAAGTTCAAGATTAGATCCTTTTTTTCCTTCCCGGAAATAGTTAATACAATACCATTTTCGAGCAAACCAATTTTGAGAGATATAAACTACCCTTAGACGGAAGGCATGTAAACTTCCATAAATCACAACCAAGAAAGTGGAGGGGGATCAGATTGAATTTGGGAGGAGAGTTTGAGTTTCGAGTCTCAGAGCCGTGAATCAGCAAAGTGAGTGAGGAGAGAGAATTAGTAGCAGATTTAAATAGTTATACTATTTAACAAAGTTATGTTCTTTAAATATATAGAAAACCGGCCTCTATATATATAGAGGACCGCTCAAGAGCATAACTCTTAATTAGCATAACTTTGTTAAATAGCATAACTATTTAAATGCCTTACTTCTAATTTCACCGATTTCTTTGTATACTAATGGTAGATGAAGATCAAATGCACATGTCAAGAATCAACAATACTTCAAATCTAACATAAGACTAACTAATTTAATTCTATTCAATAAGGTTAATTTTCCACTACATATTACAAGTTCAAGATTAGATCTTTTTTTTTCCCTTCCCGGGAAATAGTTAATACAATACCATTTTCGAGCAAACCAATTTTCGAGAGACATAAACTACCCCTTAGACGGAAAGGCAAAACTTCCATAAATCACACCAAGAAAGTGGAGGGGATCAGATTGAATTTGGGAGGAGAGTTTGAGTTTCGAGTCTCTTAGCCGTGAATCGTGCAAAGGAGTGAGGAGAGAAATTAAAAAGTATATTTAAATAGTTATATTATTTAACAAAGTTATGTTTTTAAGAATTATGTTCTTCATCTTCTCTATATATAGAGGACCGCTCAAGAGCATAACTCTTAATTAGCATAACTTTGTTAAATAGCATAACTATTTAAATGCCTTACTTCTAATTTCACCGATTTCTTTGTATACTAATGGTAGATGAAGATCAAATGCACATGTCAAGAATCAACAATACTTCAATCTAACATAAGACTAACTAATTCTAAATTCTATTCAATAAGGTTAATTTTCCACTACATATTACAAGTTCAAGATTAGATCCTTTTTTTCCTTCCCGGGAAATAGTTAATACAATACCATTTTCGAGCAAACCAATTTTGAGAGATATAAACTACCCTTAGACGGAAGGCGTAAACTTCCATAAATCATACCAAGAAAGTGGAGGGGGGATCAGATTGAATTTGGGAGGAGAGTTTGAGTTTTGAGTCCTCGTGAGCCGTGAATCAAAAAGTGAGTGAGGAGAGAGAATTAAAAGTAAGATTTAATAGTTATGTTATTTAACAAAGTTATGTTATTTAAAGTTATAATTTCGAACGGTCCTCTATATATATAGAGGACCGCTCAAGAGCATAACTCTTAATTAGCATAACTTTGTTAAATAGCATAACTATTTAAATGCCTTACTTAATTTCACCGATTTCTTTGTATACTAATGGTAGATGAAGATCAAATGCACATGTCAAGAATCAACAATACTTCAACGAAACATAAGACTAACTAATTTTTAATTCTATTCAATAAGGTTAATTTTCCACTACATATTACAAGTTCAAGATTAGATCCTTTTTTCCTTCGGGAAATAGTTAATACAATACCATTTTCGAGCAAACCAATTTTGAGAGACATAAACTACCCTTTAGATGGAAGGTAAAACTTCCATAAATCACAAACAAGAAAGTGGAGGGGGATCAGATTGAATTTGGGAGGAGAGTTTGGAGTTTCGAGTCTCAGAGCCGTGAATCGTGCAAGTGAGTGAGAGAGAGAATTAGTAAGATATTTAATAGTTATGTATTTAACAAAGTTATGTTCTTTAAGAATTATGTTTCTCCCTACCCTCTATATATATAGAGGACCATTCAAGAGCATAACTCTTAATTAGCATAACTTTGTTAAATAAAGATAACTATTTAAATGCCTTACTTCTAATTTCACCGATTTCTTTGTATACTAATGGTAGATGAAGATCAAATGCACATGTCAAGAATCAACAATACTTCAAATGAACATAAGACTAACTAATTCTTAATTCTATTCAATAAGGTTAATTTTCCACTACATATTACAAGTTCAAGATTAGATCCTTTTTTTCCTTCCCGGAAATAGTTAATACAATACCATTTTCGAGCAAACCAATTTTGAGAGACATAAACTACCCCTTTTCGATGGAAGGCAGTAAACTTCCATAAATCACAGCCAAGAAAGTGGAGGGGATCAGATTGAATTTGGGAGGAGAGTTTGAGTTTCGAGTCTCAGAGCCGTGAATCGTGCAAGTGAGTGAGGAGAGAGAAATTAGTAAGATTTAATAGTTATGTTATTTAACAAAGTTATGTTCTTTAAGAATTATAGCTGAACTATCCTCTATATATATAGAGGACCGCTCAAGAGCATAACTCTTAATTAGCATAACTTTGTTAAATAGCATAACTATTTAAATGCCTTACTTCTAATTTCACCGATTTCTTTGATACTAATGGTAGATGAAGATCAAATGCACATGTCAAGAATCAACAATACTTCAACGAACATAAGACTAACTAATTCTTAATTCTATTCAATAAGGTTAATTTTCCACTACATATTACAAGTTCAAGATTAGATCCTTTTTTCCTTCCTCGGGAAATAGTTAATACAATACCATTTTCGAGCAAACCAATTTTGAGAGACATAAACTACCCTTAGAGACGGAAGGCAAAACTTCCATAAATCACACACCAAGAAAGTGGAGGGGATCAGATTGAATTTGGGAGGAGAGTTTGAGTTTTGAGTCTCAGAGCCGTGAATCGTGCAAAGTGAGTGAGGAGAGAGAATTAGTAAAGCATATGATAAATAGTTATGCTATTTAACAAAGTTATGTTCTTTAAGAATTATAGTTTTAAACTACCTCTATATATATAGAGGACCGCTCAAGAGCATAACTCTTAATTAGCATAACTTTGTTAAATAAAGATAACTATTTAAATGCCTTACTTCTAATTTCACCGATTTCTTTGTATACTAATGGTAGATGAAGATCAAATGCACATGTCAAGAATCAACAATACTTCAAATCGAACATAAGACTAACTAATTCTTAATTCTATTCAATAAGGTTAATTTTCCACTACATATTACAAGTTCAAGATTAGATCCTTTTTTTCCCTTCCTAGAAAATAGTTAATACAATACCATTTTCGAGCAAACCAATTTTGAGAGACATAAACTACCCTTAGACGGAAGGCGGTAAACTTCCATAAATCATACCAAGAAAGTGGAGGGGATCAGATGAATTTGGGAGGAGAGTTTGAGTTTCGAGTCTCGTGAGCCGTGAATCGTGCAAGTGAGTGAGAGAGAGAATTAGTAAGCAGATTTAATAGTTATGTATTTAACAAAGTTATGTTTTTAAGAATTATGTTTTCGAACTGGTCCTCTATATATATAGAGGACCGCTCAAGAGCATAACTCTAATTAGCATAACTTTGTTAAATAGCATAACTATTTAAATGCCTTACTTAAATTTCACCGATTTCTTTGTATACTAATGGTAGATGAAGATCAAATGCACATGTCAAGAATCAACAATACTTCAAATCTAACATAAGACTAACTAATTTAATTCTATTCAATAAGGTTAATTTTCCACTACATATTACAAGTTCAAGATTAGATCCTTTTTTTCCTTCCTCGAAATAGTTAATACAATACCATTTTCGAGCAAACCAATTTTGAGAGACATAAACTACCCTTGTAGATCGGAAGGCAGGTAAACTTCCATAAATCATAGCCAAGAAAGTGGAGGGGATTGTATTGAATTTGGGAGGAGAGTTTGGAGTTTCGAGTCTCAGAGCCGTGAATCGTGCAAGTGAGTGAGAGAGAGAATTAGTAAGGATTTAAATAGTTATGTTATTTAACAAAGTTATGTTCTTAAGAATTATAGCTTGAACTATTCTCTATATATATAGAGGACCGCTCAAGAGCATAACTCTTAATTAGTATAACTTTGTTAAATAGCATAACTATTTAAATGCCTTACTTAATTTCACCGATTTCTTTCAGATACTAATGGTAGATGAAGATCAAATGCACATGTCAAGAATCAACAATACTTCAAACGAACATAAGACTAACTAATTTTAATTCTATTCAATAAGGTTAATTTTCCACTACATATTACAAGTTCAAGATTAGATCCTTTTTTCCTTCCTCGAAATAGTTAATACAATACCATTTTCGAGCAAACCAATTTTGAGAGACATAAACTACCCTTAGACGGAAGGCAGTAAACTTCCATAAATCATGCCAAGAAAGTGGAGGGGGATCAGATTGAATTTGGGAGGAGAGTTTGAGTTTTTGGAGTCCTAGAGCCGTGAATCGTGCAAGTGAGTGAGAGAGAGAATTAGTAAGTAAGGCATTTAAATAGTTATATTATTTAACAAAGTTATGTTCTTTTTAGATTATGTTCTTGAACGCACCTCTATATATATAGAGGACCGCTCAAGAGCATAACTCTTAATTAGCATAACTTTGTTAAATAGCATAACTATTTAAATGCCTTTACTTAATTTCACCGATTTCTTTGTATACTAAATGGTAGATGAAGATCAAATGCACATGTCAAGAATCAACAATACTTCAAATCGAATATAAGACTAACTAATTTTAATTCTATTCAATAAGGTTAATTTTCCACTACATATTACAAGTTCAAGATTAGATCCTTTTTTCCCTTCCTCGAAATAGTTAATACAATACCATTTTCGAGCAAACCAATTTTGAGAGACATAAACTACCCCTTAGACGGAAGGCAGTAAACTCCATAAATCACAACCAAGAAAGTGGAGGGGGATCAATTGAATTTGGGAAGAGAGTTTGAGTTTCGAAGTCTCGTGAGCCGTGAATCGTGCAAGTGAATGAGGAGAGAGAATTAGTATAGATTTAATAGTTATGCTATTTAACAAAGTTATGTTCTTTAAGAATTATGTTCTTTAAACGCACTCTATATATATAGAGGACCATTCAAGAGCATAACTCTTAATTAGCATAACTTTGTTAAATAGCATAACTATTTAAATGCCTTACTTCTAATTTCACCGATTTCTTTATATACTAATGGTAGATGAAGATCAAATGCACATGTCAAGAATCAACAATACTTCAAATCTAATATAAGACTAACTAATTCTTAATTCTATTCAATAAGGTTAATTTTCCACTACATATTACAAGTTCAAGATTAGATCCTTTTTTTTCCTTCCCGGAAATAGTTAATACAATACCATTTTCGAGCAAACCAATTTTGAGAGATATAACTACCCTTAGACGGAAGGCGTAAACTTCCATAAATCACAACCAAGAAAGTGGAGGGGATCAGATCAATTTGGGAGGAGAGTTTGAGTTTCGAGTCTCAAGAGCCGTGAATCGTGCAAGTGAGTGAGAGAGAAATTAGTAGCAGATTTAATAGTTATGCTATTTAACAAAGTTATGTTCTTTAAGAATTATGTTCTTGAACGCACCTCTATATATATAGAAGACCATTCAAGAGCACAACTTTTAATTAGCATAACTTTGTTAAATAGCATAACTATTTAAATGCCTTACTTCTAATTTCACTGATTTCTTTATATACTAATGGTAGATGAAGATCAAATGCACATGTCAGTAAATCAACAATACTTCAACGAATATAAGACTAACTAATTCTTAATTCTATTCAATAAGGTTAATTTTCCACTACATATTACAAGTTCAAGATTAGATCCTTTTTTCCTTCCTCGGGAAATAGTTAATACAATACCATTTTCGAGCAAACCAATTTTGAGAGACATAAACACCCTTGTAGACGGAAGGTAAAACTTCCATAAATCACAACAAGAAAGTGGAGGGGGATCAGATCAATTTGGAGGAGAGTTTGAGTTTTGAGTCCTCGTGAGCCGTGAATCGTGCAAGTGAGTGAGGAGAGAGAATTAGTAAGATATTTAAATAGTTATGCTATTTAACAAAGTTATGTTCTTTAAGAATTATAGTTTTAAATCTGGCCTCTATATATATAGAGACCGCTCAAGAGCATAACTCTTAATTAGCATAACTTTGTTAAATAAGATAACTATTTAAATGCCTTACTTCTAATTTCACCGATTTCTTTGTATACTAATGGTAGATGAAGATCAAATGCACATGTCAAGAATCAACAATACTTCAACGAACATAAGACTAACTAATTCTTAATTCTATTCAATAAGGTTAATTTTCCACTACATATTACAAGTTCAAGATTAGATCCTTTTTTTCCTTCCCGGGAAATAGTTAATACAATACCATTTTCGAGCAAACCAATTTTGAGAGACATAAACTACCCTTTCAGACGGAAAGGTAGGTAAACTTCCATAAATCACAATTAAGAAAGTGGAGGGGATCAGATTGAATTTGGGAGGAGAGTTTGAGTTTTGAGTCTCAGAGCCGTGAATCGTGCAAGAAAGGAGAGAGAAATTAGTAAGTAAGATGAAATAGTTATGTTATTTAACAAAGTTATGTTCTTTAAGAATTATAGTTTCGAACTATCCTCTATATATATAGAGGACCGCTCAAGAGCATAACTCTTAATTAGCATAACTTTGTTAAATAAAGATAACTATTTAAATGCCTTACTTCTAATTTCACCGATTTCTTTGTATACTAATGGTAGATGAAGATCAAATGCACATGTCAAGAATCAACAATACTTCAAATCTAACATAAGACTAACTAATTTTAATTCTATTCAATAAGGTTAATTTTCCACTACATATTACAAGTTCAAGATTAGATCCTTTTTCCTTCTCTCGAAATAGTTAATACAATACCATTTTCGAGCAAACCAATTTTGAGAGACATAAACTACCCTTAGACGGAAGGCATGTAAACTTCCATAAATCATGCTTCAAGAAAGTGGAGGGGGATTGTATGAATTTGGGAGGAGAGTTTGAGTTTTGAGTCTCAGAGCCGTGAATCGTGCAAAGTGAATGAGGAGAGAGAATAGTAAGGCATTTAAATAGTTATGTTATTTAACAAAGTTATGTTCTTTAAGAATTATAGTTCTGAACTACCCTCTATATATATAGAGGACCGCTTCAAGAGCATAACTCTTAATTAGCATAACTTTGTTAAATAGCATAACTATTTAAATGCCTTACTTAATTTCACCGATTTCTTTGTATACTAATGGTAGATGAAGATCAAATGCACATGTCAAGAAATCAACAATACTTCAACTAACATAAGACTAACTAATTCTTAATTCTATTCAATAAGGTTAATTTTCCACTACATATTACAAGTTCAAGATTAGATCCTTTTTTCCCTTCTCGGGAAATAGTTAATACAATACCATTTTCGAGCAAACCAATTTTGAGAGACATAAACTACCCTCAGATTCGAAGGCGTAAACTTCCATAAATCACAGCTTTGAAAGTGGAGGGGATCAGATTGAATTTGGGAGGAGAGTTTGAGTTTTGAGTCTCGCAGCCGTGAATCGTGCAAAATGAGTGATGAGAGAGAATTAAAAGTAAGATTTAAATAGTTATGTTATTTAACAAAGTTATGTTCTTAAGAATTATAGCCTCTCCCCCTCTATATATAGAGGACCGCTCAAGAGCATAACTCTTAATTAGCATAACTTTGTTAAATAGCATAACTATTTAAATGCCTTACTTCTAATTTCACTGATTTCTTTGTATACTAATGGTAGATGAAGATCAAATGCACATGTCAGTAAATCAACAATACTTCAACGAACATAAGACTAACTAATTCTTATTTATATTCAATAAGGTTAATTTTCCACTACATATTACAAGTTCAAGATTAGATCCTTTTTCCCTCCTGGGAAATAGTTAATACAATACCATTTTCGAGCAAACCAATTTTGAGAGACATAAACTACCCCTTAGATGGGAAGGCGTAAACTTCCATAAATCATACCAAGAAAGTGAGGGGATTGTATTGAATTTGGGAGGAGAGTTTGGAGTTTTGAGTCTCAGAGCCGTGAATCGTGCAAGTGAGTGAGAGAGAGAATTAGTAAGCAGATTTAATAGTTATATTATTTAACAAAGTTATGTTCTTTACATTATAGCTTTAACTGGCCCTCTATATATATAGAGGACCGCTCAAGAGCATAACTCTTAATTAGCATAACTTTGTTAAATAGCATAACTATTTAAATGCCTTACTTCTAATTTCACCGATTTCTTTGTATACTAATGGTAGATGAAGATCAAATGCACATGTCAAGAATCAACAATACTTCAAATCTAACATAAGACTAACTAATTTTAATTCTATTCAATAAGGTTAATTTTCCACTACATATTACAAGTTCAAGATTAGATCCTTTTTTCCCTTCCTAGGAAATAGTTAATACAATACCATTTTCGAGCAAACCAATTTTGAGAGACATAACTACCCCTCAGACGGAAGGTGTAAAACTTCCATAAATCATAGCCAAGAAAGTGGAGGGGGATTATATTGAATTTGGGAGGAGAGTTTGAGTTTTGAGTCTCGTAGAGCCGTGAATCGTGCAAGTGAGTGATGAGAGAGAATTAGTAAGACATTTAAATAGTTATGCTATTTAACAAAGTTATGTTCTTTAAGAATTATGTTCTCGAACGGGCCCTCTCATATATATAGAGGACCGCTCAAGAGCATAACTCTTAATTAGCATAACTTTGTTAAATAGCATAACTATTTAAATGCCTTACTTCTAATTTCACCGATTTCTTTGTATACTAAATGGTAGATGAAGATCAAATGCACATGTCAAGAATCAACAATACTTCAAATCTAACATAAGACTAACTAATTCTTAATTCTATTCAATAAGGTTAATTTTCCACTACATATTACAAGTTCAAGATTAGATCCTTTTTCCTTCCCGAAAATAGTTAATACAATACCATTTTCGAGCAAAAACCAATTTTGAGAGACATAAACCACCCTTAGACGGAAGGTGTAAACTTCCATAAATCATAACCAAGAAAGTGGAGGGGATTATATTGAATTTGGGAGAGAGTTTGGAGTTTCGAGTCTCAGAGCCGTGAATCGTATGTGAAGTGATGAGAGAGAATTAAAAGTAAGACATTTAAATAGTTATGCTATTTAACAAAGTTATGTTCTTTAAGAATTATGTTCTTGAATCTGGCCCTCTAAATGTGTATATATATATTTATATTTATCACATACGCATTATAATCAAGATATACTTACTTATTCTCAGATCACATATTCAATACATTATGTAGACACTTGAAATTTTCTCAGACATCATACTAACATCATAGAGGATGATTTGTTTTCAAGGAACCCCGAAGACAGCTTCATATCCATTTCTACACTACCTAAGTTCAAAGATCAACCCCAAACACACAATGGGAGTAATAATTCCAACCCTTGATATAACCCCAAGGCGCAGCAGATCCAATACCGAACACACACCGAGAAGACCGACATCTCTGAGATAACCCCAAGGTATCCAAATCAAATCACCCCAATCATGGAATAGCTACCAACCTCGGTGATCACCCCAAGGAATGCAGCTGGGCGATAACCCCTAAATGTGTGTTTCAAATGCAACCAAAGGTCAATCTCTAAGACTCAAAATGAGATACTCAAGATCAACCCAAGACAATACCGGAGGATATGCACACCTCGTAGACGACAATCGAGGACCTTCAATAATTATATTATAGTACCAATCTCAAATAAGCTCGAGCAACTTCGCTTATCACCCAAACCGCATGATAACACCGTAGTGGGCAATATCGCTATCTCGCCAACGTGATGCCACGCCACGCCGCCTCAAACATTTCATACACACATCTCTACACAACGATGTCCCACAAGAATCAAGGAGAACTAATCCCGAGTGACTATCAGGCGAGTAATCTGATAGAATTTGAGGCTCAAGACCGAGGGCACCGGCCCCATCTTCAACGACTTCTTACAAACTCTAATCCCATGCCATTGTACAACTCTCACAAATGGCGATCCAAATAGGTCCTCAGATACCTCAACCAAAAAGCCCAGATTGCAATCCTAAAAGTTCGAATCGGACATTACAAAGGTCTCGAAGTGCACGTACTACAGACGACCTCACCAAAAAACTCTGGGCAACACGGGTAGCCTCTGCACACTACGGCTCTACCTCTATAAATAGAGGGTTTAGGTGGCCATTTTGCAAGAGAAAATTCAAGAAGAAGCCCCGCCTAATTTGCTCAGACTCACCCCATATCGAGTGCTTTGTCATTTTAAACACACTCAGAGCTCATATATAACTACTTTCAGACTTACAAAAGCCAAGAGTTTACCCACTTTAAAGATATAGAAGTCTTCTTTCGCCGCATCGTAAGCCTTCCTCTCACACACTTTAAAGTCTTTCTTTCATCTTTGCACACACCCTTCTTCACGCTGAGAGTCGTGTCATGGTGTTTGCCCGTAACTTCATTCGTGGTTTTATTTCAGCCAGATATAAATATATTATATATATATATATATATTGACTAACATTATCGAAAGTTATGCCTCGATCGAGCCTGCATTTTATTCGCCCCGCTTATTTACTTATATATATATATATATATATATATATATATATATATATATATGAATCGTGTGTCGAACTTTTGTTCATGAGCCTGTATTTTGGCCCGAGCATTTATTTGCTTATATATATATATATATATATATATATATATATATATATATATATATATATATATATATATATATATAATTAATCGTGTGTCTAACTTTGTTCGATGAGCCTAGACTTCACCTCGAGCGCTTATTTGCTTATATATATATATATATATATATATATATATATATATTTAATCGTGTGTCAACTTTTGTTCGATGAGCCTGTACTTCGCTCGAGCGCTTATTTGCTTATATATATATATATATATATATATATATATATATATGAACCGTGTCAACTTTGTTCGACGAGCCTGTATTTTATTCGAGCGCTTATCGCTTTAATATATATATATATACTTATATATATGAACTGCTGTCATTAACTCGCTCGATGAGCCCGGATTTTACATCCAAATATATATATATATATATATATATATATATATATATATATATATATATATATCCCCACCCTAGTCTACTTTGTGGTGGTTGATCACTTTTTACAGCCTTTTATTTACATTTTGTCCCTACCGAGTTTCGTGATATCCTGCATTTTAGAATTTATAAATGAGAATTTTATAAATAAAGGTATTATTTATGAGATATGTCAGGGTGAGAGTATGTGTATGTCATATATTGTAGAATATGTGAATTGATGAAGAGAATGTTATATATTAATTTTAATATATATAAATATTTAATTGAATTATTTATCGAAAGTTAAATAAATAAATTTTGTTTTGATTATAGAGTAATGTAATTATGTAGTAGATTAATTAAATGAATATTTAGTATTTAATTTAATTAATATAATAATTTTATGTTATAGTTCTAATTTAATAGAGATAATTAAATTAGATTAGTTATGTGATGATTGTTACACGAAATTATAATTAACAAGTAAATATAATTATGTGACAATTTGATGAGATCGATTGATGTTAAACCATTGATTAATTAAAATAATGAGTATTTGCCAAACATCGTTTTAGGCTTTTCAAGTTCAAGTTGGTGTAACCTATGTGATTAACTAGTAATTTGTATATATAATAATTACTAGAGTTACATATATTATATATTACCGTATTGTATATTATATGATATACTATAAGTTAGTACGCTAGTTTTACAAAACAAACCAAAGAAAGAAGAAGAAGAAGAGAGTTAGAGAGAGTCAGTAGGAGAAGAAGGAGAGGAAGAAAGAAGAAGAAGAAGGGAAAGCTTTGAGAAGATAAAACAAGCCCCATCATCATTATCTCCATCTCTCTTAAATTCATACTAATAAGGTTATAATCTAAATTTCTTGCTTTTAATTATATTTTTATGTTCTTCATAATGTAGTTCTCTCGATAATTGTTATATAGAAGTTGTATTGAGAAATTGAGAGAGATAGAGAGAAATAGAGGAATCGAGATGAGGTAAGAAGTTAAAGAAGAAGAAAAAAAGCTGTAAGAAGGTAACTTCTAAACTCTTATTTAATCTTTTAATTTTTTTGTTAGATTTATGTTCTAGGATAGTAGATCATGCTTAATCTTGTTTGTAGACAAAGTTTAATCTTGGATTATCAAGAATGAAACAAAAGGATTCAAGAAAGAAATGAAATGGAAAGAAAATTCAAGAACAAAATTGTAGGGTTTTGAGTAATCAGGAAATATCTTGTGAAATTCATACCTTTTGGGTATAAATGAGTTAGAAAGTGAGCCTTATATCAAATCAAGATATGTATATTCTGAAAGTGGAATCACATGAAAACTCTTTGTAGATTTCTTCGCAATGTCTGCTTTTGTAAGGTCGATCCAAGGAAAATAATCTCGCCTGTAAAATCAAAATCACATCGCTTCTCGATTTTTAACAATTCATATAAATTCGTGAGTTTTGAATTTGAAGAAACTTTAAACCGCAGTTGTAGATATGGAAGTTTACTATCCGCATCGCAAGTGAGCCATTTTATGGATCGGATCATGTTCAAATAAATTGTTTAGTAAGGATGTCCGTAAAATGAAATTTTCTAGACTAGTTGATGAATTACGTAATCTGTTTAGATGGATAAGGGTATGACTTTAAGGCCTAGATGAGGTTGTAGTACAATCGAGTAGGGGTTAATTCTATATAAGAAGGAACAAAATGGACATGTAACGTAGGAGTTATGTTAAAAACAAAAACAACGCTTTGTTAAAGAAATTATGAAGATGAGTTTTATAATTGCTTTTAATTAAGATTTTGGGTGATGGTATATTTTGATGATTAAAATATGTTTTGACATATGTAATAAGTATACATATGTGTTATCATATTCTATGCATAATTAACCATTTAAGATCAAGAGTCGAGATAAGTTAATGTGCACATAACGCGCTCGATAAAATGCCCAAGAGTAATAGTGGTTTCTAAACTTTGTATACAAAGTGTCTATCAAATGACTAATATTGATGTTATGTGCATCCGAAAGTATGAAAAGATGATAATACAAGAATAATAATGGAAGGAAATTGAAAAGGGCGATTTTGATTTTTTTTGAAGGAAAATTAAACTTGTAAACAAAGTGTTAAATATGCATTTTTGAAACCAAAGTGGTATAATAAATGAAAGTGATATACGCACATTAAACTACAAGTGCGATAGTCTAAAGATGTGTGGTGATGAAAATGAAAATAAAACCGAAGTCAGATATAAAATAGTTAGATGTCTATAAAGACATTATAAAGGATAATAAGATAAAGTAAGGTCTTAGAATAAATTTGACCATTAGATTGAGTAATCGATTTTATTTATTATGAATCTCACATACAAGGTAGGTCAGTGCAAGGACACGGCATTAGCGCGTCGGTAAAACGCCTCAGAAGGCAAGTCTTTTAGTTCTTTTTGCTATGTGAACTTGATGATGATCTCGCTTAAAATTTTAGTGTACGATGTATTATATATGTCAAAAGTATGAAATGTGAAAGTCAATCTACGACTATGATGATTGAATCTACGAATGTTGCTTTTGAGTAAGGAACTCAATCTTTTAGTTGTTATGTGAACTACAACATGTATGCTATGTTTGTTTATGATTATTCTTCAGATGTCGAGTATGTTATTACGTGCTATGTGATGCATGAAAATCATAGATTTTGTCCGAAATTTGAGCTCATTCTTGCAAATAACCATTTTTGCGCATTCAAGAATTGAAGGTAACGCTTACGTGCATATTTGATCATATGGATCAAAAGTGATTTATGAATATTTAATATCCTAGCTAAGTTGTTATTCTTGTAAACCATGTCTAATGTTTCAGTAAATGTATTAATGTTGTATTGTTATATCGCTTTTATGATGTAAACTCTTGTAGTATTAAAATGATTATGTAGATATTTAGATGTAAAGGTCGAAAGTTTTGGGAACGAGAATAGTTTGTAATAGAAAATTTTAATTATTCAAAGAAATTTCAATGGTCAGATTATCATTTAATGATGTAAAATTAGAGGTTGAATGTATTATTAACGATCAAATCGAGAATTAAATTGTATAAATTTTGGGGTCACATAAATGGTATCAAAGTCAGAGATTATAAACCTTAGGTAGAGTACCTTATGTTATAACCTTAGAGAAGGAAGGTGAATATAATGAAAGCATAAGCTCAAATAGAGTTTGAACAATAAGAAGTAATTTAAGAAACATATATGTATGGGATTAAAACATGCGTGAGAGGATTCAAAGAAGAATCTCACAGAAGTTAATGGGTTACCTAACCCAATAATACGGATGTAAGGTGATAATAAATGATGTTGTCTATAAGAAGAGAACGATAAAGAAGTTAAGAATAAAAAAGGTTATATTTAAGTATGGTATAATTGTACTTTTTTAATGGTCAATGTATGGTATCCGGGCTAAACGATTCCTTCATGTAGCTTGAGGTATATACTAACTAGTAACTCCTAACCTAGTTTGTCAAGTTATTTGTGGAAACCACCAACGCACTATATGGAAACTATTAGAGACCCGATGTACCAAGTATAGAAAATGGATACATACATGAAAATGTGGAACTCGATTGAATTTTGAGCAATGTAAATGAAGTCGGAAATTCTAAAGCAAGAATTGTATATAAACAAGAAGATTTAAAGAAGAATCTCAAGAGATATGTAGATAAGGAATGGGAGTTACCTAACTCCAATAACAAAGATAACGAATAATGTCGAAATGAAAGGAAAGAAAGAGAATCGTAAAATAAAACGATCACGAAGTTAAGAAAAGAATTTTAAGGAAGATGATATTGAATAAGATCACAACGTGATCTGCTTATGTTATAGAAGAAAGATGGTCTCAGAATGTTTGAATAATTATAGCTTGATGCTATGGATGTAATGTACTATGAAATAGTACAAGATAAACTCATGAGGAGTTATAGATAATGTGATACGAGGAATTCAGACGAGCAAAAAACAAGTTAAGAGTAAGATAGAAAGTTAGTGGATTTTAATCGAGAACCTCACGTGAGGGCCGAACAGTATAAATCTTTGTATGGGAAAGGGTTTTGTGCTTGCACTCAGCTTTATCATATTGATAATCATTGAATGTTGGTGTCGCTATCAATGTATACGCGACAAAAAGGTGATTCTTTTCTCACGTAGATGTTTCGATAGTTAGAAACTATTAAGATTGCATGATATTATTAGATTAAAGCGCGTTCTTAAAACTAATGCATATGGTAAGTTCGTGACTCATAATAATATGGTATGTTTTAAACCCCCTCAAAATGGACGCCATGGTCCGACTAGGATAAGTTCTTAAACTTATATTATCGTGGCAAGTCCCGAACTTCCAACGTATGTAAAGTTTGATGAACTGGGTATAATTAAGTTATGAATGAAGAATTGAGGATTATGGGAATAGATAGAATTATTAAGCAATGGATCAAGATAGAAAGTGGAGACATATGATTTTCCAAATCTTCTAGCTACGCTTAGACTTCAAATTTTTGACATCAAGGTAAATTCAAGACCGTGGCCTTTTTAAAATGAATTTTACTCTCAACGCACGGTGAAAAATGTACATGTGTGGACTTCGTAGATTTAACTAGATTTTTGTAATTTAATTTTAATATTTATCAATTAAATAAATATTTTCGATGATTTAATTATTAGATTAAATAATTAATCGATGCAAATGTGATCGATTAATTTAATTATATGTGTTACATTTATTAAAATTAATGTGAGAATATTTAATATTCAAGTATGTAATTATATAAGCTTTATCAATTAAAAGAAATATTTAATAAGCCTCAATGTTATTTAATTAATGCAATAATTAATTGGAGATGTAAGACCCCAACTTTTATAAATAAAGATGAATTTTTATAAATATCATTTTGAATATTATGGAGTAAATTTGGTATAATGTTATAGTCAGGTAATATTTATAAATTTTGCAAAGTACGCAAGTTGTTATATATTATTCGATTGGTCTGGGAATATTCGCTTTTATTAGGAATATTCGCATAACTAATACAATCATCAGTGGACCCTACAAATGGAATTATTGTTTCTAATCGAGAAAACGATAAAAAATACTTTTACTTAAAATAACTACAAAAGTTTTATCGTTAACCGTCAAAACACCGGTATTAAAAGTACAAAGAATACGCGTGGTCGCATAAGAGTACACCTGTATTGATTATCGATGCTTACGTGAAAAGTCACCGCTTTTGTTCAATTATTGCTATAGTAATTGTTGTGAATTTTGGCGATTTTATGGCCCCTTTATCCATTTTTAAAATAACCTATAAGGTTATTCATTATATATATATATATATATATATATATATATATATATATATGTTATATATATAATATATATGTATATAGATGGCAAGAGTTTTTTTTTCGGGGGATATAAGATCGTGGGGTACTATTATATATATATATATATATATATATATATATATATATATATATATATATATTTGAAGTTTGTAAGTCAAATACATGAGCATCATTATTATGATTATTATATTTATATATATGTAATAATTTGTAGGTTTCAGTAGACAAAGTTCACGGGTTCATAACCTGTGACTAATGTTATATATATATATATATATATATATATATTATATTTATTTAAAGATTTTGTTTTAAATATGGACCGTCTGCTTAAAAGTAAATCGATCTCGACCGCTCATTAATTAGTTAATATGCGTACTATTTTTCTATAAATAAAGCTCATTCCTTCATTATTTCTTACTTAATTCACTAAAACTCTGTAGAGAGAAATTATGAGAGGTTTAGAAAAGTATTCTCCTCCTTCCCTACTCTTATATTCAGCTTTTTTTTTACTGAAGGGATGTTATTTGTTATACTCATGAAGAGAACTTCATTATTCCATTATTTATTATTCTCGCTGAATAACTTATATACGCTGCTACCATATATATGGTGAAATTCTTCTAATATTCTCGTTTTTATTATTCTGTTGAATATCCTCGTCTGCTGCTTTTACGCTGCACTTGGTTCCATTATTTATTATTCAATTGAATATCCTCGTCTCGGCTTACGCCTTTAACCGGTTCCATTATTTATTATTCTGTTGAATATCTCGTCTGCATGCTTTTACGCCGACCGGTTCCGTTATTTATTATTTTGTTGAATAACCTACCTCGCAAGGCCTATCGCACGCCCGGTGATTTCTTTTGTTATTCCATTCTTTATTATACTAAGTCAAGTTAAAACTTTTGACTTCTATACTCCATGAAATTAGTGGAATATCCTCGATATTTGTGCTTCATCCAAAGATCTTTTCATGAAAATATTCTTCTAAGCATTCTTGAATTTTACTCTACAAAGCAATATCATGTCGATAATTTGACGTTATTAGTTCCTAGATAAATTAATTCTTGAACTTGTTTTATTGAATTCTTATATCATTGTCATCATCCTCATTTTATATTTTTGAAAGTCATCCGTGGGCCAGAAAGCATGATGGACTTGGTATGATTATGACTGTATTATTCTAAGTGTAATCACGACCGTAATGTTACAAATGATGTGGTAAAAGTCCCTCATCGGCCAAGAGTGCATCGATGGATAGTTGTTGGCATGATCATGACCATTAATGAATACATAAATATTCTTGGCCCGTAGTATGGATAATTGTGGTCATGATACTAAAGAATAACCTCGCCATAGCAAAGTGTGATTCGATAATGTGATTATTTATTGTCGAGTCTCAAATGATAAAAGTCATGAAAAACCTTTTAAATCATAAGATAGTAGATTTTATTTTCTACTGACTTTCTAAATGGATCATTTGTTCCACTACAGCTTAAACTTGATGTTTGTTATATTTTATCGCTTAATCAAAGGTCAAGGCTAATGATAATTTATTCCTGCATTATCTTAGTCATAATATTTCATCGGGCTAGTTGAGCTCACACTTTCTTTCACCGTTTCTTCGTGAAATGAGAATATAGCCGGGACGAGTGTGAACCTGAGTGA
This sequence comes from Panax quinquefolius, assembly GCA_020205615.1. Lineage (NCBI taxonomy): Eukaryota > Viridiplantae > Streptophyta > Magnoliopsida > Apiales > Araliaceae > Panax > Panax quinquefolius. The sequence goes on from CM035151.1 coordinate 19,601,245, forward strand.
TGGACCGTGATGATAGTATTAGTAGTTCTCGCTATTCTCATAAATAGTGTGACAATAAATGTAATGAGGACCCTATCGAGTTTGTATATATTATCTAGATGATAATATTTGTATTAAAACTCACAAGATATGTTTAGTCGTATTTTACACGAATCGTTGTATAATTAAGTTGTATTTGAATTTTGTACTATGTATTCATGCACTCAAGATGGGTGATGTATACCTATTTTGGGGGCGCACGGGAGATTTAATAATTTGATATAATTAATTAATGAGAAAAATTAATTATGTGACTATGAATTTATGAGAAATTATTATAATTATTTTATATTAAATTAAATAATATAATCGAGCTATCAGATAATTAGGTCCCATATGAATTAAACTATATCAGAGGTTTTATTAAATTAAATGGTTTTGTAATCTATTCTCCACAAGCCAAACAAGGCCCTAGGGGAGTTAACAAAGCAGCTAACCCACGATTGGGCCAACCCACCACTCAAGGCCGCTTTATTTAATTATTCGACGCCTTCTTCCTTTCTTTTCTTATTATTCTATGTCTCAAAATTATCACAAGGAGATAAAACTTCAGAGAGAAATCACTTGAGTTTTGGATGAAGGAGATTTTGATGTCTCGGATGCTCGAGGAGCAAAAGGTTCCCTTTCACGCCTTTTACGATACGAGGAGAGGCAGACATCGGTGGGAGCTCTGAAAACGACTCAACCTACCGCACTAAAAATGTCTTGGGAGAAGTTCTAAGAACTATTCAACGACAAGTACTTTCCGAAAGTATTCGGCCACACGAAGGAGGTGGAGTTCATCAAGTCGAATAAAATAATACGACCGCGGTCGCAAAGACGAAGAAAAATTTGCCGAAGTTATCCCGGCTTAGGCCCCACTTTGGTGGATAATGAAGAAAGAATTACGCTGGATGTTTTTAAGAGGTTTGAAGTCGAGATACGCCAACATCTTATTTCTCATAAACCGTATTTGTATTCGATGTTGTAAATAGGGCTCACTGGGTAGAGCGATAACGAGTCAACGCAACCAAAAGAGAGCATCCGCAAAAATTATAATACCAATGAGAGCACCATCAAAGCTATGACAACAAGCGGAGGGAATCAATGTGCCGTAAATGGTAACCACTTCTTGGTAATCGTACAAAACAATAAGAATGGACATTTCAAGAAGAGAGATTCAACAATGATGGAAAGACGAAGACCAAAGACCAAGTTGTTAAGGAAGGAGAAATATCACCTATCATATGCTTCAAATGCGAGGAGAGGGACACATCACCCAAATCACAGAACGCCACCCAAAGCATGTTATAATTGTGGAAGAGAAGGTCACTTAGCCTGATTTTGTCGCTCACCAAGACAAGTTCACCAGATGGAGGCACCAAAGGTCATCCCGTAAAAGTCAAAGCCAGAGGTAAGGGAGAGCATTTGTCAGACCTCCTAAAAGCAAGGAATCCAAATGAGGTCATCACGGTAAGCTTATCATAAACTCTAAATAAGTCTATACTTTATTTGATACCGGCTTCTACCCATTCTTTATTTCTCCTACTTGCGCCAACGATTAAATTCCGACCGAGAAATTAGACTTTCACTTATCTCGTGGAAACTCCGTCGAGAAACCTTCATTACATCCACTATTTATAAGTCTTGTTTGGTTCAAAATCCAGACTTCACATTACCTCGTCGATCTTATTTCATTGAAAATACTCAGATTCGACGTGATTCTAGGATCGATCGTTAACTACTTATCATGCAAAAATTGATTGTTTTCGTAAGGTTGTTAGCTTTCATATTCCTAATCAACCTATTATGCGAATTCAAGTGACCAAACCATTAAAATCAATCACTACTATCTCAAGCCATAAAGTTATTCGCTTATCAAAAACTGATGTCAAGCTTTCTTAGCCCACGCCACGATCTAAACAAAAATATGTCAATTTTGAATGATATTTCTATTGTTAATAAATTTCCCGACGATTCCTTCAAGAACTTCCTCGCCTACCCTCGTAACATGAAATTGAATTTTGTATCGACCTTGAACCCAGACAAAACCCATTTCCAAAGCCCCATATCGAATGGCTCTATCAACTTCAGAGTTAAAGACCCAACCACAGAATTGTTAGACATCGGCTTTATTCATCCTAAGATTCCTCGGGGTGCCCCTGCTCTATTCGTGAAGAAGAAAGATGGGAGTATGCGATTTTGTATTGATTATCTGGAGTCAATCATGTCACCATCAAAAATAGTACCCATCGCCACGATCGATGACCTGCTTCACCAACAGAAGGAGCCAAATTTTTCAAAGATCGATCTTCGCTCCAATATTACCAATCAAGATTAGAATCGATGACATTCCAAAGACGGCCGTAACTCCTAAGACGGCATTATGAATTCCTAGTTATGTCCTTTAGATCGACTAATGCTCCCGCCGCCTTCATGGATTTGATGAACCGAGTATTCAAGGAATATTTGATCACTTTGTGGTCGCCTTTATCATGACATCCTTATTTATTCCAAAATCCATGAAGATCATGAGCAACACTTGAGGTCGACACCCCAAAAGCTTCGTGAATACAAGCTTTATGCCAAGTCAAGAAATGTCGCCTTCTTGCTGAGGAAGTAGCATTCCTTGGACACGTAGTATCAAGTCATGGAATATCCGCTGACCCAAAGAAAGATCAAGCTATTCAAAGTCGAGAGCAACCTAAATCAAGGATCAAATATACGTAGCTTTCTGCTTACTTTCTCAGATATCGAGATTCGTGGAAGGATTTTCTCAATAGCTACCCATTAACTCAAATTGACCTCGTAAAGATACAAAGTTCATCGAGCGAAGAATGTGAGAAGAGTTTTCAAGAACTCAAGAGGAGACTCTATTTCAAGACCTGCTCGACAATACCATCCGGATCGTAGGATTTGTCATCTACAAAGTGATGCTTCTAGCAAAGGGTTGGATTTGTTCTCATGCAACATGGGAAAGTGATAGCCTATGCCTCATGACAACTCAAAGAATATGAGAGGAATTATCCTACTCATGACCTGGAGTTAGCAAAACCGTTGTCTTCGTGACTTAAAATTTGGAGGCATTACTTGTATGGGGAGAAGGTGGAGATCTTTACGGATCATAAAAGCCTCAAATATTTCTTCACCGAAAAGGAACTCAACATGCGATAACGACGCTGGCTTTGAACTATTGAAAGATTATGATCATACCATCCAATACCATCCTCGAAAAGTGAACGTGGTAGCCGACGATCGAGTAGAAGATCATATGCAAGTGTGAATGCGATATTGTCAACGCAAAGGCCCATTTTGTGTGATTTGCAAAAGGATGGAGATAGAGTTAAAGACCTGTGAACCCATGTAATGATGGCGAATATACGAAAGGTAACCGACTTTAATTGATAAAGTTAAAGCCGCCAAGCTTACGCACTCCAGAGTCGATGCGTATGAGGAAGAAAGTGCAAGAAGGTGCTATGCCGGAAGCAAGAATCGATGAAGAAGGAATACTTCGAGTCAACTCCAAACTTTGTGTTCCTAACGACCCTGATTTAAAGTATAAAATCATGATGGAGGCGCACAACACACCGTTTGCAATCCATCCTGGGAGTACCAAAATGTATCATGATATTCGTCATACATTTTGGTGGAGCAATATGAAGAGAGAGATAGCGTTGTTTATCTCAAGGTGTCTAACTTGTCAACGAGTTAAAGCAGAGCATCAAGTACCAAAAGGTCCATCAAAACCACTAGAAATTCCAGAATGGAAGTGGGAGCACATTACCATGGATTTCAAGCACGGCCTTCCTAAGGTTTCTCAAGGTATAGATGCGATTGGGTCATTGTTGATAGATCGACCAAGTCCGCCATTTTTTACCGACACGAAAACTTATACACTTGAACGCCTTTGTCAGATGTACATAAACGAGATTGTAAGATCGCATGGTATGCCAAGGTATCCATAGTTTCCGATCGAGACCCAAGATTCACTTCACAATTTTGGGTTAGTTTGCAAAAAGCTATCGGCACGCACTTCACGATTTAGTTTCGCATATCATCCTCCTCGACGGACAATTGAGAGGACTATTCAAACTCTCAAGATCTATTAAGACTCGTGTCCTTGATTTCAAGGGAAGTTTGACGAAGTTCTTACCATCGGTGGAGTTTTCCCTACAAAACAACAGCTTATCAAGAAAGTATCGGGTATGGCTCCATTCAAGCGCCAGCTATGGAAGAAAGTGTCGCTTCCAAAGATGTCGGGATGAGGTGGGTGAAGCAACGTTGTTGGGACCAGAGTTGGTACGTATAACTACGTAAAATGATTCAAACGATCCGATAACGTATAAAACCTCACAAGATCGATAAAAGAGTTATGGCCGATCTTCATCGAAAGGACGGGAATTCGATATAGAGATCATGTGTTATTACGAAGTCGCTCCGTGGAAAGGAGTTACGAGATTTAGAAAGAGAGGAAAGCTCAATCCTCGATCTCATCTACCATTTTTAATCCTTCGATCGAGTAGGAACTGTGGGCCTATAGACTCGCTTTTACCGCCAAGTATGTCTCGTGTTCATAACGCTTTTCATATATCTATGTTACGAAATATGTGAAAGAACCGCACCACATTATCGAGCTTAGAACCGTATAAAATAGCTGGAATATTTAACGATGAAGAGGTTCCCTGCTCAAATCTTGATAAGAAGGAACATATTCTACGCCCAAGGTTATACCTCAAGTCAAAGTTTTGTGGAGAAACCACGATGTCGAGGAAACGACCTGGAGTTAGAATCTAAATGAAATCAAGGTATCCTTACCTCTTCGACTTACTAGGTACGCACTCATAATTTCGAGGGCAAAATTTATAAGAAGGGAGGTCAGAAGACCCCAACTTTTATAAATAAAGATGAATTTTCTATAAATATTATTTTTGAATATTATGGAGTAAATTTGGTATAATGTTATAGTCAGGGTAATATTTATAAATTTTGCAAAGTACGAAATTGTTATATAATATTCGATTGGCCTGGGAATATTCATTTTAACAGGAATATTCGTACAACGACACAATCATTGGTGGACCTTACAACTTTAATTATCATTTGATCGAGAAAACGACAAAAATAGTTTATGAAAATAATTCATGGAAGTTTTACCGTTAACTGCTGAAACACCCTATGATAAAAGTAGAGTAATACGTGTGGTCGATATAAGCAGACACATTGATTATTGATGCTTATACGAGAAGTCACTCGCTTTTTGTTAAATTATTGCTATAAGAATTGTTGTGAATTTTGGCTTATTTTATCGCCCCTTTTATCCATTTTTAAAATAACTAAGAAGGTATGTTATTATATATATATATATATATATATATATATATATATATATAAGTGTTATATATATAATATATATGTATACGTATGGCGTGAGTTTTTTTGGGGGAGGGAATATAAGATCATCAATGGGGTAGATATATATATATATATATATATATATATATATATATATATGTTTTGAGTTTGCAAGTTGGTACGGAGCATCATTATTATGATTATTATATTTATATATATGTAATAATTTGTAGGTCAAGTAGACAAAGTTCACGGGTTCATAACTCCGCGACTAATGTTATATATATATATATATATATATATATATATATATATATATATTTTATTTTATTTAAAAGATTTTGTTTTAAATATGGACCGTCTGCTTAAAAGTAAATCGATCTCGACCGCTCATGAATTAATTACTATAGCACTATTTTTTCTATAAATAGAGCTCATTCCTTCATTATTTCTTACTTAATTCACTCAAAACTCTAGAGAGAAAATTATAGAGAAGCTTAAGAAAGTATTCGCTACTTCCCTACTCTTTTATTTAGTTTCTTTTTACTAAGAAGGGATGTTATTTGTTGTACTCATGAAGAGAACTTCCGTTATTCCATTATTTATTATTCTCGTTGAATAACTCAGATACGCTGGCCACCCTATACATGGTGAAATTCATTCTAATATTCTCGTTTTATTATTATTCTGGAATATCCTCTCTGGCTGCTTTTACAATTTAATTCGTTCCATTATTTATTATTCTGCTGTAATATCCCGTCTGTGCGCTTTTGCCTGACTCGGTTCCATTATTTATTATTCTCGCTGAATATCCTGTCTGCGCTATGCTTTTACGCTTTATTATTCTGTGAACATCCGGTTCTCGTTATTTATTATTCTTCGCTTAATAACCTCCCTGCCTATGCGCCTATCGCATGCCTCGGTGATTTCTTTTGTTATTCCATTCTTTATTATACTCAAATAAGTTAAAACTTTGACTTCTATACTCCATGAAATTAGTGGAATATCCTCGATATTTGCGCTTTCATCCAATATCTTTTCATGGAAATATTCTTCTAAGCATTCTTGAATTTTACTCTACAAAGTAGTATCATGTCGACAATTTGACGTTATTAGTTCCTAGATAAATTAATTCTTGAACTTGTTTTATTGAATTTTATATCATTGTCATCATCCTCATGTTTATATTTTTGAAAGTAATCTGTGGCCCAGAAGCATGATGGACTTGGTATGATTACGACCGAAGACCCAAATTTTTATAAATAAAGATGAAGTTTTCTATAAATATTTTTTTTAATATTATGGAATAAATTTGATATATTGTTATAGTTGTGGGTAATATTTATAAATTTTGCAAAAGTAAGCAAGTTGTTATAAAATATTCGTTTGGTAGGGAATATTCTTTTTGTTTGGAAATATTCGCATACGATTGGCTCAATTATTAGTGGACCCCACAATGGAAGTATTATCGTGATTAGAGAAAACGACAAAATTATCTTTCTATAAAAATAATTCTACGGAGGTGTTACTGTTAAAAGCGTTGAACTACCCGTTGGTAAAAGTAATAATAATAATACGGTGGTGCATAGTAACACACTAGATTGATTATTGATGCTTACGTGAGAAGTCACTTAAATATCAATCAATTATTACTCTAAAGAATAATTGCTTGCATCATATCTCTTATATTATTGATTCAATTATTGTCACAAGATCATCATAATGTATAATATGTTATATTATTAATTGAGACGACAAGTTATAAATGATTAATAATTGTTGAAAGATTAAATATGTGTTGATTAAAAAAAAATGATTTGTGGTAATATTTATTCAATCCTTGATGTATATAAAAGAGTACGTTATGGGGCGTTTGTGGTAAGTTTGATTATTTTATGGGGGCCCCATATGTCATCATCTAAGAGTCTCTTCGCACAATAGTAATTACCTTTGTGAATAGTAATTACCTTTGTCGAATAGTATTTACCTTCAATCAATAGTATTTACCTTCGTCAATAGTATTTACTTTCGTCGAATAGTAATTATCTTCGTCAATAGTAATTACCTTCAAATCGATAGTAATTACCTTTTCGATAGTAATTACCCCTAACTTGTAGTAGTTGTCATTCAATATTACCAAGATTTAACCTTCTTTCATTGTTCGAGGGCTAATTACCCATTCATGAAATAGTAGTTGTCTCTTGATATTACGAAGAGTCATTTTAACCCTTCGTTAAGACCAAGAGCCACCCTAAGTTTTTCTATAAATAGAAAGCTCATTCCTTCATTATTTTTTACGAAATCTATTCAAACTTCTGAGAGAGAAACTATAGAGAGAAGAAAGAAAGTATTCTACTACTTCACTTTTCCAATATTCATTCTTACAAGGTAGAGGGGAATATTTGTTGTTAAGAGGTGTTATTCTTTCTTATTCATGAAGAGAACTGTTGTTATTCCATCGCTTATTATTCTCATTGGAATAACTTTGTATAAGGTTTTACCCTATACTTGGTGACATTCTTCTATTATTCTGTTGGAACATCCTGTGCATGTGTTTTACACCGGACCAGTTCCGCTTTATTATTATTACATTGGAACATCACATGCATGTGTTTTACGTGTTTTACACCGACTGGTTCCATTCTTTATTATTCCGCTGGAATATCCTATCTGCGTGCATTTTACACCGCCGTTTCCATCTTTACTGACATTCCTTGCATTTATTATTACATTGGAATTATTCTGAATAACTCGCCTCTGCTAGCCTATCGCATGCATGGTGATTTCTTTTGTTATTCCATTCTTTATTATACCCAAATAATTTAAAACTTTGACTTCTATACTCCATGAAATTAATGGAATATCCTTGATATTTGCGCTTCATCCAAATCCTTTCATGGAAATATTCTTCTCGATCATTCTTGAATTTTACTCTACAAAAAAAAGATCATGTCGTATTGACATTTGGGCGTTAATAAGTCTGGATAAAATAATTCTTGAACTTGTTTTATTGAATTCTTATATCATTGTCATCATCCTCATGTTTATATTATGTTAAAAGTCATCTCGTGGCTCAGAAGTGCATAGATGGACTTGGTATGATTATGACAGAGACTATTCGGTGTAATCATGGCCGTAATGTTACAAATGATGTGGTAAAAAAATCCTCGTTGGTAGTCGTAGTGCATTGATGGATGATGTTGTTGGCATGATCATGACCATTAATGAATACACAACTATTCTCGGCCGTAGTGCATTAATAATTGTGGTCGTGATACTAAAGAATATCCTCGGCAGTGAGTGCGGGGGTGATTCGATGATGTGGAATATTTATTAAAGTTGAGTCTCAAACTATAACAATGATGAAAACCTTTTAAATCATAAAAGATAGTAGATTTTATTTTCTACTTGACTCTTTTAATGGATTCTTTGATTCACCACGTAGTTAAACTTGATGTTCATTATATTTTATCGCTTTAACATCATTGTTGTAGGCTAATGATAATTTATTCGCATTATCTTAGTCATAATATTTCTTCTTGAGCTAGTTGAGCTCACCCTTTCTTTCATTGTTTTCTTCGTGAAATGAGAATATAATTTGGGACGAGCCTGGGGAACGGAGTAATGGTCCAGAGGATAGCATTAGTAGTCCTCACTATTCGTGAAATAGTGTGATAATAATTGTAATGAGGACTCCTTTTGAGTTTGTATAATATCTAGTAGACAATATTTGTATTCAAACTCACGTTTATGTCGTATTGTACCCGACAGTTTATATTAATAAGTTGTATTTAAATTCTGTACCATGTATCTGACTACCCAAGATGGGTGATATATACCTAATTTTGGGGGCGCATAATTGGTATCAAAGCTTAAGGATATGATTCCCGGGCTAGATGTGAGAATAGTACTAGGAGGGAGAGAGACGGAATACCTTCGCTAGTATGACCTACCTAAGTTTATGTGCTATTTTATTGGTCGGTCAGAATATAGGGATAATTTGTTACATGTCAATTAACCTTTTGTTTTGTGGCAGTATCTGAAAATGACATATGAGAATGTTGAGAATAGCAATGGAGCACAGGCGATCGTTGATTCACCACATATCAATAATCGTGATAATGTGCATCGAAGCGCGACAATCCTCATGCAAACAACAACACCGACCAAATGATGAATGATCAAATGTTCGTGAGGCTTTATGCAATTTATGCAAAAGAAAGAAGAGCGACTCTGCCCAAAACGTAGGTGGAAACACGGAAAACTCTCGGCGATCACCGCTAAACAATTCAAGGAGCCGGGACCACCGGAGTTTAAGGGAGAGCCAAAACCACTTCTCGGAAGCATGGATAAAGCAGATTACCAAGATATTTGATGTCTTGGGATGCTCCGAGGAGGAGCAAAAGGTTCCTTCGCGCCTTTATGTTGCGGAGGCGATTCTTGGTGGGAATCGGTAAAACGTACTCAACCATCTTGATCAAGATATCTTGGGAGAAGTTCCAGAGTCGTTCAACGACAAATACTTTCCCGAAAGTATTCGCCATACGTAAGGAGGGTGAGTTTATCAAGTTGAACAAAACAATATGACCGTGTCGCAATACGAGGCAAAATTTGCGAGTTATCACGGTTCAATCCCCACTCGGTGGATAATGAAGAGAGAAATGGCGCCAATGTTTTTAAGAGGTTTGAAGTTTGAGATACGCCAACATCTTATTTCTCATAAACCGTGTTTGTATTCGGATGTTGTAAATAGGGCTCGATTAATGGAGCGCGATAACGAGTCAACGCAACTAAAAGAGAGCGGTAGCAAAATTATAATACCGGTGAGAGTAGTCATCGAGGCGGTGACAACAAGCTTGGAGGAATCAACAGGCGGATATGGTAACCACATCGGTGGTAATCGTACCAAAACAATAAGAATGGACATTTCAAGAAAAGGAGATTCAACAATGATGGAAAGACGTCAAAGACCAAAGACTTTTGTTAAGGAAGGAGAAAGACCACCTATCATATGCTTCAAATGCGGAGGAGAGGGACACATCGATCCAAACTCATACCATGCCGTCCAAAGCATGTTATAATTGTGGAAGAGAAGGTCACTTAGCTCGATTTTGTCGTTTATCAAGATAAATTCAACTAGGATGGAGGCACCAAAGGCCATCCCGGAAAATTCAAAACCCAGTAGTCTGAAGGAGAGCGTTTGTTGTGACCTCCCAGGAGAGCAAGGAACCCGAATGAGGTCATCACGGGTAAGCTTATCATAAACTCTAATGAAGTCTATACTTTATTTGATACCTTGCTTCTACCCATTCTTTTATTTCTCCTACTTGCGCTCATCGATTAAATTTGACTCAGGAGAAATTAGACTTTGACTTATCTGTGGAAACTCCGTTGGGAGAAACCTTCATTACATCCACTTTGCTTATAAGTCTTGTTTGGTTCAAATCGGTACCCTCACATTACTGGTCGATCTTATTTCATTAAAAATACTTGCATTTGACGTGATTCTAGGGGATTGATTGGTTAACTACTTATCATGCAAAATTGATTGTTTTCGTAAGGTTGTTAGCTTTCATATTCCTAATCAACCTATTATGCTAATTCAAACGACCAAACCATTAAAATCAATCACGGTCATCTCAAGCCATAAATCTATTCGTTTATTGAAAAATGGATGTCAAGCTTTCTTAGCTCATGTCACGATTTAAACAAAATACGCCGCTTTTGAACGATATTTCTATTGTTAATAAATTTCCCGACGTATTCTCCGAAGAACTTCTTGGCCTACCCCGAGCGTGAAATTGAATTTTGTATCGACCTTGAACCCGAAAGACAAAACCTATTTCCAAAGCCCCATATCGAATGGCTCTATTGAACTTCGAGGAGTTAAAGACCCAACTGCGAGAATTGTTAGACATTGGCTTTATTCGTCCTAGTACTTCTCCTTGGGGTGCTCCTGTTCTATTCGTGAAGAAGAAAGATGGGAGTATGCGACTTTGTATTGATTATCGGGAGTTGAATCATGTCACCATCAAAAATAGGTATCCATTGCCACATATTGATGACCTGGTTGACCAGTTGCAAGGAGCCAAATTCTTTTCAAAGATTGATCTTCGTTTCAGATATCACCAATTGAAGATTAGAACCGCTGACATTCCAAAGACGGCTTTCAGAAATTGGTACGGGCATTATGAATTCTAGTCATGTCCTTTGGATTGACTAATGCTCCTGCTGCCTTCATGGATATGATGAACCGAGTATTCAAGGAATATTTAGATCACTTTGTGGTCGTCTTTATTGATGACATCCTTATTTATTCCAAAAGCCGTGAAGATCATGAGCAACACTTGAGGCTGACACTCCAAAAGCTTCGTGAATATAAGTTTTATGCCAAGTTGAAGAAATGCGAGTTACGGCTTGAAGAAGTAGCATTCCTTGGGCACGTGGTATCAAGTCATGGAATATCTGCTGACCCAACAAAGATTGAAGCTATTCAAAGTCGGGAACAACCTAAATCGATGGATGAAAAGTAGCTTTCTCGGTTTAAATGGTTATTATCGGAGAGATTCATGGAAGGATTTTCTAGAATCGCTACTCCATTATTTCAAATGACTCGAAAAGATACAAAGTTCGGTTGGAGCGAAGAATGTGAGAAGAGTTTTCAAGAACTCAAGAGGAGACTTATTTCAAAGACTGCTTACGACAATACCATCCGGCTCGGAGGGATTTGTCATCTACAAAGGATGCTTGAGCAAAGGGTTGGGATGTGTTCTCATGCAACATGGAAAAGTTATAGCTTATGCCTCGCGACAACTCAAAGAATATGAGAGGAATTATCCTACTCATGATCTAGAGTTAGCAAATGTTGTCTTCTTGACTTAAAATTTAGAGGCATTACTTGTATGGGGAGAAAGTGGAGATCTTTACGGATCATAAAAGCCTCAAATATTTCTTCACTCAAAAGGAACTCAACATGCGACAACGACGTTGGCTTGAATTGTTGAAAGATTATGATCATACCATCCAATACCATCCCGGAAAAGCGAGCGTGGTAGGCGACGCATTGAGTAGAAAGATCATATGCAAAATCTGAGTGCGTTATTGTCAACGCAGAAAGGCCCATTTTGTGTGACTTGCAAAGGATGAAGATAGAGTTAAAGACTCGAGGGACGCGCGATGATGATAAGCGAGTATCTGAGTAGAACCGACTTTAATCGATAAAGTTAAAGTGCTTTCGAGCTACGCACTTGGGCGATGCAAGATATGAGGAAGAAAGTGCAAGAAGGTGCTATCTCGAGGAAGCAAGAATCGATGAAGAAGGAATACTTGAGTCAACTCCGGACTTTGTGTTCCTAACGACCACGATTTAAAGTATAATATCATGATGGAGGCGCACAACACACCATTTGCAATCCATCTCGGGAGTACCAAAATGTATCATGAAATTAAATCATACATTTTGGTGGAAGCAATATGAAGAGAGAGATATAGCGTTTATTTATCTCAAGGTGTCTAACTTGTCAACGAGTTAAAGCGGAGCATCAAGTACCAAAGGTCCATTGCAACCACTTGAAATTCCGAAATGGAAGTGGGAGCACATTACCATGGATTTCATTCTGGGGCCTTCCTAAGGTTTCTCAAGGCATTGATGCGATTTGGGTCATTGTTGATAGATTGACCAAGTCTGCTCATTTCTTACCAATCTGAGAAACTTATACACTTGAGCGTCTTGCTCAGATATGTACATAAACGAAATTGTAAGATCGCATGGTATCTTGCCAGATCCATAGTTTACGATCGAGACCCAAGATTCACTTCACGATTTTGGGTTAGTTTGCAAAAAGCTATGGGCACAGACTTACGATTTAGCTTCGGCATATCATCCTCGAATGAGATTTACGGACGATCGGAGAGGACTATTCAAACTCTTGAAAGATCTATTAAGACTCGTGTCCTTGATTTCAAGGGAGTTGGGACAAGTTCTTACCATTGGTGGAGTTTTCCTACAACAACAGCTTATCAAGCAAGTATTGGCATGGCTCCATTCGAAGCGTTGTATGGAAGAAAGTGTCGTTCTCGAGATCTTTGGGATGAGGTGGGTGAAGCAACGTTGTTGGGACCGGAGTTGAATACGTATGACTACGGAAAAGATTCAAACGATCCGACAACGTATAAAACCTCACAAAATCGACAAAAGAGTTATCTTGATCTTCATCGAAAGGGCGTGGAATTCGATATAGGAGATCATGTGTTGTTAAGTTGCTCCATGGAAAGGAGTAACAAGATTTGGAAAGAGAGGAAAACTTAATCCTCGATTCATCCGGTCCATTTTAATCCTCGATCGAGTAGGAACGTGGCCTATAGACTCGCTTTTACCGCCAAATATGTCTAAATGTTCATAACGTTTTCACATATCCATGTTACGTAAATATGTGAAAGACCCGAACCATATTATTGAGTTAAAACCGGACGAAATAGCGGAAGATTTGACGTATGAAGAGGTTCTGCTCAAATTTTGGATAAGAAGGAACATATTCTACGTTCCAAGGTTATACCTCAAGTCAAAGTTTTGTGGAGGAACCACGATGTTGAGGAAATAACTTGGGAGTTAGAATCTGAAATAAAATCAAGGTATCCTTACCTCTTCGACATACCGAGTGCGTACCCTAATTTTCGAGGGAAATTTCATAAGAAGGGAGGTTGTAAGACCCACTTTTATAAATAAAGATGAAGTTTCTATAAATATTTTTTTTAATATTATGGAATAAATTTGATATAATGTTATAGTTGTGGGTAATATTTATAAATTTTTCAAAGTAAGCAAGTTGTTATAAAATATTCGTTTGGTAGGGAATATTCTTTTTGTTGGGAATATTCGTATGCGACGACTCAATCATTAGTGGACCCCATAACGGAAGTATTGTCGTAGTTAGAAAACGCGACAAAATTATCTTTCTATAAAAATAACTACGGAGGTGTTACCGTTAAAACTGTTGAACTACCCGTGGTAAAAGTACAATGCGATGTCTGGCGTGGTTGCGTAGTAGCACTACGGTATTGATTATTGATGCTTTACGTGAGAAGTCACTTAGCTATACTCAATTATTACTACGATAATTCTTGCATCATATCTCTTATATTATTGATTCAATTATTGTCACAAGATATCATCGATATAATATGTTATATTATTAATTGAGACGACAAGTTATAAATGATTAATAATTGTTGAAAGATTAAATATGTGTTGATTAAAAATAAAATGATTTGTGGTAATATTTATTCAATCCTTGATGTATATAAAGAGTCTACATTATGAGGACGTTTGTGGTAAGTTTGATTATTTTATGGGGGCCCATATGTCATCATCTAAGAGTCTCTTCATCAATAGTAATTACCTTTGTGAATAGTAATTACCTTTGTCGATAGTATTTACCTTCGTCGATAGTATTTACCTTTGTCGATAGTATTTACTTTAAATCGATAGTAATTATCTTCGTCAATAGTAATTACCTTCGTCGATAGTAATTACCTTCATCAATAGTAATTATCCCTTCGCAAATAGTAGTTGTCCCTTGATATTACCAAGATTTAAGCGCCTCTTGATTGTTCCAGGGTTAATTACCCATTCGCAAATATAGTAGTTGTCTCTTGATATTACCAAGAGTCATTTTGACCCTTCGTTAAGACCAAGAGCCACCCTCGGTTTTTCTATAAATAGAAAGCTCATTCCTTCATTATTTCTTACGAATTCACCAAACTCAGAGAGAGAAACTATAGAGAGAAAGAAGAAAAGTATTCTGCTACTTCACTTTTCCAATATTCGGTTCTTCTAAGGTAGGGAATATTATTTGTTGTACCTAGTAAGGGGTGTTATTCTTTCTTATTCATGAAGAGAACTGTTGTTATTCCATTGCTTATTATTCTCATTGGAATAACTTTGTATCGTCGTTTTACCCTATACTTGGTGACATTCTTCTATTATTACATTGGAACATCACATGCGTATGTTTTTACAATCGACTGGTTCCGCCTTTATTATTATTCTTGGAACATCCTCATACATGTGTTTCTGCCAGGACTGGTTCCATTCTTTATTATTACATTGGAATATCACATGCATGCGTTTTTACGGACTGGACACAGTTCCGTTATTTATTATTACATTGGAATAACTTTTGCTGTCTTGATCTATCGCATGCATGGTGATTTCTTTTGTTATTCCATTCTTTATTATACCCAGTTGGTTAAAACTTTGACTTCTATACTCCATGAAATTAGTGGAATATCCTTGATATTTGCGCTTCATCCAGTATCCTTTCATGGAAATATTCTTCTCAGTATTCTTGAATTTTTACTCTACAAAATAGTATCATGTTGACAATTTGGACGTTAATAAGTCCTGGATAAAATAATTCTTGAACATGTATTATTGAATTCTTATATCATTGTCATCATCCTCATGTTTATATTATGTTAAAAGTCATCTGTGGCCTGTAGTGCATAGATGGACTTGGTATGATTATGACCGAGACTATTCGATTGTAATCATAACCGTAATGTTACAAATGATGTGGTAAAAATCCTCGATGGGTAGTAGTGCATTGATGGACGATTGTTGGCATGATCATGACCATTAATGAATACACAACTATTCTCGGCCGTGAATGCATGAATAATTGTGGTTGTGATCTAAAAGAATATCCTTGGTCGTAGTGCAGGGGTGATTCGATGATGTGGAATATTTATTAAAGTTGAGTCTCAGCTATAACAGTGATGAAAAACCTTTTAAATCATAAAAGATAGTAGATTTTATTTTCTACTTGACTCTTTTAATGGATTGCTGGTTCCGCTGTAGTTAAACTTGATGTTCATTATATTTTATCAGTTTAACACTGTTGTAGGCTAATGATAATTTATTCTGCATTATCTTAGTCATAATATTTCTTACTGAGCTAGTTGAGCTCACCCTTTCTTTCATTGTTTTCTTCAGGAAATGAGAATATAGCTGGGACGAGTCGGGGAACGGAGTAATGGTCCAGAGGATAGCATTAGTAGTCCTCACTATTATGTGAAATAGTGTGATAATAATTGTAATGAGGACTCCTTTTGAGTTTGTATAATATCTAGTAGACAATATTTGTATTCAAACTCACAGTTTATGTCGTATTGTACACGACAGTTATATTAGTAAGTTGTATTTAAATTCTATACCATGTATCTGACTACCCAAGATGGGTGATGTATACCTAATTTTGGGGGCGTCACATTATAGGTAATTAGTTTTGGGGATTTTTAGAACACTAAGTTTGTCAATAATACAATTTATATTTTTGTTATTTTCTTTTCAATTGTAGATGTTTTAATCACTTTGATTAAGGTTATTTGGTTGAACTCATCTTATAATTTGTCTCCATCATCAGCTGTAATGTCAAATTTATGAAACTTTCTAAAACCAGTTTCTTGCTTCAGTCTCTCTAAAAATCTATTAGCAATCTGCAAAACTTGTTTCACAGGAAGAACAAAATAACAAATAGTTGATTGCTTATTTATTGTTTTTGGTCTATTAGTTATTTGCATTATTTGACGCAATTATACACCTAGTTTATTTCCTTTTCATTTCTTTGGTATGTGGGTATAATCAAAAGCGCTATTTAACTTACTATATAGATTTTGCTTACTTTACTTAATGCATAATTTCATTAAAGTTCTACTAGTCATATTGTTATAGTTATCTATAGATACGTTTCTTAATTTTTTTGTATTGATATTAGTTGTTAAATTTTAGTGGTGCTTTTTTTTATATAGGGAATTAAATTAAATGAGTCGATTATGCATCCCCAATTTCTTACCACGATGACATAATTTTCTCTTGGACACATACATTGTGATATTTACAACAGGATATATGTATTGCTTTCATTAATAAAAGTTCATTTACGGTTATGTTTATTCTTGGTAATAAATATCGATTCTATACTTATTTAATTATTTTTCAAATTGAGAGTCAAACAAATAAAAGAATTATTATTACTTTGGTGAATAAACAATACCAATTGGTAGGACATCAACGTTAGTGGTCCTAAAGATATCAACTATCCTTTTATATTCTTTGGATGTTAAAAGCTTTTGATGATTGCAAATTAGTTTTAAGCATTTTGATTATAGTTTTGTCTTGTATGTATATATACGTAATTTGATGCATTTGTATGTCATTGTGATCAAGAATGGATGTATACCTTTTGTTTCAAAATTACACATATGTTGATAGTTAATAGTGATTGACATAATAATTTGATTTGTTTGACATTTATAGATGATGTCAAGAGGTGTTTTAAATGATTTGCACATGGTGGATGATACGGACGAGCCTAACCTTGATGACCTTGATCCAATTGGACATATGAGAGAGACAAATGACAGTGTTCCCACCAATATAGAGCCCTGGTCAAAAGAAACCACAAGTACAAAAACTACGGGACACTCAAAAAGTGTAAAGATGCCAAGAAAAAGGATGGCACCTAGATCCAATGTGTGGAATGAAGGGAAATTCATTCCCGTTAAAGATAAGGATGGTAATGTCATCAAAGGTAAGTGTACTTATTATGAAAAAGAATTAGCTGCTGATTCATCTTCAAATGGCACTACTTCTTTAAGAAATCACTTTAGAACTTGTAAAAAAAATCCTAACATGGACAAAGCTCAACCCCAACTTGTAGGGATTAAAGAGGATGAGGGAGAGGGAGGGGGAGGGGCATGTGAGGGTACACTCACTTCTTGGAGGTTTGACCAAGAAGCGATTAGGGCAACCGTGGTTCACCATCTTATTGTAGATGAACTTCATTTCAAACATGTTGAGAATGAGGGTTTAAAAGACTTTATGCAAGTTGCTTGTCCTAGGTTTCAATTTCCTTCACATTTTACATTTGCTAGATATTGTATTCGTTTGTATGAGAAGAGTAAGTTGAAAACAATCCTTAAAAAACATTGTGAACGTGTTAGCCTCACAACTGACTCTTGGACTTCTAATCAACGCTTGAATTATATGTGTGTTATTGCTCATTTTATTGATGAAAACTGGAAATTGCATAAGAAAATCTTGAATTTTCAAACCATCACAAGTCATAGGGGGAGGACATTGGGGAAATGGTTGATTCTTGTCTAAAAGAGTGAGGACTTTATAAAGTTATGACACTCACATGTAGATAATGCTAGCTCAAATGATAATCTGCGGCCATTACTTGAGAGATAAATGTACATCCTGGAAAACCAATGTCTTAGGTGGTAAATTCATTCATATGAGATGTATATCTCACATTATTAATCTTATTGTGAATGATTGGTTGAAGTTGATTGAGAAATCTGTTGAGACGGTTAGACATGCAGTGAAGTATGCAAAACAATCTCAAACTAGGGTAAAATCATTTAAGGACTGTATTGAGTATTGTGGTTTTGGAGATAAGAAAGGTTTAAGTCTAGATTGCCCAACTAGATGGAACTCAACTTACTTTATGTTAAGTTCGGCCTTAAAATACAAGGAAGCTTTTGATCAATTTGGGTTTGAAGATCGTGCCTTTGAAAAAGAGATTTGGGTTGGGGTGGGGTGGGGTGGGGAATTGGGGGGTGCAAAAATATTCCAACGGACTCGGATTGGAATAGGGCTAAATTGTTTGTTGGATTCTTAGAACATTTTTATAATCTCACTGTGCGTATTTCGGGCTCATCTTATGTCACATCAAATAATGCATCTTGAAATATGTGACACTTATATTATTTTGAATGACTGGGAAAGAAGCAATGATAGAGAATTGCAAAAAATTGACAAGGCAATGAAAATAAAATATGATAAGTATTGGGGAAATGTTACAAAAATGAATATGTTGTTATATATTCCCATTGTGCTTGATCCTCGGTATAAGTTGAGTTTTGTTCAATTTGGTTTAGAAAGAATGTATGAAAATGGTGAAATTAAAGTTAAAAATCCGTTGGAGGGTTTGGAAATAGATCTTCATTTTGATATTGATAATGAATATAGGGACTTAGAATATCAATCAAGTAATAAGTCCTCTAGGATGGAGATTGCTGATGGTGTGAAGAGATCATTGGAAGATTTGTTTAATGAGTACAGAAAAAAGTATTCAACTCAAGAAAGTGGAAAATCAAGTTTAAGTAACATATCAATGTCATCCCAAGGTTCTAGTTCAATGGAATCCCAAAATACAAATAAAATTACAGAAGAGTTCAAAAAGCGTCGGACCGGAGTTATACTTGGAGACAAATCTGAATTGGACAAGTATTTAAGTGAAGATGTGGAAGAAGTCGATGAGACTTTCGATATTTTGGGGTGGTGGAAAGTTAATAGTGTAAGATTCCATATCCTTGCATGTATTTCCCGTGATGTGTTGGCTATTCTTGTAAGACCCAACCTTTTTATAAATAAAATCGAATTTCATATAATTATTATTTTAAGGTGTTAAATTGATATAATGCTTTGATTATGAGTGAAATGTGCAAATTTTACAAAATAAGCAAGTGGTTATAAAATATTCATGTTGTTAGGGAATATTCGTTTGGTCGTGGAGTATTTTTGCTGTCGGGGAATATTCGTACGATGGCGCAACCATTTGTGGTTAAAATACAGTAATACGTGTGGTTGCACAGTAGCACACGATATTGCACAATATTTTTGAATTATTGATTCTTATGTAAGAAGGCACTACTCAATAATTGTTACAGTAATTACTGTTCAATATTTTATTTTATTGGTTCAATAATTGCTACGTTATATTTTATATTATTGTTGTTTTAATAATTGTCACTGCACAGTATTTCCCATTATCATATCAATAATTAATATTATTTGAATAATATTATTAGATAACATTATTGGCAATGTCTAAGGAAGTTCTTTCTAGGAAAGGGGTTTGGTCACCTAATTGCGTGCCAATAAGGAGAAATCTTTGTTGGAAAGCCCCTTCTTTCCTGGGAACGACATGGTTATCATAATTATGATTCTGTAATATTATTTGTGAATAATTAATTATTGATTTATATGATAAGGAAATATTTATTTTTATGTGGATATAAATGAAGGAATTAATGTTGAGGTGTTTTATCAGTATTTTGTCGAAATGGAGGTATTAAAAATCGTCCGTATGTGGATTTCGGATATTTTCTGTTTGGAATTTGGTAAAACTTTTTTCTACAAAATTGTAGAGAATTAAATTTCCTATGGAATAGACATGAGATTCGAATTTTACGATAGAATGACTAATTTTATGAATTATTGAAGTTTTAGAAATAAATATTTTTATTTAAAACATGGTGGGCCCCACTTTTAATTGGTTGGTGAGAAATGTGCTAAAATTTTATTTCAAATGTGGTGTGTATGAATAGTAGCAGGTAAAGCCATCAGGTAGCAGGTTAAGTCTGCTTTGGCGTTCTAGCATTTTTCTATAAATAGGGTGTTTAGTTACAATTAAAAATCACACCAGAATCATAAGTTTTCTCTTTTTATATTATCGAGCGTATTTTGTGAGTATTTAGATACTTTAAGAGTTGCTATTCAGTGCAAGTTTCCTTCAGCGTTATATCCGATATTCCAGTCAGAAGTACTGTTCTTTTGAGGTAAGGGATGTTATTTTCTTCGTAAATGATATTTTTTTTTTCAATATCATTATGCTGAAAATATTGATATGAATTTTATTATGAAATTTTTAACTTTTTCATGTCGAGGTTACTATTCACGAATACTGTACTATTCATGAGTACTATTCATTCAAGTATGCTTTTTCTTGTGAAATTTTTTACCTTTTAGTTAATCGAGGTTACTATTCACGTATAAGACATTATTCATGTATACTAAGACTATTCATGAATCGACACTATTCCGCGAGAAAAATGAAATTTTTTCTTCTTTGTCCAAGATGTACATTATAGTTACTATCTTTGATTGTATCCATGTTTTAATCTTTATTCTTGAATTTTACTCCACTATAGTTTATTATGGAGTATTTTTGAACTTGTATTATCTAAAGTACAAATCCCTAATCTTTGTCCTTTTATCTCACTGGATTCGTTTCTTTAAAATATTTTTCATCATTCTCAGTTTTAAATGGTGATACTTGATGAATATCTTTGGCCTGTAGTGCAAAGATAAATGATTACATGATGAATATCTTTGGCCTGTAATGCAAAGATGAACATGACCAACTGGTGATACAAATGAATATATATGGCCCGTGGTACAAGGATGAATATTTGGTTCAAGATGTATATTAATTATTGTTACAGGGATAAAATATTGATGATGTACTTGTAAATCATAGAAGATAGTAGACTTCATTCTCTACTTTACTCTTTTATTGAATTGTTATTTTCGCTGCGAATATTGATCTATAACTTGTTGTCCATTATATTTTATCTGATTTGATGAAGGCTAACGATAATTTGTTGTTCATTATCTTAGTCATAATGTTCTTTACTGGGCTAGTTGAGCTCACCTTTTCCCTTTTTGTTCTATTTTTTTTCTTAGGAGACGAGAATATAGCGGGAACTAGTCGGGGTGTGGAGTGATGTTCCCAGTCAGTTGTTTTAGCAGTCCTCACTATTTTGTAAAATAGTGTGATAATATTTGTAATGAGGACTCCTTTTGAATTTGAATAATGTCTATTAGACATTATCTGTATTTAAACTCACAGTATATGTGTTGTCATATTTTACACGACAATTGTAATAATGAAGTTGTAGTTATTTTCTGTACCATGTATTTGACGACTCGAAATGAGTGATGTATACCTATTTTGGGGGCGTCACAATTCTCATTTCTACCGTTGCTTCGGAGTCCGCATTTAGCACGGGGGGACGCATTCTTGATGCATTTATGAGATCATTGTCTCCTAATACTCCCTCCGTTCCTTAATATATGTCTTTTAAGGTTGTGCACAAGTATTAAGATAATGAATGTATAGCATTAACTATAATATCAATTTTCTATATTGCCCTTGTATTGGAAGAAGAGATTGTTATTTATTGGACAAAAAATAGTGAGAGAACCAAAGTTACATTTAATACTTGGGGTAATATTGGAAACTAAGCAATTAATGCTTACTTGAAATTCTCAAACGACTTATATTAAGAAACAAAAACATTTATCTAAAACGACTTATATTAAGGAACGGAGGAAGTATGGTGGAAGCTCTCATATGTTCTCAAGATTAGATTAAAGTGAAGAATTGTATTGATGTAAAGGAAGATAGCGACTTGCTTTGCCGATAAATTTGAGTGTGGTAATAATTATTATTTTTGTTTATTTTATTGAACTAATAAAATAATTTATACAAATAATATATTTTATTATTTTTTCAATTTTCGAAGAATATCCAAAGCCTTGTTAATAATGATGCCAATATTTCCGTGACTCAACTTGATACTAAGAAATTTGACTGTAAAGATAATTTATATTATTAATTTTGTACTTTTATTGTTAGTTTATGTTATTGATTTGTTGATTGTTTCTCTAATTTTATGTTTTTTATTACAATAAAACACATGAATTTGTTAATTTGTTATCTTACATAATATTCTTTCAAACATAAATATTGTATAATTTTTCAAACATCTAAGAACATGTCATATTATCAAATTTTAACTGCATCACATAAAAGACATGCAAATAAACTATAAACTAAAAATCTAATTAATTGATATAAAGGTTCATCTTTATAACCGAAAAGGAAATAATGGAGATAAAAAAAAGTTGAATTCATGATTCTAGAAATTATTACTTTATCTATATGAAGTTAACTTTTATCATTCACCTTTCCAAATCAGAAAATAAAACTAGCAACAAAGTTTTATAAAGATACAAGGATTAGTTTTTTTTATTTATTGAAATATACAATAATATAAATTTAAGTAAAATTATATTACTACTTAGATAATTTAATTTTAGACGAAAACAAAATTCAATGACCTAACTTAAATTTGCAACTATTATTAAAATATAATTATATTCATAATTTTGTGTATAAATAAGATTTTATTATTATTTAAATTATATAACTTTAGACACAAACTATTTTCTTATGAAAATTAGCTTATCAAATATTAGACTACATCACTATATATTAAAATAAATAGAGGTAAAAATATAATGCATTGGCTAATAATATCATCCAATTATTACATAAAATGTAAAACATATTTAAATTTATCCAATAGCATATTTATAAAATACGATAAAACTTTTAACAAATTGTAAATCTAAATTAAGACCACGTGTTTTGCATGAGGTCTAACCATATATTTAACAATAATTTTATAAAAATATAATAAAATTTTAATAATATTATATTTTTAAAATAAGACCCCGTACTTTGCACCGGGTCTTACATGCTAGTAGAATTTAATGGCATAATATATTTTGTTTGATATTGATGAGCATGCAAGGACTAATCCATCCCTTTTTCATTTATTTCTTCGGCTTCAATTCAAGTATTAATTCTACTTATGCTATATTTGTTTATAAGAATTATATTTAAGATAAAAATATTAATTCTAACGTTCTGTTTCTGAGTTTTAAAATAGACAAAAAAGAAAAGAAGTGGACGAAAAATTTAAGTTTTCTTTTCAATTCTTATGTTTCTAAGTTTTTTAATAAACGGAAAAGAAAAGAAATGAATAGAAATCTTGTCCACTTTTTTTGCCAAAGTTTTCTGTCTAAAATTGGCCTGATTTGGACTGAAAAGAAATTGGAATAAGTAATATTTTTATAATTTTCATATTATCCTCAACTTTTAATATACTAAATTTTAAATTACAATTTCATGTCTCAATTTTAAATTTTCTATTAACTCTATTAAAACTCGAAACAACACAAATAAAATTTTCAAGTTTTATATTCTTTTTTTTTTCGTTTACAATCTAAGTTTTCTTAACTTTTCTTTTCCATTCAAAACTAAAAACAAAGTGTAAGTTATCTTTGTTTGTTTTTAATTTAAACTTGGAACTATTACACTGCTTTACGAGTTTTTAATGTAGAAAAAGAATAGAAAAGCATAAATTAGAAAAGAAAAGAAAAAGAAAAAGAAAACTTTTCTTTTTCTTTGTTGTTGCTTCGAAGTTTTTAATGGAAAAGGATGAAAATTTAAATTGAGATATGAACAGAATTTAAAATTTATTATAAAAAGTAGGATATACATCATAAAATATTACTTATTCCGAAAATAGGTATACATCACCTATTCCTACATTGTCAATACATAAAACAAACAACTACAACTTTATTATTACAACAAGAAAAATCGTGAGTTTGAATACAAATATTATCTTCTGCATAATATCTATACTCAAATAAATCCTCATCACATTTATCGATACATTATTTTACAAAAATGGTGAGGACTACTAAACAATCCTTTCTAAAACCTTCATTCCATACCCCGACTGTACTCGCTATATTCTCGCCTCCCGAAAAAATGGAACAAAAGAAAAAGGGTGAGCTCAACTAGCTCAAGAAAAGAATATTATGACTAAGATAATATACAACAAATTATCATAGTCTTCAACAGTGAAAAATATAATAGAATACAATAGACAACAAATTTTAAATCAATATTCGCAATGAAATAATAATTCATTAGAAGAGTTAAGAGAGAATGCAAACTACTATCTTCTATGTATGAATTTAAAAGTTCATCGCTCATCTTTTATCCCTAACATCAATCAATACATCAATCAAATATTCATCTTTGTACTACATCCGAATTTAAACATTCATCTTTGCACTGCCAAAGATATTCTTCGAAATCATTCATCTTCGTAAGATATTCATCACCGGGTCATGTTCATTTAAACACTGCTCATCTTTGACTACTACGCCAAAGATATTCTTCAGAAATCATTCATCTTTGCACTACAAAAGCAAAGATATTCTTAAGAAATCATTCATCTTTGCACTACAGCCAAAGATATTCCATAATATCATCATTTAAGACCGAGGATGATGAAAATATTTTTTTAAAGAAACGAATCCAAAGGAAACAAAATGACAAGGATTAAGGATTAAGGATTCAGACTTGGTTTTATCCACGCCCAAAAATACCTCAAAAATAATCATAGTGGTGTAAAATTCAAGAATGATCAAAACATGGATACAATCGTAGTTAGTATCCGTATAGATGTTTTGACGAAAAAAGAAGAAATTTTATTTTTCTATGAATAGTACCAGATATCGTGAATAGTGGTCAGATATCGTGAATAAAGGCCAGATACGTGAATAAGAACTCACACCAAAAGATAGAAATTCCACAAAACATCTTCACGCTTCATGAATAGTACTCGTGAATAAGAAACTCGTGAATAAGAACTCATGAATAAGAACTCGTGAATAAGAACTCATGAATAAGAACCCATGAATAGTAACCCCGACATGAAAAAGTTCCAAATTTGATAAAAACTTCAGATCAATATTTCAAAGATAATGATATCAAGAAATAATATCATTACGAAAAAAAAATAATATCCCTTACCTCGAAAGATCAAGACTTCTAATTTAGAATCTACCGTGTATAAAGGTCAAGGAACTTGCACCCGCCTAAAGCAATACTCAAAGTATACTCAAAATACTCACAAGAATACGCCGATAATATAGAGAGAAAACTTCAGCTTCGTGTGATTTTCAATTCTAACCCAAGACCCTATTTATAGAAATTGCTAGAACACCAAAGCGTAAAAATTAATATATTAATAATATTATTTTCCACATCTTCCTACGCACACCATCAAATCTGAAATCAACCACTAACACATGTCCCATAAGTGACAAAAAAACGTTTTTCATAAAAAAATTATTTAAAACTCCAAAAAATGATAATCAATTAATCCTAACTTCAATAATTCATAATAAATAGCCATTTCATCAGAAAATTCGAATCTCACGAGTTTTTATAGGAAATTCAATTCTCTACAACTTTGCAGAAGAAAGTTTTTCCAAATTCCAAATAGAAATTGACCAAATCCACAAACCAAGCGATTTTACAAAGTATAATCAAATTTCAAATAATAAATGGGGTCCACCGACATGTTTAACATGTTTTAAACATTTATTGCAACAAAAATACTCTTCCTCCTCAGATACTCATATATCCCACATTCGTTGTAAAATATCACCATTAATATATTATTAAAATAATATATTTAAATGAATTATTTTATCGTAAAAGATAAAATATTAATTTTCAACAATTGTCATTTTAAAATTTTTCTCCATCTATATCCACATAAAATCAATATTTTCCTCATCATATAAATCAATAATTAATTATTCACAAATAATATTACAGAATCACAATATCGATAAACCGTGCAGCCTCCTGTGAAAGAGGGGCTTTCCAATAAGAATTTCTTCATCATGCCGCAATTGATTAGGTGACCAAACCTCTCCTTAGATGTAACTTTCTAGACATCGCCAATAATGTTATCTAATAATATTATTCAGATAATATGAATTATTGCTTCGATAATGAAAATACCGTAAATGACAATTATCAAACAACAAAGAATATAAAATATCAACGCAAAGAATTATTAACTCAATAAAATATCGAATAAAGAATTACATCAGAACCATTATTGAGTAGTGCCTTCTTACGTAAGAATCAATAATTGGTGCAATACCGCAGCTACGCTCAACAACGCCAGACATTAGTGTGTTTTAACCACCGGGATTCCAACAAGATGATAATTCAGAATAACTACGCCTATTTAAAAACAACTTATATTTGTCGCTTTCTTCATCCAATCGCTTTCATGCATGGGCCCACACATGGTCATACCGTCAGCATTTAATATTCCCCGACAAAGATTTAATATTCCACGACCAAACGAATATTCCCCGACGATAAATGAATATTTTATAACCACTGCTTATTTTGAAATATTTGCATGATTTAACCCTTAACTATCCACATTAATCAAATCAACCCTTACTATTTCAAAATAATAAATAAAGGAAATTCCTTTTTATTTAAAAAATTTCGGGGTTCACAACTCCCTCCTTATGAAATTTCGCCCTCGAAATTGACGACGATACTGTGTTTTGAAAAGGTGAGGATACCTCGCTTTCATTTCCGCTTTCCAATTCCTGTGTCATTTCCTCTATAAAGCATGATTCCTCCACAAAACTTTAACTTGTGGTATGACCTTTCATGCAGTAGGACATGCTCCTTCCTATCCAAGATCTTGACAGTACCTCCTCATACGTTAAGTCTTCTACTATCTCGTCCTGCTTCTAACTCAATAACGTGGTTCGGTCTTTCACATATTTACGAAAGTACGATATGTGAAACACATTATGAACACGAGACATACTTTGAGGTAACGCAAGTCTATAGGCTACATTTCCTACTCTCTACCAAGAATTTGAAATGGACCAATAAATCGTGGATCGAGCTTTCCTCTTCCCCAATCTTGTAACTCCCTTCCATGGAGCAACTCGCAACAATACATGATCCCCTACATTAAATTCCACGTCCTTTCGATGAAGATCCGCATAACTCTTTTGTCGATCTTGTGCCGCTTTGTATACGCTGTCGAATCATTTGATCTTTTCTTAGTCATATCGTTTAAACTCTGTCCCAACAATGTTGCTTCACCCACCTCATCCCAACATATCGAGAAACGACATTTTCGGCCCATATAATGCTTCAAATGGAGCCACACCTATACTTGCTCGATAACTCTGTTGTTGTAGAGAATTCCACCAATGGTAAATACTTATCCCAACTACCCTTGAAGTCTAGGACACGTAGTCTTAATAGATCTTCAAGAGTTTGAATAGTCCTCTCTGATTGTCCGTCCGCTTGGGGATGGTATGCCAACTAAATCGCAAACTGCGCTCCATAGCTTTTTGCAAGCTAACCCAAAATCTTGAAGTGAATCTTGGGTCACGATCCAAACTATGGATACAGTGCATGCCATGCAACCTCACAATCTCATTCACGCATATACTAAAGAAGACGCTTCAAGGAATAAGTCTCCGATCGGCAAGAAATGAGCGACTTGGTTAATCTATCAACAATAACCCAAATAAAGATTGATGCCTTGAGAAACCGTAGGAAGACCCTGTAACGAAATCCATGGTAATGTGTTCCCACTTCCATTCCTAATCTCAAGTGGTTGCAACGGACCCTTAGGTACTAGATGCTCCGCTTTTACACGCCGACAAGTTAAACACATCGAGATAAACTTTGCAATCTCTCTCATATTGTTCCACCAAAATGTATGTCAAGATCACGATACATTTTAGTACTTCCAGATGGATTGCAAATGGCGATTGTGTGCCTCCATCATAATCTTGTACTTCAAATCGAGTCGTTAGGAACACAAAGTCTAGAGTGACTCAAGTATTCCTTCTTCATCAATTCTCGCCCTAATAGCTCCTTCTTGATTTCTTCTTCATACGATCATCCTCCTGCCTGCGGCTCGAGCAACCTTAACTTTTTCTATTAAAGTTGGCTCTATGCGATATACTTTACATCATCGCACTCGCTCCTCGCATATGATCTTCTACTCAACGCGCCACCACCACGCTCGCTTTACCAGATGGTATCAATAGTGTGGTCGTAGTCTTTCAATAGCTCGAGCCAACGTCACGCCAGCATGTCGAGTTCTTTTTTGAGTGAAGAAATATTTAAGGCTTTTATGGTCCTAATATATCTCCACTTTCTCCCCATATAGATAGTGCCTCCATATTTTTAGCTTAAAACGATCACGCTAACTCTAGATCATGAGTAGGATAATTCCTCTCATACTCTTTTTAAGTTGTCATGGGCATAGGCTATGACTTTCCCACGTTGCATGAGAACACATCCTAACCCTTTGCCTCAAGCATCATCAGAGATAACAAATCCATCCGAACCAGATGGTATTGTTAGAACAGTCAAATAAGTCTCCTCTAAGCTCTTGAAACTTTTCTCGATTCTTCGCTCCAAACGAATTTTGTATCCTTCCGAAGTTAGCCGAGTTAATGGAGTAGCGATTCGAGAAAACCTTCCACGAATCTCCGATAATAACCAATAAGCCCAAAAAGCTACGTGCACTTCATCCACCGACTTTCCTATTGTTCCCAACTTTGTATTGCTTCAATCTTCACGGATCAACAGATACTCCATGTTTCGACACCACGTGCCAAGGAATGCTACTTCCTCGCCGTAACTCGCATTTCTTCAATTTGGCATATAGTTGGTTTTCACGAAGCCTTTGAGTACCAACAAATGGTGCTCATGATCTTCACTTTTTGAAATATATGAGGATGTCATCAATAAAGACAACAACGAATCGATCCAAATATTCCTTGAATACTTGGTTCATCATATCCATGAAAGTCATAGGAGCATTATTAGTCCCGAAAGACATGACTAAGAATTCATAATGCCCATACCGAGTTCTCAAGGCGCCTTTGAATATCCTCGCCTAATCTTCAAATTGATGATATCCGTAATCGAAGATCGATTTTTGAAAAGAATTGTGCCCTTTGCAATCGGTCAAACAAGTCATCAATACGAGGTAGAGGATACCTATTCTCGATGGTGACATGGTTCAATTCCCGATAGTCAATACAAAGTCGCATACTCCCGCTCTTTTCTTCTTTACAAATAAAACAGAGCACCCCAAGAGAGATGTACTAGACGAATGAAACCGATGTCCAACAATTCTCAGAGTTGGACCTTTAACTCCTCAAGTTCAATAGAGCCATTCGATATGGGTTTTTAGAAATGGGCTTTGTACCAAAGTGTTCAAGATCAATAAAGAATTCAACTTCACGCTCGGGGTAGACCGGAAGTTCTTCTTGGAAATACGCCGTGAAAAGTCAATAACAACAGAAATATTATTCAAATTTGACGTGTCTTTATTCAAATCCATAACATGGGCTAAGAAAGCTTGACATCCGCTTTTTTAATAAACGAATAGCTTTATGATTAGATATGATAAATGATCGATTTTAATGGTTTAGTTGCTTGAATTGCATAACAAAGTTGGTTAGGAATATGAAAACTAACAACCTTACGAAAAACAATCAATTTTGGCATGATGAGTAGTTAACCAATCAATCCCTAAAATCACATCAAAAGCAAGTATCTTTAAAGAGATAAGGTCAACAGTAAGGTAATGGTGCCAACTTGAATCAAACAAGATTTATAAACAAAGGATGTGATGAAAGTTTCTCCTAAACTGAGTTTCCACAGATAGGTCAAAGTCTAATTTCTCCTGAGTCAAGTTTAAACGCTGAGGACATGCAGAGAGATAAATGAATGGGTAGCACCCCAGATCAAGTAAGGTATAAACTTCGCAAGAATTTATAAATAGCTTACCTGTGATCACCTCGCTTGGTTCCTCGATTATGACCAAATACAACAAACGCCTTCCCTAATCGCTGACTTTGACTTTTCTCGGGATGTCTTTTGAGTCACCGTCCCCGCAATAACTAGGTTTCACTATCGCATAATCTCGAAGCGATATGTCCTTCCTTTCCACAATTATAGCATACCTTGAACTGTCAGGGCGCTTGACCGATATGTCCTCTTTTTTCGTGATTTAGTAAGATACGACCGGTGGGTCGCTTCTCCTCCCTTAGAACCAGCTTGTCACCAAGACCGCTGCTTCACACGGTCGTTGTTAAATCTCCTCTTTAAAATCTCCTCCCGACTCGCTTTTTCTATTTTCACGGCTATGATTACCACCGAGTGGTTACCATTTCATCCGTCCGCTTTGCTTTTCTTCGCAGTTATCATTATTCTGCTGACCGCTATCTCCGATACGATCCTCGTCAGGGTCCTCAATGACTGCATCAAGTATCTCGCCTAATAATTGAGCCCCATTTATAACATCCTAATAAAGAGAAAATTTATGAGAAATGAGATATCGACGTACGCCGGGTTTCAAACCTCTAAGAAACATCCGCCATATACGCTCCTCATTCTCCACCAAATGAGGTGCAAACCGATAACTCGCAAAACTTTGCCTCGCATCGAGACACCGCCATGTTGTTTTGTTCCAATCTGATGAACTCCACTTCCTTCATACGACGAACACTTTCGTGAAAGTATTTGTCATTAAATAGCTTCAAACGCCTCCCAAGACATGCCGAAAAGCGGCCGGATGGATGATGTACGCTTACGCACTCCCACCAAGAGTCCGCCTTCGCCACGAAACATAAAGGTGGCGAATGGAACCTTCGTTTTCCTCCGCATCCCAAGACATCGAATATCTTGCAATTTGTTTGACCCATGTTTCCGCCATGATCGGATCTCGCTTTCCCTTAAATTCGTGGTCCCAACTTCGAATCGCTTGGGTCGCGTGACAACCCGTGAATTGCTATCATTTCCTCCTCAGATTTTGAACACGAAGTCTCCTCGTTCGATTTTTGCATGAATCGCAAAAACTTCTAAACATCCCCTCGCTCATCATCTCGCTTCAATGGTGTTGTTCACAGAGGAACATTGCCACTGTCAGACGCTCTCCTCGTTGGAGTACAGCATCTCCACTGGCCTCATTTCCATTGTTAATATTCTCACGACATTCTCAAATACCGCCAAAACAAGGGTTAATTAAGGAAATCAATATATCACATAATATCCCTATATATCGACCAAACTAACAAATAAGCTTAGTAGGACACACTAGCGAAGGATTTTACTCGCCTCCCCTCCTAGTTCTATTCCCCGATCTCCGCCAGAGATCATATCCCTAAGCTCGATACCAACCGCGACGCCCCCAAAATAGTATACATCACCTATTCCGAGTTGTCAATACATGGTACGTAAACAACTACAACTTTATTATTACAACAAGAAAAAACTCTGTGAGTTTGAATACAAATATTATCTTCTGTATAATATCTATACTCAAATAAATCCTCATCACATTTATCGATACATTATTTTACAAAAATGGTGAGGACTACTAAACAATCCTTTCTAAAACCTTCATTCCATACCCCCACTGTACTCGCTATATTCTCGCCTCCCGAGAAAAAATGGAACAAAAAAGAAAAGGGTGAGCTCAACTAGCTCAAGAAGAATATTATGACTAAGATAATATACAACAAATTATCGTTAGTCTTCAACAGGAAAAATATAATAGAATACAATAGACAACAAATTTTAAATCAATATTCGCAATGGGAAATAATAATTCATTAGAAGAGTTAAGTAGAGAATGCAAACTACTATCTTCTATGTATGAATTTAAAAGTTCATCGCTCATCTTTTATCCCCGTAACATCAATCAATATACATCCGGAATCAAATATTCATCTTTGCACTACATGTGCCAAAGATATTCATCACTGGTCATGTTCATTTAAACACTGCTCATCTTTTGACACTACGCCAAAGATATTCTTCAGAAATCATTCATCTTTGCACTACTGTGCCAAAGATATTCATTAGTCATGTTTCATTTAAACACTGTCATTTAAAAGATATTCAAAATCATTCATCTTTGCACTACCAATCTTTAAAATCATTCAAAAGATATTCAAAGATATTCTTAAGAAATCATTCATCTTTGCACTACAGCCAAAGATATTCCATAATATCATCATTTAAGACCGAGGATGATGAAAAATATTTTTTTTTAAAAGAAACGAATCCAAAGAAACAAAATGACAAGGATTAAGGATTAAGGATTCGTATTTGGTTTTATCCACGTCCAAAAATACCTCAAAAATAATCATAGTGGTGTAAAATTCAAGAATGATCAAAACATGGATACAATCGAGTTAGTATCCGGAATAGATGTTTTGACGAAAAGAAGAAATTTTATTTTTCTATGAATAATAGTACCGATATCGTGAATAGTGTCAGATATCGTGAATAAAGGCCGTATACGTGAATAGTAACTCCGACACCAAAAGATAGAAATTCCACAAAAACATCTTCACGCTTCATGAATAGTACTCGTGAATAAGAATCGTGAATAAGAATCAGAATAATAAGAATCGTGAATAAGAACTCATGAATAAGAACCCATGAATAGTAACCCCCACATGAAAAAGTTCCAAATTTGATAAAAACTTCAGATCAATATTTCAAAGATAATGATATCAAGAAATAATATCATTACGAAAAAAAATAATATCCCTTACCTCGAAAGATCAAGATTTACTAAATTAAAATAATGTATAGTCTTCAAGGAACTTGCACCGCCTCAGCAATACTCAAAGTATACTCAAAATACTCACAAGAATACCGATAATATAGAGAGAGAAAAAACTTCAGCTTCGGTGTGATTTTCAATTCTAACCCAAGACCCTATTTATAGAAAATCGCTAGAACACCAAAGCGTAAAATTTAATATATTAATAATATTATTTTTTCACATCTTCCTACGCACACCATCAGCTGAAATCAACCACTAACACATGTCCCATAAGTGACAAAAACATTTTTCATGCAAAAGTTACTTAAAACTCCAAAAAAAATGATAATCAATTAATCCTAACTTCAATAATTCATAATAAATAGCCATTTCATCAGAAAATTCGAATCTCATGAGAGTTTTTATAGGAAATTCAATTCTCTACAACTTTGCAGAAGAAAGTTTTTCAAATTCCAAATAAAAATTGACCGAAATCCACAAACGGATTTTTTATGTGCTATAATCAAATTTCAAATAATAAATGGGGTCCACCGACATGTTTAACATGTTTTAAACATTTATTAAACAAAAATACTCTTCCTCCTCAGATACTCATATATCCCACATTCGTTGTAAAAATATCACCATTAATATATTATTAAAATAATATATTTAAATGAATTATTTTATCGTAAAAAGATAAAATATTAATTTTC
The DNA here is from genome assembly GCA_020205615.1 of Panax quinquefolius. Lineage (NCBI taxonomy): Eukaryota > Viridiplantae > Streptophyta > Magnoliopsida > Apiales > Araliaceae > Panax > Panax quinquefolius. The sequence goes on from CM035151.1 coordinate 19,635,474, forward strand.
AACAATCGTCATTTTAAAATTTTCTCCATCTATATCCACATAAAATCAATATTTTCCTCATCATATAAATCAATAATTAATTATTCACAAATAATATTACGTAATCACAATATCGACAACCGTGCAGCTCCTGGAAAGAGGGGCTTTCCAATAAGAATTTCTTCACCTACAAGCGCAATTAGGTGACCAAACCTCTCCTTGATGTAACTTTCTAGACATTGCCAATAATGTTATCTAATAATATTATTCGTATAATATGAATTATTGCTTCGATAATGAAAAATACCGTAAACGACAATTATCAAAACAACAAAGAATATAAAATATCAACGCAGCAATTATTAACTCAATAAAATATCGAATAAGAATTATCGTAACCATTATCGAGTAGTGCCTTCTTCACGTAAGAATCAATAATTGGTGCAATACCGTGCTATCGCTCAACAACGCCAGATTAGTGTGTTTTAACCACCGGGTATTCCAACAAAGATAATTCTGTAATAACTACGCCTGCTATTTAAAAATAACTTATATTTGTCGCTTTCTTCATCCAATCGCTTCCAAGTATGGGGCTCACACACGGTGCATCAAGGCATTGCATTTAATATTCTTACAAAGATTTAATATTCCACGACCAAACTAATATTCCCCGACGATAATGAATATTTTATAACCAATTGCTTATTTTGAAATATTTATGATTTAACCCTTAAACTATCCACATTAATCAAATCAACCTTACTATTTCAAAATAATAAATAAAGGAAATTCCTTTTTATTTAAAAAATTCGGGGTCTTACATTTATTCTAATTTCTTTTCTGTCCAAATCATGCCAATTTTGGACAAAAACTTTGGCAGGAAAAGTAGCCAAGTTTTCTATCCATTTCATTTCATTTATGTTTATTAAAAAACTCAGAAACATAAGAATTGAAAAGAAAACTTAAATTTTTCATCTATTTCTTTTCTTTTCTGTCCATTTTAAAACTCAGAAACAGAGCGTTAGTCTCAGAATTATAAAATGGTTTAATAATTTTGACATTATAATTATAATCCCGGGATTATAATCCTAAGATTAATAGTCTTGAAATTATAATCTCATGAATTATAATATCGAAATTATAATCCTTACAAACAAACATATCATTAAAGATATCAAACAGGGTGAAGAAGATAAAGAAGACCTCATCACTAATGCTGCTGCATGTGAAGAAAAAAACATGTCGAATGCCGCATACAAATGAATTCTTCAACTTAAAAAGCAGAGGGACGAAGACGAGGCAGTTTCATTATTAGATTATCCTGATTTTTTAATGTTTGTGGTAAGGTAGAGCACCAACTGATTTCCCGACCGAAATTGCATGCAAAACCGCACCCCATTACTTCTCGTGGTTTTTTGGGTAGAAATAGCATCCCAAACGGTTGTGGTTGTAGTTGCAGTTGTGGTTTTAGTACAGAAATCGCACCCGTTTATAGTTTTTAAGTTTTTTTTAAATATTTCTTATGTTTTTGTGTATGTTTTGGAGTTTTTAAGTTATATTCAAGTATAATTGCAAAATTAATTTTATATAATTTTGCATGGTTTAAGATTTTAAGTTTGAAAACAATGGTTGTATTATAGTAATATATACATCGTCACAATTTGAATGGTACTAAACTTTAATTTTTCAATTTGAGGAATTGAAAGTTTTGAATTAATTTGTGATTGATTTTGAAGAATTAAATTTTTTGTTCTTGGAAATTATTTACACTATAGTAAGCCAACAATACTAGAGATTTATTTGGAATTTAAAAAGTACAAATAGTTTTATATTATACTTTTTGATTTAAGCAATCAGATCAAAAGCGGTTTCAATGTCACGATTTTTTGTTCGAAATCGTATCAAACCGCAACATGCTTCGATTCATTTCATTGATCATGTATGTATGTATGGTATGTCTATATATATATATATATATATATATATATATATATATATATATATATATAGAATAATTCATAATTTCTTTCTTTATGATCTTATCTTAACACTTTTTGAATGAATTTGATAAAAAAACATTGGAAGGTGAGATTGAAACATAAATATCTTATAGTAACAACTTACAAACATGCAGCTTTTATTTTAATATGAGGGCCCATTATAGTCGTATGTTGTCGGTTTGTTTAACTAAAAGCAATTTTAATATTAAATAATCAATCGCAAGAATGCGACATGCAAACATATAAAAAAAAAATAAATAAAATAATTCCAAACCGTAAGAGCCTCTTCAAACTTATAAAAAAAAAAAAAAAAATTCAAATAGTAAGAGCCTCTTAAAACTACAAAAAAAAAAAAAAAAAAAAATACAAAAGTAAAGAGCCTCTACTACACAAAAAAAAAATAATAATAATAATAATAATAATAATACAATAGGTTGAGGCCTCTTAGAAGCTTTCTAAACTCACACAAACAAATATTTGTTATAATAACAAATATTTTATTATAAAATATTTTATAATAACAAATATATGTATCATATTTTATAAAATAAATATTTTATAATAACAAATATTTTTATAATAACAAATATTTTATATTTTATAAAATATAAAATAGGATATAAAATATTTTATATTCTTTATTTGTTATTATAAAAATTTTGTTTTTTATAACAATATTTGTTATTTTATAAAAACAAATATTTTTATAATAACAAATAAAGAATATAAAATATTTTATAATAACAAATATTTTATAATAACAAATAAAGAATATAAAATATTTTATAAAATAAATATTTTATAAAAACAAATATTTTTATAATAACAAATAAATAATATAAAATATTTTTATATCCTATTTTATATTTTATAAAATATAAAATATTTGTTATTATAAAATATTTGTTATTATAAAATATTTGTTTTATAAAATATGATACATATATTTGTTATTATAAAATATTTTATAATAAAATATTTGTTATTATAACAAATATTTGTTAGTGTGAGTTTAGATTTTTTTTTTTTTTTTTGAAGTTCTAAGAGGCTCAACCTATTGTATTATTTTTTTATTTTTTATTTTTATTTTTTTGTGTCGTAAGAGGCTCTTACTATTTGTATTTTTTTTTTTTTTTGTTTGTGTGTTTCTAAAGAGGCTCTTACTATTGATTTTTTTTTTTTTTTTTTTTTTTATACGTTTACAAAACTGACTTCTATCAGATTATTTAATATTAAAATTGCTTTTAGCTTAAACAAACCGACAACACGTCGACTACATGTAGTCCTCATATTAAAATAAAAGTTAATAATGTTGTTACTACTTAAGATATTTATGTTTCTATCTCAAATTTCCAATGTTTTTTATCAACTATCCAAAAAGCAAGGTTAAGATAAAGATCTATATAGAAACCCTATTGGAAGGACTATATATATATATATATATATATATATATATATATATATATATAGACAACAAACAAATTTGAAGCTAGAGCTAGAAATGAAAAAGATGAAGATCACTCTGAACAATTTACAAAATATTATTTATATATAAAACTCAGCGTTTCATAAATTTTAATGATCATCTTGATTTTCAGTTTAAAACTATTTTAAATTAATTTATAAAAGTCAATAATAACCTTATATTTAAAATAAAAAATTCTATAATCATTTAACATTGTAATATAGACATAGTAAAAAAAAAAAATCTTATCACTAAACTATTATCTTTGGACTTTGGAGTGAGTTCAAGTCATTTGAATAAATTTAACCTTGTGAAAATATTATTTTTCTTGTCCAAATATTAATTCCCTAATTTTAATACTTTTTATGAAAAACTAATAAAATTGTCAACAAAAAAAAAATTAAATGTTAAAGAACACCACGCGGGTTCTCAAAATTTCAAAACTCAAAATCTGAAATTCATTTCCCTCCCAACCTCACTCCGCTCCTCTCCATACGAAAAGCAAAACCCACAATCTACTCTGCGCTTCTTCTCTTTCCAATCTCCAAACCCTTTAAATCCTTTAGGCACACCACAAATCAATAAATTAAATACACATACAAAAATGTCAACCTCATCAGTTCGCCGGATTAGAGAACGCGGCGGCGGCGGAGGCATAGTCAAGGCCGCCGCCCCAGCCTTGACCACCGCAGCAAAACCATCCAGATCGATAACCCCAGTTTCAGATAGATCAACCAGCGGCGGCGGAGATTCTTTCAAAAGTTCAACCGGAAAAGAAAAAACCCTAGGCCTTCTTCCAGAATCCGAGCTGCTGCAGCTGCAAAGCCGGCGATTCGGCAGATGCCGCGTATAGACAAGGCGTTGGCTTGCGCAGCTGGTAATTCGGAGACGCGTCTGCGATGGTCCACGTCGTCAGTGCCGAGAGGTAGGAGTTCTAGCCCTTCTGAATTTAGTAGGGATTTATCGGATTTGCGTAAAACAAGGGTGTCTAGGGTTTCAGAGGTTGATCGTAATAGGGCATCGGATAGGGTTCAAGAAAAGAAGAGTGCTTTTAGAGATTCAAGATGTGAAAATGGGACTAGGGCTGTAGAGAGAGTTCCGGAAAATAAGGCTGCTTTTACGGATTTGAATGTGAAATCGAATGAAAAACGTGAAATTGGGATTAGGGGTCTGAAGGAATCAAAAGGTTTGATTAGAAATGTTGTGGGTTTGGAGGAAAGTAGCGAACTTTATAAAGAATTAGATTCCAAATCTGGAGGAACTAAAGATTCTAGGGTAATGGTTTTAGGTGATGGTAATGGGGAAGTTGATTTAAGTACAACGTCAAAAAAATCAAGTTCAGAAAATAGTAATTCTATTTCAAACTTGGATTGTAGTAATCTGGTTTTGGATGGTACTCGGGGTTCAGAGGAATCAAAGGGGAGATGTAGTGTTCGTTTGAGGTCTAATGAAGCAGCTGAAAAGAGTGTGAATGGTGTCAATGTGGGTGCAAAAGAGTTGGGAAGAAAATCTCTGAATAGATCAAGTGGTTCAGAAATTTCAAAAGAGAAAGTTGCTAGTGAAGGTGTGAGTAGCTCTGCTATGAAGAAATATCCAAGCAGACTACACGAGAAGCTTGCCTTTTTGGAAGGGAAGGTTAAGAGGATAGCGTCTGATATCAAGAGGACTAAGGAAATTTTGGATATGAATAATCCAGATGCATCAAAGGTGATACTTACGGATATCCATGAAAAGATATCTGGAATTGAGAAGGTAATGGGTCATGTTGTTGATGGTGCTGAAACAAAGATGGTTGTAGCTGACCATGGTGGTGGTGATGATAATCAACAGATCAACATGGTTGAGAAGAGTCAAAAGGATGTAGGGGTCCATACAAAAAGTTTGGTTAAGGGGTTGAACACTGAGGAGTTAGAAGAGAGGTTGTTTCCTCATCACAAGTTACTTAAAGACAGGATATCACTGAAAACATCAGTAGGAGGCCTTCAGAGTAGCACTCAGAGTCATGATCCTAAATTGGTGGAAAATGCAAGTGAATCAACCTCAATACTGGAGAAGCTTTTGAGTCCCATTGATGAGAATCCCATTGCATTGGAGTTTCTAGCTTCACTGAAGGAGGAGCAATCCAAGGTTACCAGAAGGGGCGAGAATGTTGGCTTGGAGTACTGTGATGTCCAAGAAATGGACGGTGCTGTAAATTCAGCTGCTCAAGATTCTTCAAACATTAACAGCAAGGAAGAGTCTATTGAACTCATTCTCACAACAAGTGAAACACTTGAGGAGTTCGACGATCAAGAGAATATGCCATCAATGGTAATTGAAGAAGAGTCTGAAGACAGTTGCCTTTACCAGTTAAATGAAGTTGGCCATAAGACAACCACAGGAGGATGGTTTGTGTCCGAGGGAGAGTCAGTTCTTCTTGCTCATGATGACGGCTCATGTTCCTTCTATGATATTGCTCACTGTGAGGTATGCAAATTAGCTGCACATTTGATTTAACCACTATATTTATATCTTAAGCATGTTTATATTGGTTAACAAATATTATCATACACTGTAAAAGAATAATTTCATAGGAATGACAGGAGACTAGTTTAGTGTCTTTATGCAGACTTGCAGTGTACTGATGTAATGTCATAAATTCAGGAGAAAGCTGAATACAGGCCCCCTGTTGGAATTTCTCCTAATGTCTGGAGAGATTGTTGGATAATTCGTGCCCCTGGTCCAGATGGTTGTTCTGGAAAATATGTGGTGGCTGCATCTGCTGGGAATACCATGGATTCGGGTTTTTGCTCATGGGACTTCTATACGAAAGACGTGAGAGCAATTCATTTAGAGGATGGAACTACCAACACAAGAACAGCTCTAGCTCCTTTACCAAATAACACTGTATACAGAAGGAATGCTCTGTCTACCAGTATGATGCCAGAAAACAGGCAATGGTGGTATAAACCTTCTGGACCACTAATTATCTCGACAGCCAGTTGTCAGAGGGTTGTCAAAGTCTATGATATTCGTGATGGGGAGCATATCATGAAGTGGGAGGTGCAGAAGCCTGTGTTGGCAATGGACTATTCAAGCCCTTTGCAGTGGAGAAACAGGGGAAAAGTGGTTGTAGCAGAGGCAGAAAATATTTCTCTATGGGATGTGAACTCTCTCAATCCTCAACCCTTGCTGTCCATTTCTTCATCCTGTAGGAAAATTTCTGCGCTTCATGTGAATAATACAGATGCTGAAATGGGTGGAGGAGTTCGACAAAGGTAACAATTCTCTTTGATACCCTATGTTCTTCAGTGATTATCTGGTTTACTTATCTCTTGCCTTTTGTTGAAGTCTTTTGTTCTAGCATAGTTTTGATATTTAACAGGACACTACTATGGATTTACTTTTGATAATTTATTTAAATTTTAATATGACTTAACAATATGTGATATTAATATTATCATATTCCTTTCCTGGTCAGTGATTCTCTTGTTTACATTGAATGTGTTCTATCTTTCTTTTCAGCATTACATACTTTACATAAATTCTAACTCTATTATCTGCTGATAATTACTAAGAGTCTAAGATCAGAACTCAATGATTTTAAGAGCCATTGATATTCATGATAAAACAGTAGTTATATTAATGTTTGTCTATATTATTAAATACAGGGTAAGTTCATCTGAAGCAGAAGGAAATGATGGTGTTTTCTGCACCCCTGATTCTATTAATGTATTAGATTTCCGTCACCCATCAGGTGTAGGCCTTAAGATACCCAAGCTTGGTGTAAATGCACAGTCAGTGTTCTCTCGTGGAGATTCCATTTTTCTTGGCTGTACCAATTTAAAGTCATCAATAAAAAACCAGTCATCCTCCCAGCTCCAACAATTTTCATTGCGCAAACAGAGGATTGTTAGCACCTACGCGTTGCCAGAGTCCAACGCTCACTCTCACTACACAACAATAACACAAGTCTGGGGAAATTCAAACCTTGTCATGGGAGTATGCGGCTTGGGGTTATTTGTTTTTGATGCCTTCGATGATCAGCTGCAATCTTGCACCAGTTATTGCAACATGCAAAAGGTTAGAGAGGTTATTGGATCGGATGACTTGTACTTCCCTTCTTTTGATTACTTGGGTTCTCGAGTCCTGCTTATATCAAGAGATCGACCAGCGCTGTGGAGGTACTTGTCATAGTATTTGTATCCTTAGGACTTAGCATGGTTAATGCTGCTGTTTCATGTCCCTAATATATATTGCATGCTTTGTGAACATTCAATAATTTTGCTAGTTCTTGTAGGAGTTTTCAGAGTGTTAATTATGTAGAATGTTATTGTATATTAAGTTATGGATTTTTGAAGAATGAAGGAGATTCAAGTTAAACCATGACCATATTTTTATTTACACCTGAATACATTTTACTTGGGAAATTAGCCGATTTGATCACCATAAAAAATGGATATTACATTATCAGTTAAGCATCCTTCTTGTTACAAGCTTTTGTTTACCAAGTGTAAATAGAACATGAGATTGTGTGTGTGTATATATATATGTTTGTGTTATATCAGCTTCTGATGGATGGAGTGAGTTATAAAATTAAAGGAGACTGCACAATATGAAGTGTAAAAACTGAGTCCAAATCTAGTATCTCATTCACTTTCCCATTCCTATCTCATCCCATGCATTGGTGGAAACCATAACTTGTTTAACTTTTTATAGTTAATTTTGTAAAGGTTAAAGATTACTTGAGACCGATACATATAATGGGACAGTAGATAAGACGGGAGTTAGGATAGTAGATCTCGCTTCATAAAAACTTTGGCAAATGTAAGTAGATCTGGCATAATGTGCGGTTTGGATGGCCTGCAGTGCAGGCTGATCTTTGCGTGCACAAGGCAAATGACCCGAGCCAAAAATGTTTTGATTTCTAAAAGTCCATTTTATCTGCCCGTGTCTAGTCTCTAATGGATTAGACGACTGACAAACATTTGTTCTTCTTTTTATGTTCTGAAGACTATCAAATAAGCACTTTCCTTCATTGTTTTTTTAAAAATTTATGTGCAAATTATCTTTCAAAAGTAGTAGTATTTATCCACATATTTTGTTCTTCATTCTTGACCAACCTTGTTTTAGCGTTAATCTTTTGACAATTTGTTGTTTACCCTTTGAAAAATTAATAGTCCAAGTATTATTTGTTTGGGTGCTTTGATTCAGATGCTCAACGCTTTGATTATTTTCAACTTCTGTTTAAGGTATGTAGTGTATATATATATATATCCTTACTAATAATAACATATTTTAAATTTATTTATACATAAAAATAATAATAATATTTATTGATTATATATATAACCCCTACCCACACCCACACCCACACCCACACCCACACCCACACCCAAATAGCTAAATTCAAAAAAATAATATTTACTGATTATGTATACATTTCACCCCCACCCCTCACTCCTCATCACAATCCACCCCACCCCGTACCCAAAAAAAAATATTGACTCATTATATATACATTCCACCCCCACTCCCACCCTCACCCCCACCCCCACCCTCATGCATCGAATCTATCTCGTTCTTTATTGTTGATGACTTCACTTGGTATAGCTATAAGTTAAGCCACGTTAAATTATATGTTGCGTGATCAATCTATTTTTTTGCAAAAATATTTTGACAATTTATTTATTTATATAACTGACAATCTATCATATCACTAATATTTATTTACTAATAATTATCCGTACTTGAAGGTACGGTATAACGAAATCCTCCTACTCTATCCGTTTCAATAATCTGAAAATTAGAATGAATCTGAGACGTCCTTGTGATTTTCCGCTCAAATCAATTAGAAAGAATCTGAATCGTCTTTATACTTTCTCATCTAAATTCAAATTGAATTCTATCTTGTTATTATAGATATAATTGACAATAAAAAAATTAATTTAAATATTCACAATATATATATCATTTTTTTCCCAATCCTGGCTGAAATCATCTTATGAAGGATTGGTTGAGAAGAAAAGGGATTTTGGTTTTTGTACTCGGTAGTATTATTAAGTTGAGATCAGGTCGGTTGCATCATTTTACAATTATTGCCAACTCGTATTTATGATACGAATATCTAAAAAACAAAATAAACGGGTTGTCGGACACTTGAAAAATCTCGTCCTATTTTGAGCTTTAACCGACCTGTAAAAAATAGATTTAGTTAGCATGAAATGATTTTTATGGTAAGTTCACTTCATATTCAATATAATGTTGACACACAGATGGGAGGATGATCTCTCCACCTGCGTGTCATCACTATATTGAATATTAAGTGAACTTACCATGAAGTTCACTTCATGCTAACCATTCTCGTAAAAAATAGTTTCACCTTTCTTTTTTAAATATTTCTAAGCACAAATGTCCAAAAATACCCCTGACGTTTACTCTGATATTCCACTTGCACCTTATACTTTTATTTTTTTTTTTCAAAAGTACCCTTAACGTTACAAATTTAAGGTCAATTGTGCCCATCCCATTTAAAAAAATTCAGCTAGACAAACGAATATGCTAGGCGATTGACACGTGGCAAAAATAAATTTAATAATTACTTTTTATTTTTTTCTCTTTCTTCTCTCTTTTCTCTTCCTTTCTTCTCCCTCTTTTCTCTCTCTCTCCTTTCTTCTTCCTATGTTTTAAAATAACAAATTTGAAATCACCAATTGCATCTAATTTTCTTGCCCTTGATCTTGGCTCGAGCTTCGAATCTTCGCTCCAAAATCACCAATTGCATCAAAAAATCCTCAACATGTACCTCAACAACAAAAAGAGACAGAAAAAATGAAGAAAATCACTAACTTTTCTCTACTAAAAGACTTGTTCTTGCTGGGACTTATACAATTCACAACTGCAATTAGGGCTGCAAAGCCAGAATTGGAAAAGTTAGGGTTTATAATTGTTGGGCCATAATCCTTTTCTTTATCGGGCCAGACTTAATTACCCTCCTCGGATCAAGTTATCTTAAGTCTGGTTGGTCCGAATGGTTTGGGCGATTCTTGATCATTTCATCGGTTCTTTTCGGTTGGATCCCATCACTCGGGTCATTTCCATTATTTGGGCTACTATCGTCGTTACTTATTATATAAATTGTCACTTAACCCAACTTTGACCAAGAATCATTATGCCATGATGACAATGACTATCGTGTTTTACCACCTTCTCTCGCATTTACATTAATGAGGATGGGACTCGGATTGACCATGGCATGTGAAAAGTTTCACAGCAGCGAGTAGAAGTAGTTATTCTTACTTTCTGAAGTAATGGGAAGTGGGGAAAAGGTGTCGAGAGATGATGGGTGGCACGAGAACCCAGAGTGGAGCATGTATGGGACTGAGATCACATAAGAAGGTAAGTAACACACACATTATGATTATTATTCTATCTCTCAGGCATTAGATAATATTTTTCTCTCCATTGTTGACCTTGTGATTACTTCAGATTGACTCACACGCCGAATTTATCCTCGACGATCGGTAATCCAAGCTTTTGCCGTTGATTTGAATCGTAGAGATATAGAATGACGCTCTTGACGACGGGGCGTGGAAAGATTTTGGCGTTAACAATAATTTTTGTGGCGGATGGGATGTTTCATTTGGAAGCTTTTATGATTGCGAATCTGGGGATTAAGGCGTTTAGATATGTACTATAAATTGGGAATTTGTTTTTGGAGGAGTATGATCACAAGGGTATTAAGGAGTCAAGAAGGAATGTAATAGTGAAGGCAAGGGAGGCGAAGAATTGGGGGATTGTGCTACGGACACTGGAGAGGCAAGGTAATCCGAGGATTTTAGACCGATTGTAGAAAATATGAGAGATAAAGGTTTAGATTGGATTGTGGTGTTGATGTCAAAATTGTCACCAATAAGGATTGCTCTATTTAGTGACTCTATGGATGCTTGGATTCAAATTGCGTGTTCGAGGTTGTCAATTGATTGGGGGGATGCGTTTGCTAAGCCACTTTTGAACACATTTGAGGCCGAAATTGCTCTTGGGGATCTACCTGGTTGGTGGGAGAGAAAGTATGGGTTGAAGATGAGTTCAATATGCACTGATGGTATGGATTGTTGGAAGAATGAATCTTGTTGTGCGTGTAACAGTAGTGCCACAAAAGATGCGGGAGAGCTAGGCTGTAAGGGATTATCCAATGGATTATTCAATTCCAATTTTATTATTTTTGGAACTGAGGAAGAAGAAAGGAGAGAGAGAGAGAGAGAAAAGAGAGAGAAGAAAGAGAAAAGAATAAAAAGTAATTATTAAAATTTATTTTTGTCACGTGTCAATCATCTAGCATGTCCGTTTGTCTAGCTGGATTTTTTTAACGTGAGGGGCACAATTGACCTTAAATTTGTAATGTTAAGGGCATTTTTAAAGAAAAAAAAATATAGGGTGCAAGTGAGATATCAGAGTAAACGTCAAGGGCATTATTGGACTTTTGCCAATTATTCTAAATAGTTAACTGAGTTATCTTTTATCTACATTATTATAATATAATTAATCTCACTTAAATTTGCGTATGTCTCAAATACGTAACTCAACTAAAAAAAGAAAACGAGTCGAATTCGAATCTGAGCAAAGTGCAAGATTATATTTGAATCCTAGTACGAATTTAAGCACCTTAATTTAAAAAATTTCGAATACAATTTGAGTAAGATATTGTTTGACTCCAATAGAGATAATTTTTACCTCTAGTTACTTAATTCTTGCATCCTAAAGTTTATGTTAAAAATGCATATTTCTCTATCCCAACATGACTCATCCAATCTCAACCACTACAATAAAAAAGGTTATTTCCGACGGAATATCCCGTCGGTAATAAGGCTATTCCGTCGAGGTTAACCTTAATTCCGACGAAATATTCGATCGAAAATTCGGTCGTATATAAGCAGGTCGAAATTAAGTCCGTCGATCTTTCGGTCGGAGATACTTATACTCGACAGAGTTATCCTCGACCGAATATTCAGTCGGGGTTAATATATTTCCGACGGAATCTAGTTTGCCGAGGATATTCAGTCGATGATAAGCATGCCACGTGGCAGCTTGACTAAAATGGCAAATTCCTTAATCTCGACTGAAATCCGTCGAGAATACCACTGTTCCGTCTAGTTTATATGTGACACGTGGCACATGCCCAAATTGGTGAGGAATTATTTCCGACGAAATTCCGTCGAGAATAGAGGTATTCCGTCGAGAATAGTGTTTTTTTAATATTTTATTTGTTTTTGCAATATCTAGGAATTTAACCCACATCTTGTACATGTATCTGTATTCCCAACATCACATACACATACACAAGCTAACAATATGGCCAATAACATGAATTACAATTATTATAGCAATATTAGGATCAGGTATGGGATACACACTGTCACCTCTACCCCGACTGTTTATATACATGTGTGTGTGTGTATATATATATATATATATATATATATATATATATATATATCAAATATTCAAAATGAGCCTTTTGTATACATATAATTATGTAACTATTAGGTTATTTAGTTAAAATTTATAGTATTTGTAATACAAGGTGGTGTTAGTATTTAGACATATTTCATATTGCATGTTTGATTTTAAATTAATACTCCTTATGTCCCATGATAAAAGTCCTTATTACTATTTTGGGTAGTCCCATGTTAAATATCCATTTTCTTTTAATAATCAAATTTTTACACATATTTTTCTATTATACCCATAACATTAAATATCTCATACTTTTCTTATTATAATTCTCTCTCTATATTTAATGACATTATTATGAACAATTTTGTCATTTCATTCACCTTCTTAATATGCGTGAAAATTTATCTGGATTTTTATTCTGGGACGGAGGGAGTAATAGTTATACAAAATTAATATAATTTTTTTAAAAGAATTTAATTTGAAAGAAGTGGAAGTATTCAGGGGAAACGGGGTGGTTATGAGATTCATTTTTTAGGATCGGGCAGGGTTCAAAGAGAAAGTAGTTACCGGCAGATACCGTTCGAATAGTAGGTACTTATTGACAGATAGTCTGCAATACCTGTAGAATGTGACATGACCATGTTAAAATTTTCTATTTAAAATTAATTAATAATAAGTGCAGAGACCCTCCAAGTTATATATAAAATTTTACTTGTCCGATTGGAACTGTACTAATTGCAGATTTAATTGAAGGGAAAGACAATAGTTGCCACCAATTAATGGAACATAGCCTTATGAAGAGATCAATTATATATATACACACAAAACGAACGCAAATCGCAATAGGTATATAAATTTAGTAGGACATTTAGAATTTTTAATCAACTTTTGCATTCATCTTTAATTTGTTTGTTTTCTATTTGAAGTGCATAGAAATTGAACATGTTAAGGTTTAGTTTTATCATGGAAATTGATCATAAATTTTCACACCGCTTCAGATAGGAATTTTTTATAGGGTTAAAGGGTCTCTCATATTCTTTCCCCTAAAAATCGACATCGACGAGATATAGCTCATCTCGTAGGGTATATATATATGACTCTTCTCGATTAACATCATTCATTAACATCATTCGATTAACTCATTTCTTTCCATTAACATCATTCGATTAACTCGATTAACATCATTCGATTAACATCATCTCGTGTCTCGTGCATCATTCGATTAACATCTTAGTAACTCGATCAAGATCTTCAGCTTTCTCACTCCTCTGCATCATCTCTCGTATGCCAGACTTAGTAGGACTTCGTTGGACTTCGTCTCACTCCATCTCTCCGTCCCCTATTGAAAGGATCATATCGACCTACTGCTTTGAGGAGGTATAATTTCATTCTTTAGGTTTTCAATTTTATTTACCCTTTAGTTGTTATGATTTTCTATTTCTCTCCTCCTTCTAACAAGCCCTAAATTTTCTAATTTTGGGACACCCTTCCGTGGGGTATAAATTTTCGCGTATGATTGATATGGAATGACTTAACCGCTTGTTTTTTTTTACGCTCAAATTAATGCAAAGTTCTAATTAGTCTTAGCTATTGATCATGTTTTGAATATTCTGGTTTGAATTAAGTCTTTTAAAAATTAGATAGCTAGATAGCTAAATTAGTTTATGCCAAAAAAAGATAGCTAGATTTAATACTATAGAGGTTGAGGGTAAAGCTAGGATGAACACTCACCGATTTATTCATCTAGCAATCGTGACACGGCATCGGCAACTTTGCCTCTCTTGTCTTGATAAGTCCAATACAACCGGAAGTATATATGTTGGGTCAGGAAAATCCAATACTACCGGGATTTCATACAAACATTGGTTTTGTTTTGATGGATTAATTTAGGTAGGATATTTATGTATTACTCGCTAAGTATGCGTATGGGTAAAGTGATGTCGAGTGTGACCTACCGTGATTACTTCATCAAGGTAAGATCAAAGATCATTGTAAAAATCCACTAAAAACTGCTTTTAAAGTCGATGATGCTTCTTGACACCCTAAGCTTGTTTAACACCCTAAGTCGGGCAACGACCGAAGTTCTCTGTTTCGATTCGAGAAATCCAGAGAAATACAAGGTAGGGTACTTGTTAAAAATGTTAGTATGTTGCCAAGGTTACTATTAACACTAAATAGTGTATATTTCATATATAAATCTATATTTTTCATGTTCAATAAAGATTTTGAAAGCATATGGAAGTGAAGTTGCGGTTATCATGTTTGATTTATGAGCTGTTGTGATATTGATAGTCTACATGGTAGTTTGTTGGTGTAAGATGATGTGTTTGGCTAATTATGCTTGTTGTTCAACATATGTTGTGCCAAGATGGCAAATTATCGGATTGGCGATTACGTAGCAACATCGGCAAACACATTCCAATGTTAATATAGTTCGATATGGGTCAGGCTTTGTTAGTTACCATGTGAATATTTTTATGCTTTTCTTTTTACCCGATTGGCCAACTAGGATATTTCTAATTATTTTCCTATCAAATGATGGAACCGATATAAAAAGAGGATGTGTATCTACTTGGTGGGTCAATAACCGAATCGCATAATTCTCTTGTATGCTTCTATGCAAAGTCTCTGTGGTTATTTTAGAGGCTATGATTGATCTATACTCACATGTATCTAGTCAACTTCTCTCGATGAAGGTCCGCTTTGATCGAATCCGACTTTTCACTTACGATTTTTCGTAACCACAGTTCCATGTTGGTGTTACATCTATGAGGAAGGTGACAGCTTAGTTGGGCAACTGATTCTATAAGATTTCTGAACTGCTTGAGATCTATAGTTTCAGCTTTTTCCCGGACCGTAAATTTGAGTTGGCAACTTCAGAGTCACGAATTAGTAATCACGAGTGAGGAGTCGTGTCCAGGAAGTATAGCTTCTCGGTATAAACTTTGTCCCATTTAAATGAGTCTATCCTATTTCGTGATGATCTTTGAATAATTAGAGTCCTTGTTAGGTTGTATGATTAGAAAACATAGGTGATGTTATGTCCCTTGATAATTTGGGGTTTATGCTCCCGTATATGCATTTAAGGACATGGACTCAGACTTTTACATTTTTAAACTTGAAGAATAAAAGAAAATAAAAAAAATGGAATGTGTTTGTTATGGAAAAATTACTAGTTATACCAATTGAGATGTTATCTTAAGGAACGATAAGTTATTTGATACTTAGTTAGCCAAATGATCTCTCTCTCTATACAATATATATATATATATATATATATGTATATTTCTATCTTGGTTTCTTGATATTTTGTCTTTTGAACCCCGGGTCTATTATGTCATAGAAATTTAGTTAACACAAGGCCGGGACACGAGTTGTTGTTGGTGAAGAAGATTGAAGTTCTCGCTTCGATTCTCGTTAGGTTCCCTCTTGTTTTGCAGTAGAAGATAAGATTTGAACTCGCATGTTTACCTCATATGTGAGACTTATCAATTATTATTCTACGATTTATCGCTTTTTAGAGCCATTTATTATTTATTGATGATTTATTAGTTTTCCTTTCGCTACGGGTTTATTTTCTGCTTTCCTAACAATTTGCCTCTTGTTCCCCCTTCATATTAATTTGTAGGAATATTTGAGGCTTATAATTAAAAAGAACTTCCATGTCCAACATCGAGACCTTGAATGTAATGTTTTGGTGTAGTCACCCTTTAATTATTACCTACGCTTATTTGAAATTAATTAATTATGATAATTAATATTTAAATTATCTACGACCTTTTTTGTTTTATTTGAGTGAACCGGGAGTTTGGTTGGCATTCAAGGTACTTAATTATGATAATTAATTATCATAATTAATTATGATAGATTTCTATACGCAATATCATTCTCGATGGTTGTTCAATTTGATTTAGGGACATAATATTATGGATAAGATGTGGATGGAATTACCAAGATATTCTAGAGAATATCTTGCGCAGTATAGTAGATATTTCGGACTTTGGTTTCAAAAAGTGGGCATGGTAACTGGAAGAATTCCTTGCCCATGTAAGAATTGTGTAAAAATGGTCGATACCAGATTCGAGCTACTATTCGTGAACATTTGATTTGTGATGGATTTATGTTTGGCTACACTAATTGGGTGCATCAAGGGAAGATGTGATTGTCGTGGATGTGAGTAATGATGATGTTCACGAAGAACCATCACAATCCAAGATGAGCATCGTATGCTCGAGATGGTAAATGATATATTTAGGGATCACGGTAGATTTAAATCACCAAGCTTCAAAATACCAAAAGTACATGTCGAGGCCAATCAACCTTTATATCCTGGATGTGAAAATGAGATGTTCTTTCATTCGTTGTATGGCTTTTCAATCATAAAATGTTAGCAAATGGATCGATGTGTCCTTTGATGGATTGCTCCAGAAAGTTCAAGTCATCATTTCCATCATTTGCAAACTTGCTCGATAATTTTTATGAAATGAAGAAAATGGTTGGAAATTTAGGGTTTGGTTATGAGAAGATTGATGATGTATGCGAGAATGATCAGATGCTCTTTCGAGGAGAGAATGAAAAATTAGAGTCTTCAGACAAAGTTGCAAATCATCGAGATGGAAGCAGATCGAGATGGTCAGATCGTAGAAGACAAAATAGATACAAAAACGAAGAGGAGCAAAGTAGTCAGTGAGCAATTACGTTATTTAACGTTAATTCCGAGATCGCAGAGGCTATTTATGTCCAAGAAATCGCAAAATACATGATGTGGCATCATGTAAAGCGACGGAAAGATGGAGTGAATCGTCATCCACCGACTCTGCCGCTTGGAAGCATTTGGATACAATGTACCCTACATTCTCTCAAGAACATCGAAATGTAAGACTCTTGACCGTCCAATCGATGGCATGAGTCCTTTTACCCATGGGTCACCGTATAGTATATATGGGTCAAAGGACAATTGTTGTATATAACTTACCACCACGGATGTGTATGAAGCAGAGTATTTTATCATGCCTTTGTTAATACCGGTCCAAACTCTCCATGTAATGATATTGACGTGTATATGCAACCTTTAATTGAGGAGTTGAAGATACTATGGAGTAATGGGGTTGAAACGTATGATGCGATCTAACTGCACAAAGTTCCAAATGCGTGCATGCACTATTGTGGACAATTAGTGATTTTCCAAATCTTGCTATGTTGTTCGTTGAGTACTAAAGGTAAGTTAGCTTGTCCATCATGTCAAATGAACACTGCTCTTGTAGATTGCAAAGTAAGGAATGTTATATCGGCATCGTTGTTTTCCGAGTCGGGTCATAGTTATAGGTTTGATACACGAAGATTTAACGGAGAATGTGACCATAGTGAAGCTCCTGTGGTGCCATCGATTTGATATTCTTGAACAAGTTAATGCTATTAATGTCACTTTTGGAAAGACACCCACTAAAGACGAAGACCATTCCCCATGACTCAAAAAACATAATTGGAGGAAGAAATCTATTTTCTTTGAATTGCCATATCATGCGAACCTTTTCATGCGCCCACAATCTAGATGGAATGCACATTGCCAAAAACATTTGTGATAGCCTTGATTGGGACATTGTTGAGTGTAAGGAAAGTCAAAAGATAATTTAAAAGCACGATTGACTTGATGACAATGGGTATAAGAAGAGAGCCATCCATCCAATACCCGCAAGCAAGCAATTCAAAGTACCTTTTTGCCGCACCGCAAGCTACTCAATGTCTAAGAAAGAAAGACATGATTTCTTGCAAGTGTTGAAAAATGTTAAGTACTGATGGATATGCTTCAAATATTTCACGTTGCATCAATTTGAAGGGGGCAAGATCTCGTGTCTTAAAAGTCACGATCGCCATATTTTAATGCAACAATTACTTCCAATAGCAATACGATGTACCGACTTTGCTTGTATATGTCCGCTCAACAATAATTGAACTTTGAACTACTTCGTAGAATTATGTTCCAACTATAACACATCTAAGATTATGAACGGTTGAACAAAAAAATTCCGCTAATACTTTGCAAGCTTGAGATGGTGTTTCCTCCCGCTTTCTTTTGATATAATGGTACATTTGTGTGTCCACCTCATCAAGAGGCGAAGATAGTGAAATGTTAAATATCGACAAATGTGGGCTTTTGAAAGATACATGGGCAAGTTAAAAGGGTATATTCACAATAGAAGTCGCCCGTAAGGGTCAATTGTAGAAGGTATATTGTTTGAAGAATGTGTTACATTTTGCTCAAGATATTTGAGTCAAAACAATGCCGCATGGAAACGAGTTGGAAGAAATGAAGTCGGATATGAACAAGGAAAAGAGATTCTCTCTCAGATTTAAAAACATAGGTCGATTTCTTAATGTCCCAAAAGTTTGTACTCTATGTAGCGATGATGTCAAGAGTGCACACCAGTATGTGCTTATTTAATTGTACAGTAGGGTTGAGTCATATCTAAGGTGAGTAAATAAAGAATGACATTTATTGTTCAAATATTAATAACTTATGTTAGCCAAATTAGCTATGACAAAAAAAAATTTGTTTAATTTGTTTATTTATTTGTAGTATTTGCAAGATTCATATATGTTGCGACGTGGAAAGCGTAAGCAAAAACCGACGCCAAGGGAAATTGACAATGCTAAGAAAAAGGAATTTCCTGAATGGTTTAAGAATTATGTAAGTATTACATTATTTGAACGTAATTTTATGCAAAATTTTGTAATGGTTATTAATAATAAATGGATGGAATTTGCTTATATCGCTACCATTTTGTAGATGGCAACTATGAATAACGATGCTTCAAAGGAAGTTCAAGCTCTTGCATTTGGCCCAAATTTGATAGGCAGGAGAGGAGATGGTTATTTGGTAAATGGGTATCGATTCCATTCGACAAGTTGTGAGAGTAAGAGAGAGAACGCAGTAATAGTGGGGTATATGTGGTAGCAATTACTCGTGGATATTCATCTCGCTAGAGATCGAAATCCTAAGGAAGATGTAGTTGAATACTTTGGTATTTTGGAAGATGTTGTTGAATTAGATTATTATGGATCCGCAAAGTTGTTCTATTCAAATGTAAGTGGTATGACAGCTTTAGCACGTGATGAGAGGTCAAAATCGATGACTATGGCTTCACGCTTGTAAAATCATCAAAAGTTTGGTTCAACCGATGAGCCCTTTGTAATGCCCGCCAGTTTCAACAAATATTTTATGTTGATGATCAAAGGATAACAATTGGCGCGTGGTTATACTGAACAAAGCCGAGAGATTTATGTGAAGATGTCAAGTAGATTCTCGATAGTGACGATTTACCCAATACCAATGAAGAATTCATCACTCCAAATAGGAAGTTGATATTGAAAACATAAATTGGGTTAGGAATGACGTTGATGCTTTGAATTAGTTGAAAATGGACGAAAAAGACCTAAAAAGTAAGCGAAAACTAGGATCTCAAATTGATACATCTCGCTTCAAAAGACGAATGATTGAATATATTGTTGATGAAAATGAAGATGAGAATGGAGACGAAGACGAAGACGAAGACGAAGATGAAGGAGAAGATGAGGGTCCCAAGATGAAGAGGAGGGTGATAGTGAGGAAAATGAAGATGACGAAGAATGAAGAGGATAAACATCACAATTGATAGATCTGCTTTTTACACTTTGTCCATTTTCTCCAAAAGAGAAACCGCTACACTTTGATAGATCCGCTTTTGATATTATATCTTGGTGCTCCTTGTACTATTAGCTTTTACTTTGTTTTCTACATCATCTTATTAGTGTTTTAAACACACTTCTTTGTCAACATTTCAATGTAAGTAGATTTGAAGATCAAATTAGACTAAACCGAAATTAAATGGACTACCCGCCGCCTCCCCCCCCACCTCGGTGTCTACAAATTTCTCGTATTAGCTAGCCAACTTATTTTCGTATGTATTTCATTTGGATGTATTTGTTAATTTTGGGGACTTAGTTTCGATTTAACTAATAACCGTGAAAGTTCTACTGCTCATTAGATTTAACTAATAACTTTTCTTACGAAAGTGTCACATTCATATTTTTGTTTCTCGTGTTGCTTTAATGGCTTCTAATAGAACGTCTAGATCTCGTGCTAACTGTTCCAATGGCCCGGAAATTAATGATAATGAGATCCATGCCGATGAACCATATGTAGAGGAGGAAAGTATTCATGAGAATGTTGAAGGTACCATGCATATATCTACACTTATACTTGCATTGTCATGAGAATTAACTTGGTGTTGTGCTTTCTATATAAAGTTGTATTATGTATATTTTACTTCATGGTTTTAAAATCTTGCTATCCAGCTTAGTTCATACTTCATCCTTCATCTAGTGAGCTAATAATGTGCTTATATAACTTGTAGATTATAAAATTTTGTAAGTGGAAGTTTTGTTCAATACATAGTTCTTGATTCTTTCTCTCTTTTAGGTTCTCGACCTAAGAGGAAGCGTGGACCAACGATGGGAGCAAAATTATGGTCAAATAGCGATGCACCCAAAAAAGTAATTTATGATGCAAATGGTCAGCCTGTTGGGGGAGAGGCCAATAAGTTAACCACTTTTCTCGGGTGTCTTGCTCGCAATGGAGAATTTTTCCCAATAAGTACTCCAACATGGTCCAATATGACAGAGGCTAACATGACAAGGGCTTGGGATGAAATTCAGGTTATTAATCATACCATTTTATAGAATTTGACATTAAGCACATTGAAACAAACTAATATATGTGTAAATTTGTTTGTTGTAGAAACGATTTACCACAGATCACCCCAATGCTAAGAGAAAACTGATGACTATCATGAACAATAGGTGGAGAGATTGGAAGTCTAACTTAAAGAGTAATAATTTTGTGCCCGGTGATCGTGCAAATCGATAATGAATACTATCAACAATGATCGAGTAAATCCTAATCAATGGGTCATATTGGTTGATTATCACTAACCGATAATGCATGTGTCAGGTTTATTCTAATTTATGTATTATCAATTCTTACTTATTGTTATATATTATTATTAATTTATAAATACATACAATGCAGATATAGCAACAAAAATTTGTGAAAATCGGAAAAAATTGTTGGTAGGTCATACATTGGGCACTAAATCAATTCCAAAAAAGAAGCATGAATTGGTAATATTTGATGTCATTTCAATATTTTTATCGTTAATCATGTATTAGACTTTTATAAATAGAGTATTATTATTAATTATGAACTATTTTTGTTTTATTTGTAGTACCAAATAAATAATAAAGAGATTGATCGAAAGCAGATATGTATATACAATCCCACACTCAAGTGATAACTCAATTTTACCGGAGCATCCTCGAATGTGGTACGATTTTATCAATCCTCAAACAATGGGTTTTTTTAACTCTTTATCCCTCAGTATGTGTGTGTGAGTTTGTTTTAGAGCATTCATTTACATGAATATAAAGATACAAGATTTCATGTAAAAGGTTTCGATCAAGAAAAGGGCTTAAAAAGTCGAACAACTTTTGGTATATATCAAAATTCTTTGAGATACCGCTTCTTTCTCAATATAGTTAAATCTGGATTGATGTCTTTTTCCAACCTCGTTAAGATACATCATTATGATTAAATAGCTAGTTATATTTTCTTTGGAGAAGTGTCTACGCTGAGCTTTATCTATCCATCGATAGTATCTATATTGCACATGTAATTAGAGTTCCAACTAATTGTTGGTTTTGGGTGAGAATTGAAACCAAAAGTTATATAAAAAATATAACTTTATCTATGTATAAATAAAGTTATTTACTTTGTGCATGATTAAATAAAATGATACTATTGGTTTTGTTGTAATATTAAAAGTTCAACACTTTTATCTATCCATCAGATTAAATAAAAATGATACGGTTGGTTTTGTTGTAATATTAAATGATACGGTTGGTTTTGTTGTAAGATTACACAGTCAGCTTCTGAATCTAGATTCGCATCTGAATTTCTCCTGCTTGAAATTCTTTTTTTCACATGTTTTATTCGTACTCATGTACCCTCAAATTTATTTGTTTTGTGGCACTTAAATTCTTTTCGGCCTCATATGCATTCCATGATGTTTGGGCCCTTTGGGGGAGGGGTTCTATCGGGGCTGTCGGGGTTCTAGTAATCTGGTGGGGCGGGGATGGGGGCAAGGCTATCATAGGCGAGGCGGGGATGGGAAGGGCTACCCCCGACCAAACCCGCCAAGTTGCCATGCCTACTCTCTTCTACAAATGGTCAAGTTCCAAACATTTTTCCCAAGATTCTACCACTTCTCTCATAAAAAATCAAATATGAAGAGTATAATCATATTGTAATGCCATTGTTCAGTTTTTAAGTGATCTTTAATCTAATCACCTGTTTGTCATCAAGCTAAACCTAAATGCAGATTGTGCCTCATGTTATGGATAATGGTATATCTAGTAAATTGATTTATGCAAGATCATGTAAATGCAATAAATCACATTCTTGTGAATCCAACTAGACAACTAAATATGTCTTTTTATTTGTCTCGTCCCCACGGAAGGACAACCATGTATGAGTTGTTAAGTTTTCTCGTCGTGAAGTAATTTAATATACGAAATATCATGTAAAACTGTGTATGATTCTTACAGTTCCTACACAGACAACTTCTTGTTGTCCCACCACCCATGGGAAGACAACTATTTCAAGATTGTTATTTATCTGTTCCGTGCAATATAGATACTATCTGATGGATAGATAAAGATTACTTTGTAGATCATGTAAGGTAAAAATGATACTGCATGTAATTAGAGATACTATCTGATGCAAAATGATAAAGTTATAAGATACTGCATAGATAAAGTTATTTATGATTAAATAGCTAGTTATATTTTTACCTTGCATGCAGTATCATTTTCAAATACATGTAATTAGAGTTCCAACTAATTGTTGGTTTTGGGTGAGAATTGAAACCAAATGTTATATAAAAATATAAAATAAATGATACTATTTGGTTTTGTTGTAGATTATGTATGCAAGGTAAAAATGATACAACTATTTCAAGATTGTTATTTATCTGTTCCGTGCAATATAGATACTATCTGATGGATAGATAAAGATTACTTTGTAGATCATGTAAGGTAAAAATGATACTGCATGTAATTAGCTTTATAAGATACTGCATGCAAGGTAAAAATGATGCAAAATTTGTTTTATAATGGAGAAGAATATTATATATATATATATATATATATATATATATATATATACACACACACACATTAGTCGTGTACTTACTACTCCTCAGATTCAAATGTTTTTGGGTGGTTGATTTTTATAGTATTGGCCGTCTCCCCACATCACGGTTCTATTGACCGCATTAGAATCCTCCCACCCCAAAGAGAAAGCAAAGTGAAGTAAGCCACCTTGCATAGTTTGTTATAATAATCCAATTGCCATTATGACCGATATTAAAATTGATCAATTAAATACACTATTGCATGGGGTAATTGATTTTATCAAGTATTGCAAGAGAGAACCACTTGTACAAACCAACCACCACCCAAAGACCTCCACTTGAAGCCGACCTTTCTCTCGAATGGGCATTCATTGCCTACTCCACCAATGTGAAAACTAAACAGCCCGTAACATACAAGAGAATATCGAATAATACATCATATGCAGACTATCTTCCGCATACGAAAGCCAATAGTATTGGAAAAACATCAACTCAAATTTGATAGTCCATAGTGAATGCTTTCCTCAGATCACCAAGTATTATTAATGGAAGTGTTTTGAGTATCTTAACCCTACTTCACCGAACAATGCCTAAATCCGGTGCCTCCGGGAGAAGAACACACTCAAGTAACAATACAACACTAATAAAAATTCAAAATTGGGAGGTGCTTTTTAATAGTTGGGACAATGACTTTAGCAAATTTTGTAAAATTTCTTCAACTCGGTTAGCAAACTTAATACCCTTCTCGATGGAGCTTTTCAACTCTCGGGTAAGAGAGCTTCCAATCCTTGCTTTTCATAGTCCGAGAGAGCACCCAATCCTAGGACTTCCTCCACACCATTCTTCCCAAGCCTCACCCCAAGCAAAGATGTAGACAAAGTTAACATTATTAAAATTTTCATAGCAAGCATTGTTTGGTTCATGCAAAGAAGACAAGTTATCGATGCCGTAACTAAGAAATACCAAAATATTCAAGCAAGTATAATCGTCCACTATCAAGCGTGTACTAACAAAGAGAAAATAAGACACTCGTCCAAATCAAAAGTAGGACCCAAATACTCATTTCTCTCGTTAGTGTTACTGCTAGTGCACATAGAATAATTGATGTATAACCACTTAATCCCACCGATCACATTTATAGTTCTTTTATTTAAGAAACTACAAAAGGTATGCAGATGGTCACAACTAAGTAATGAAGTACGTTGGTAGCTTAAATTGCACAAGTCATGCATCACCATAGCATACAATTCATGTTAAACTTGAATTCAAATGTCAAATTTGAATTACAATAGAAGATTGTAAATCAAAAAAAACATTAGAATTACGAAAATCAACTCCGTGTTTGCCTATCAACATGTGATGTTAATGACGTGATAAATGCATCTATATGCGTAAATTCATATTTGCAGGAGTTTCATTACTGGAAATGTAACTTAGGACAATGGGAGTGAATGGAAGAAACAATTTTCAAGGGGAAGGATCTCAGAATTGGCTACACTTTTATACAAACAATTAAATATTTTTCAAAGACTTCAAGAATCATGTATAGATAGCAAATCAAATTAATTATTACCATAAAGGGAAGGGAGGGAGGGAGGGAGGGAGGGGGGGGAAGTTGAAGTTATACGATATGTTTCCAAAGGTGCATTGGTTATTACAACAATATCACCTTTGCAGAGTCAAGCAAAGGCCAAAGATTTAGAAGATGTCCTCTCACTCCATACTTCAAAGATCCCGAATGAAACGAATATATGTGTTACTCATAAGCTCCAAATTTATGTAGTCCAAATACAATAAATAATATTATTCGTAATATTCAGAATGTCATTTCAAAAGATTTCTTATCCTATTTCTTATTATTTTCTTTATCTTATTATGAAGAGACGTGAAACGAAAACCTATTATGCCTTGTATATTTAAGTTGCCTTGTATATTTAAGTTGTGTATAATTTGCCTTATATATTTTCACAGAAAAAATTATTGAGTTAAAGAAGACTCGTGAATCGACCGGTGAAAGCAATAGTAGACAGACGGAATGATATACTTGCACAAAGTTCTTGGACCAGAGCGACACGGTAGACTTCGACAAGGTGGAGTTGGTGCCACAAACTACAAACACTGGGGGCCTCGTGACACAAATAATGAGGTACAACGTGAGAATCAAGAATTGAAAGTCGAGTTGAAAAAGTGCGGGAAAAAGGAGATGATACTGCAAGGAAAGTGGATGAACTATTATCAATTATGATGAATTTTATGAAGAATTCATCGAGCCCAAATGCTCAATCCAACAATCAAAAGTTGCTTCTCTCACTTCACTTATACTTAAATTTTTGGGGCTATCATTATGTTTTTATGGATTAACAAGTTCACTTGATAATTAATTTGTAGGATCGATACACGTAAGGAGATAATGGTGATATTAGCGGATCAAATAATCCTATAGAGGACTCGTGACATCACACGCGTCTTCTTTGAAATTTGTTATATGTAACACTATTTTGATGAAAATTTGTTAGATGTGATACTAAAAATATGTTAAATGTCTTTGTTGGTTATGTCTTGCTTTTGATACATAGTAATGATTTTTTGGATGGTTATGTATATTTAGATGATATTATACATTAATAGACTTTATTTGTTTTATTCTTTTAGTTGTAAATGTTATATTCAGATTGGATGGTTGAATGTGGTTATGTTTCTTAATAGGTAAAAATAAATAAAAATTATTGTATAAAAACAGATTTTCTTTAAAAATTTGGGAAGATATCAGCGTTTTGTGGAGTTTTCAGCGACGGTCGGCCCGTCATTATAAGAAAAAAAGGCGACCGTCACTATAGGTTTCAAATGACGGCTTTATATGACGATTTGTTGACACCGTCGTCGCTATATCCTATAAATGATTGGTTTTTTATCTATAATGACGATCATAGGCGACGGTCGCTATATCCTGATTTTCTTGTAGTGTTCCTAAATCATTACACTAATAATACTATATATATATGTATATATTATATATATAGTGAGAGGGTATTGATTAATAATTCTGTGTAACTATATGAACCCTAATTAAATAGAAAAACAAGAAACTATGCGTATATTAGGGCTAAGCATGTAACTAAATTGGAATCGAAACCGCACCAAAAACCGCACGAACCGCACCAATTAAAACCACACCAACGGTTCCGGCGTATGTGGCGGTTTTAGGTGGGTTGAATAACCAAATTCTACTTCGGTTTGGTTACTAGCCAAAATCGCACGCATAAAACCGAAACCGCACCATGTGTGTGTATGTATGTATTATCTCTAGTAAATTTTAAAGTTACTATTCACTTGAACACGCTCAGAGAAAACTCGAGTCTTGCATTGTCATTTTTTCACCAATTGAAAGAAGATGTTAGAGGTTATAGAGTCAAAAATTAAGCAATTGGATTTTAGAATTTCGAATATTTTTTGATGCGTTATTAGATGGGCTTATAGCTGAGGGACTCGAGCACTTGATACATTGGTTAATGTCAAAGCTAAAATATTAATAGTCTAATACTACCTCCGTCCCACAATAAGTGCTTTTTTAGGCTTAATAGTTTTTTCCAAAATAAGTGATGTGTTAGAACTCCAATACAATTTTTGCAATATTTTCTCATATATGCCCTTATGCATTCAATGGTATTTATTGCATCTTACCATCACTACAATTAAATGACACTCATTAACTCTTCAACTTCAAAGAAAATATATTAAGGGTATTTTTACCATTTTAGCTTATGTATTGGTATGTGTGATTTTAGCAAAAAAGACACTTATTATGGGACGTAGGTAGTAGATTATTTTTCAAATTAGGTATAGTTATGATTATATTCTACAAGTCATTCTATCTCCAAAGATATACTTTTAATTTTTGGGAATTAGATAAACATTCTTTACTTGTTATCGAATATATGGTCTCCGTTGTTTTATATAGCGTATGTTTTAGTTTTAAAGCATGCTTGATATAATTCTCATTGTTGACTTTGTCAATAAGTTAATTGCTCGATGTAAGTTTTATGTTAAATTTTATTGAAGGCTTAGACTTTTTTGTTATTTTAATTGGTTTTGAAACCGAAACCGCACCAATTAAAACCGCATCAAGACATTTTAAAACCATGACCGCACTAAATCACAAAGCGGTTTGAAATGCGGTTTTGAATTTTTCAAATCACATTAAAGCGGTTTGGTCTTGATTTGAACTTCAAACCGCACCAAACCGCACCATGCTCACCCCTAGCGTATATGCCATAACTAGAAATGAGAACTAAAATAAATAAATTTGTTGGGCTACCTTAAAAACAAAAATAAATAAATAAATAAAATGTAAATGTAACAAATCTCGACTAATTGATATTTTATAATGCATGCATCAGTCTTTTTAATTTGTTGAAACATTAGCAAAACAGGACCTATTCAGCTAGCTCAGCCCTACAAAAAAAGAAACATAAACATGCGAACTATCCAATCAAGGGTACTACCGGACTATAGCAAAAAACAAAAATATTCCTCAAGTTGATATATTTATCAACATTTGAGGTTCAAACAAGTACTACGTTACTGTTATTATTTATTTATTTATGGCTTTTTAAGCTTTATTCGACCCTATAAATTCTAGGATCACTCTTCCTCTTTTCAACTCACCACTAGCTCTGACACATACTTTCTTGTCTGCATTAAAATTGAGAAAAATTCTTGATTTTAAGTACAAATATGGCCAATGATAAGGAATTATCAAATGATCCCGAAAGGACATCAGTCTCATTGAGATTGAAGTATGTTAAGCTTGCTTACCATTATTTAAGCACTCATTTCTTATATCTAATCCTCATGCCCATTTTTGCTATCATATTCGTTCATCAAAACGATTTATTTCCCGCTCTAGTGGTACTTTTATTTTTGGCAACATTTTATTTCATGAATAGTACTTCACGGAATATTTACATGCTGGAATTTGCATGTTATAAGCCAGACGAAGCTTCAATGTGTAGCAAAGAGCATTTCATGAAATGTTCAACGCTAGCTGGGACTTTCACCGATGAAAATTTGGCCTTTCAAAAGAAAATATTGGAGAGGTCGGGATTAGGTCAAAAGACATATTTGTCCCAAGCACTTTTGAGAATTCCCCCGGATCCATGCATGAGCGAGGCTAGGGAAGAGGCGGAGATGGTAATGTTTGGTGCGATTGATCAGCTCCTAGAAAAAGTGAAAAATCATGTGAAGGTTAAGGATATTGGGATTCTTGTGTTGAATTGCAGTATGTTCAATCCGACACCGTCTTTATCGGCTGCAATTGTGAACCGGTACAAGCTTAGGGGAAATATTTTGAGTTATAACCTTGGTGGCATGGGTTGTAGCGCAGGAATGATCTCAATCGACCTTGCCAAACGTCTTTTACAGGTACTTCACTTCTTTTTGGTAGTTGCTTTAACTTACTAGTACCTATTTAGGACACTAGTAGTAAAATTTGAGACATCAAATTGAGGGTGTTTCAGATGATTTAATTATAACCAGTTAAACCTATTTCGGTAATTTCTCGTTATATATAGTGTGAGCTTCAACCTATATATGTACGCATATGCAGGTGCAACCGAATTGTTATGCCCTTGTAATGAGCCTAGAATGTAGCACCCCAAACTGGTACCACGGAAATGATCGGTCGATGCTCATCTCAAATTGCATCTTCCGCATGGGCGGTGCTGCAATCCTACTATCCAACCGGTTTATTGATCGCTTCCATTCGAAATATCAACTCATTCAAACCGTACGTACCCACATGGGCTCCGATGATAAAGCTTACAACTCAGTGCTCCAACAAGAAGACGACAAAAAGAACATTGGCATCAAGCTGTCAAAAGACATAACAGCTGTTGCCGGAGAAGCATTAAAAACAAATATCACAACACTCGGGCCGTTGGTTCTTCCCATGTCTGAGCAATTCTTGTTCTTAGCCACATTTGTTGCCAAGGAGATTTTTAAGATGAAAATTAAGGCCTATGTTCCGGATTTTAAGCTTGCGTTCGAGCATTTTTGTGTTCATGCAGGAGGAAGGACAGTGTTGGACGAGGTAGAGAAGAATTTGAAGTTAACAGTATGGCATATGGAGCCTTCAAGAATGAGTCTTTATAGGTTCGGGAATAATTCTAGCTGTTCTGTTTGGTATGAACTTGCCTATTCTGAGGCCAAAGGGAGGATTAAGAAAGGTGATCGGGTTTGGCAGATTGCGTTTGGGTCGGGTTTCAAGTGTAATAGTTCTGTGTGGCGTGCTTTGAGGAATGTTGATCCGGCTATGGAGAGCATGAATCCTTGGTTTGATGAGTTTCCGGTTCATGTGCCTAAAGTGGACATTCTTAGTTGTTGAATATTTCCTACTTTTGTTTAAGTTATGTACTCCCTACGTCCCAAAATATATATATGAAGTTTTAGAGTGTGCACAAGAATTAAAAAAATAATTGTATAGCATTAAATATAATATTATTTGTTTATAATACTTTTTACAATATACTCATCGCATACTCTCTTTCATCCGTAACATTTTTCAATGAAGGGTAATTTAATTTAAAAAGGTTGTGATTAATTCTCTTACATTATATAAAATGTTAAATAATTTGAAAAAATAAAATTATTTAAAATGTCATATATTATGAAACGGAGGGAGGGAGGAGTATATAGCTTGGATATGGTGAAGAGAGGCTTAAAGTGACATTTTTTATCATCTTAAATTGTTTTTATTAAGTGTAAGGCAATATACTGCCGACATTTCTAGTAATTTAGTCTATACCTTATCCATTACTAGTAAATAAAGTCCGCGGGATGTAACAACTTAAAGGTGACATTTTTTTTATCATCTTGTATATATTGTGATTACGTGTTGATATACTTTAAAATTCAAGGGTTTACTAGTAATGGAAAAGGTATAGACTCACTAGAAATGTCGGCAGTATAGTGCCTTACACTTGATGTAATAAAAAATAACCCTTGTTTCCTTTTACTTAGCTATGTAATAAGAATGAATGTCAAAATCAGGTAGACGATACTCTTAGGTTTTTACTACGGGGTCCTTTGCCATTAATGTGAACATCATGGGGGCTAATGTGCCATTTACCCCATGTTTTTTTTTTGGTACTTGTGAGTTGGAGGAAAAGCTAGTACTTAATTATTCCATAAATCATGTGAGAGGTATGGGTTACTTGTGTTTGCAACTTGCAAGATGTAATTTGTGTCGACACATTCTAATTCTATGCAAGTATATATTTCTCTTTCTCTTAAATATATGTTTCTTAAGTTACACCATATTAATTGTGTGCAATATATATATATATATATATATATATATATATATATATATATACATGACTAGTAATGTAACTAGAGGAGTGAATTAAGAGTGAACCGGCTATATCGACGGTTTTTCCGTCGCTATAGCATAATAAACCGGTTTTCTATGCTATAGTGACGGAAAAAATCGTCGCTATAAATGGGTTGAGTCTTCTTGGCCCTTCCAGATTATTTGGAGAAATATAATATATATATATATATATATATATATATATATATATAGAGAGAGAGAGAGAGAGAGAGAGAGTCCTGGGTTCGGTCAGGATGCCTGAATTTTATCCTGTTCGGACTTTATTTATTTATTTTTTTTTGCTTTTTTTAAAACAACTAAAAAAATATTTAATATTTTATGGAATTGAAATTTTTTACATAATAAAGTGTTTTGGGCGTGATTTGAGTGCGATATAACAAAACATGGTGAGTACAGTCAAGCGAGAATGTACTGCACTCACCATTTTTTGGTATAGGTATTCAAATCACCCCAAAACACTTTATTATTAAAAATTCGATTCCCATAAAATATTAAATTTTTTTTTTAGTTATTTTAAAAAAAAGCAAAAATAAAATAAAATTTTAAATCCGTTTTTTGTTCAATGCATGGAGTCCTGACCGATCCATTGTGTATATATATATATATATATGTGTGTGTGTGTGTGTTTCTAGTTGAAAAGATTAAATAACACCAAAAAAATAAAGTTACTCAAAATTTGTTCCAAGTTCAATGTATAAAAGAACATAAGGTTCCGTTGGAGCCTTCAATATGTGTCCCAGTACTAATTAATAACCTAGAAATTCAGTGGTCGGATTTTCCATCTCCAAGGAAAAACACCACTATCTCTAATTTTATTTTTTTAAGCTGCACATACTTTTTCTTGGGCTAAGCCAAAAAAAGAATCTTTGGAAAAGTAGTCCAAAGATGAGAGAATTTCTTTCTTGTTCAAGTCAGCCGGTGATAGCGGAGTGGAGCTGTTCCCAAGGCCCTCAAGGTGTCATCAATATTGAGTTCTTCCATGAAGGACAAAGAAGTGAGACAATTTTTCTAATTTTATATGTGCATAAAAATTAAAAAAATGATTGAAAAATATTAACTATAGTATCAATTGTCTATAATACTTTCACCTCACTTATCTCATAAATATGGATAAAAAGATTAGGTGGAGTAATAAGGGGCAATTTGGAAAAAATAGTAATTAATTCTCCTAGATAACCACAAACGACAAATAATTAAGAAATTTATCCATACTAGTGTTTTATATCGATATCGATTTAGCTTTAATCATGTTTAATGTGGGAAATTCGTTAGTATGGGGAGGGAAGAGATTTTTATAAAAAAGAATACAATATTTGTGTCACTGAATGATCGTGTTTGAGAAATTAGAGAATATGTGTACTTAATGGAGGGATCGATCCTAATCTAGAAAATATATTTCTCAAAATTAAAAACATTACATAGAATAATTTAATGCATTCAGATAGTGTTTGGTTTGTGCCAAATTAATGTAATAACTCCGTAATGTAATAGGTTATTATATTAATTTAACATATTTTTTGTTTGCTTCTAATAGAATATATGTAATTATTCTTGTAAATATTTTATATTAAGTGTAAATCTTCTATATTAGGATATGCTTTAGTCTGTTGTATTTAAATTATTATTTTTCTTAGTTTTTAGCCTTTGATTACTATGATAACTAATGTATATTAGGGATCTCAATGAATGAGAAACATTACAGAACAATTTCCTTTGTGGTATCAAAGCCTACCTATCTCAACCCTACCTAGCCGTCTTCTTCTTCCTCCCTTCCCTTTGCTCCGTCGTGCCTTCTCATCAGTATGGCCGATCAACCTAAATTCCATCATGCTTTGGCTATCACTAACGTCAAATCTCTCATCCATATTACGTTAGATCATGATTCCAGCCAATATCATTCTTGGACAGTCCTCTTCAAGGTTCACGCACGAGGTCATAATGTGCTTGAGCACATCATCCCCCCACTGGATGAGACGACAAAGAAGGCGACCTGAAGATGCAAATCTGGTAGATCCGATCCTTTGGCACTTGCTTGACAATGGCTATTGTGTTACGGTGGTATATCTGGCCGTATCACAAGACATCTTTAACTCCATTCTTGTGAATGATGACTCGGCTGAGAATGCTTGGAACCGTATTGCAGCGATTTTCCAGGACAATAAACACTCGCGAGCTGTTCACCTTGAAAACCAATTCACAAATACGAATTTGGAGGATTTCCCCACAACCACTGCCTATTGCAATCGACTAAAGCTTTTGGCCGATCAATTGGCGAATGTTGATGCTCCGGTCTCTAATACTCGTTTGGTGTTGAAAATGATTGCTGGATTAACAGATGCTTATGCTGGTTTTGTGACTCACATTCAAATATGACCCATTACCGAGTTTTGAGACGGCAAAATCCAAGTTAGCTTTGGTGGAGACAACGATCCTTCAACGGGCTGCTCGTGAGTCGGGTTCCACTACTCTTGTCGCTAATTCCCAACAGTCCGATGATGACATTTATTATCCCATTCACTCTCACGGTCATACATCTCATAATCGGCATAATAATACTCACACTACTAATCGCGGGAATAAGGGACAAAATAAGAAAAATAATAAAACTAGTGGTCGGAACCCCGGCAAGGGTGGCCGAAACTCAAGCGACGGACATAACACCGGAGGCGGACGTGGTGGACAGGGACGGCAGCACCAGCAGCCATGGCCTTAGCAGCCGTTGTCTTGGCAGAAAGGGGGTGCTTCTTGGGCTGTACCTCCTTGCCCATTTCCCACATTCAATTGGACTCGGCCTAATGCTCCCTACACACAGATGCCCCAACCTGAATTTCTGGGTCCAAGGCCTCAGTAGGCCCTCAATGCCAATGCACCTAGCCCAACTGACATTAAATCCGCTCTTCACACTCTCAGCCTTGTGCAACCTGATCCGTCGTGGTATATGGACACCGGGGCGACATCTCATATGACATCCGCGCAAGGTAATCTCTCGTCTTATTTTAAATTGAGCAATGATCGTGGTATAATTGTCGGAAATGGCCATTCTTGTAAGACCCCGAAATTTTTTTAAATAAAAAGGAATTTCCTTTATTTATTATTTTGAAATAGTAAGGGTTGATTTGATTAATGTGGATAGTTAAGGGTTAAATACGCAAATGTTTCAAAATAAGCAAGTGGTTATAAAATATTCATTATCGTCGGGGAATATTCGTTTGGTCGTGGAATATTCGTCTCGCTGTCGGGAATATTCGTGCAACCAAGCAACGATGTGTATGGCCCATAACTTGAAACTGATTGGATGAAGAAAAAACCGACAAATATAAGTTGTTTTTAAATAATCTGCGTAGTTATTACTGCAATTATCTTGTTGGAATACCCGTTGGTTAAAACACACTAATACGCGTTGTTGAACAAAGAGTAGCTGCCAGGTATTGCACCAATTATTGATTCTTACGTAGAAGGCACTTACTCAATAATGGTTACGAGTAATTACTTTATTCAATATTTTATTGAGTTAATAATTGTTTGCGTTGATATTTTATATTCTTTGTTGTTTCATAATTGTCATTACACAAGTATTTTCATTATCGAAGCAATAATTCATATTATCCTGAATAATATTATTAGATAACATTATTGGCAATGTCTAGAAAGTTACGCTCAGGAGAGGTTTGATCATCTAATTGCTTGGCGCCAAGATAGAAGAAATTCTTATTGGAAAGCCCCCTCTTTCCTGGGAACTGCCTGGTTGTCATTATTGTGATTCTGTAATATTATTTGTGAATAATTAATTATTGATTTATATGATGAGGAAAATATTGATTTTATGTGGATATAGATGGAGAAAATTTTTAAAATGACAATTGTTGAAAATTAATATTTTATCTTTTTCTGATAAAATAATTCATTTAAATATATTATTTTAATAATATATTAACGGTGATATTTTTACAATGAATGTGGGATATATGAGTATATGAGGATGAAGAGTATTTTTGTGGCATTAAATGTTTAACACATGTTTTGTGTGTTGGTGGACACAATTATTGAACGAAATTTGATTATAGCTTGTAAAATCACCCGTTTGTGGATTTCGGTCAATTTCTATTTGGAATTTGGAAAAACTTTCTTCTGTAAAGTTGTAGAGAATTGAATTTCCTATAAAAACCCGCGAGATTCGAATTTTCTGATGAAAGGGCTATTTATTATGAATTATTGAAGTTCCGAAGTTCCGAAATAATTAATTTTTGGGAGTTTTAGTTAATTATTTTGAGAAAAACGTTTTTTACAACTAAGTTGGCCTCACATGTGATTCAAATGGGCTGAGATCAGTTGTCTATAGGTGGGCTAAAGAAAATGTGAAAAATATATTAATATTATATTCAATTTTCGCTTTGGTGTTCTAAGCATTTTCCTATAAATAGGGTCTTGGGTTAGAATTGAAAAACACACCGTAAACCTGAAGTTTCTCTCTATTTCTCTCTCGATATATTGAGCGTATTCTTGTGAGTATACTTTGAGTATTGTTAGACGGTGTAAGTTCCTTGAAAGACTATACCCTATTCCAAATTAAAAAAGTACTAATCTTTCGAGGTAAGGGATATTTTTTTTTTTTTTGTAATGATATTATTTCTTCAATATCATTATCTTTGAAATGTTGATCTGAAGTTTTTATCAAATTTGGAACTTTTTCATGTCGGGATTACTATTCATGGGTTCTTATTCATGAGTTACTATTCACTTAATTACTATTCATGAAGTTCTTATTCACGATTACTATTCACGAGTACTATTAATGAAGCGTGAAGATGTTTTTTGTGGAATTTCTATCTTTTGGTGTCTGAGTTACTATTCACGATATCGGACTATTCACGATATCTGCACTATTCACGTATACTGACCTTTATTCAATAGAAAAATAAAATTTCTTCTTTTTGTCCAAAATATCTATTCGGATACTAGCTCGATTGTATCCATGTTTTGATCATTCTTGAATTTTACACCACTATGATTATTTTTGAGGTATTTTTGACGTGGATAAAACCAAATACTAATCCTTAATCCTTAATCCTTGTCATTTTGTTTCAATTTGGATTCGCTTTCTTTAAAAAAATATTTTCATCATCCTCGGTCTTAAATGATGATATTATGGAATATCTTTGGCTGTAGTGCAAAGATGAATGATTTCTTAAGAATATCTTTGGCTGTAGTGCAAAGATGAATGATTTCAAGAATATCTTTGGCCCAGTAGTGCAAGATGAGCCCGGTGTTTAAATGAACATGACTAATGATGAATATCTTTGGCCTGTAGTAGTGCAAAGATGAATATTTGATTCCGATGTATATTGATTGATGTTACAGGGGATAAAAGATGAGCGATGAACTTTTAAATTCATACATAGAAGATAGTAGTTTGCATTCTCTACTTAACTCTTCTAATGAATTATTATTTCATTGCAGTATTGATTTAAAATTTGTTGTCTATTGTATTCTATTAGATTTTTCCCCGTCAAGACTAACGATAATTTGTTGTATATTATCTTAGTCATAATATTCTTTATTGAGCTAGTTGAGCTCACCCTTTTCCTTTTTGTTCCATTTTTCTCGGGAGGCGAGAATATAGCGAGTCACGAGTCGGGGTATGGAATGAAGGTTTTAGAAAGGATTGCTTAGTAGTCCTCACCATTTTGTAAAATAATGTATCAATAAAGGTGATGAGGATTTATTTGAGTATAGATATTGTCTAGTAAGATAATATTTGTATTCAAACTCACGCTTTTCTTGTTGTAATAATAAAGTTGTAGTTGTTTCTGTACCATGTATTGACAACTCAGAATAGGTGATGTATACCTATTTTGGGGGCGTCACAATTCTATTCCTATTCGTGGTTTTGGTAGTGCTAAATTATCTCCCCCTCACCCTCCATTAGAGTTAAAAAATGTTCTCCATGTCCCTAATTTAATTAAAAACTTAGTTTCAGTTCAAAAATTTACTACTGATAACAAAGTTTCTGTTGAATTTGATCTTGTTGGGTTTTCTGTGAAGGATTTTCAGACGGGGCTGACACTAATGAGATGTGATAGTCGGGGCGAGCTTTATCCTATCACCACCTCCACCAAAAATCAAGCCATCTTACCTTCACATTTTACAGCTTTGTCTTCTTCTCTTTGGCATAACCGTTTGGGTCACCCGGGAGCGCCTGTTTTAGACTCTCTTAGGCGGAATAATTTGATCGATTGTAATAAACCTAGAAACTCTCATTTTTGTCATTCATGCCCTATTGGTAAACATGTTAAATTGCCATTTGTTGATTCTCATAACTCTACTTTTATGCCATTTGATATTTTGCATAGTGATTTGTGGACATCTCCTGTTGTGAGTTCTTTGGGTCACAAATATTATGTGCTTTATTTGGATGATTATTCAAAATTTTTATGGACATTTCCAATTTCCAAAAAATCTCAAGTATACTCCACCTTTCTTACCTTTCGAGCCTATGTCAACACTCAATTTGAAAAGGAATTAAAAAATATCCAATGTGACAATGGTAGAGAATATGATAATGGTTTGTTTTTGCGTTTGTGTGCCGCTAATTGTATTTCTTTTCGTTTTTCTTGCCCACATACTTTCTCTCAAAATGGCAAAGCCGAAAGAAAAATTCGCTCTATTAATAATATCATTCGCACATTGTTAGCTCATGCGTCCCTCCCTCCATCTTTTTGGCACCATGCCTTACAAATGGCAACGTATCTCCTTAACATCTTACCAACTAAAACTCTCGCCTTTCAATCTCCTCTAAAAATCTTATACCAAAAAGACGACTCGTACTCTCACTTACGCGTCTTTGGTTGCTTATGTTATCCTCTTTTTCTGTCCCCTACAATAAATAAGCTTCAACCTCGTTCCACTCCTTGTGTCTTTTTGGGTTACCCATCAAATCATCGTGGTTACAAATGCTATGATTTATCCTCTAATAAAATTATCATTAGTCGTCATGTATTGTTTGATGAGACAGAGTTTCCTTTTGCAAAGCTGCATACTCCTACATCCTCTATTTATGATTTTCTGGATGAAAATATATCACCTTACGTGATTCATCATCTTCAATCCAATTCACCCACAACCTGCCCAATGTCACCTCCTCCAATCAGCAGCCCAATACCTGAAAGTATTATGCATACAAGCCAATCATGTATGATGATAAAGCATATACTGTGTAATCAATCTTATTTATTTATTAATAAAAGAATTATTTATTAAAGGCATTTATTATCTACATGGTGCTGTTTTAATAATATGTGATAAACCCATAGTTTTAAGCAACGCTTTTAGAATAATGATGATGATCATTCTAATGAGATCTAAATTCTTAGAAAGCTTAAAACTAAAATAGTTCCCAATCATTGGATTACTAAATTGGGGATTAGTGAATCCGGATAGATTGGTACATCGTTGTTTGCTTTCGTTGGATGAGGATGATTGATCTCATGATCATTTGTGTGGAGACACTAAAGCAAGTATGTAGGTGCTTATTAGAGAATAAGTTCACTGAACGCGTGACTCGCTAAGGAATACCTAATGGAGTTTAACTTACTGTCAATAGGAATTCTCAGTAGTGATAGTAAAGACAAATGATCCTTAGACTTGAGATCATCATAGTATCTTATATATAATGAATTACACTTTGACTTATTCCTTAAGACTCTTAGAGTATATCAAAGGGTATGCTTGGGTGTAATAAGTTATATATGAAGATAATGAATGATCAATAAAGAATCTACCACTTAGTAAAAGGAGAGATGTCTATGTGATTCGATAAATGACAACCCGTGAATCCTTGGCGAGGTGGAATGAAATTAGAAAGTAGTTTCTAATTTGCATTCATTAGAGTTATTCATTTTGGAATCGAAATACATATAATTAAATAAAATAAGACTTGACATAATTCATGTCTTATATTTAATTGGGACATTGTATGGTGGAAGGATTGAATTGTACGGTAACTATTTACTCAAAGGTTCTTTTATGATTAATGTTGAAATCTATATTATCCGGAAAGTCGTTGATCGCTAGGAGAGCTTATCCCTATTGTAGAATAAATATTATTTATTTAAATAAATTATTTGTTTAATTTATTTATTTAAATGAGATTAGAATTGTTCTAATTGATTTATT
Organism: Panax quinquefolius; assembly: GCA_020205615.1. Lineage (NCBI taxonomy): Eukaryota > Viridiplantae > Streptophyta > Magnoliopsida > Apiales > Araliaceae > Panax > Panax quinquefolius. The sequence continues at coordinate 19,675,143 of CM035151.1, forward strand.
CACAACCGGGTTTAATATGGAGAACCTAAAGGGTCACACCATAAAAGGAAGAATAATTATTTAAGAAGTTAATGGCATAATTGTAATAATATGTTAAGTATATTTAATTTAATCTATGGTGATAGAATAAATTAAATAGCTTAATATTTATTATTTAATATTTTAGAAATATTAAATATAAATTAATAAGAGGAGTCTTATTAATATTATTATAATAATTATTATTTTAATTTCTAAAAGGTTTAGGAATTAATTTAATATTAGTACTCTCATTTATTCCTAATTGGATTAGGAAAGAAATATTAGTTAAAGGAGTTTAACTAATTATCCCTAATAGGATTAGGGAGCCCATTTAATTAAAAGAGTTTAATTAAATAAATAATACCTTATTTTAATTAAAATAGGGTTATATAATATCTTTATAAGAGGAGTCTTATATTAGATATAAAGATGCGTAATTCCTAGATTTGGAGAGTACACCCCCTTTTCTTATTGAGATAGGAAAAACTAGGGTTTGAGCCAAATCCCTTCTTCTTGAAAAATTCCTCTTCCTTGGTGGATCACCTATAGAGGCCATACACTTGGGTGGCTTACATTAAGAAAAGGAAGGAATCTACCCGGAGATTCAAGGAGATCGCGGAGAAGTAGGAGGTGAACTCGCACTGAGGAAGCTCGTTTACAAAGGGTATGATTTCATAATTTCTTATTCTTCGTTTAATTAATAATATGCATAAAGGATGATCCGGGTAATTGGTTTGTGAAAAATTTTAAAATCTGATTTTATCTCGCTTCCGCTATTTTTGCAATTTGATTGCTACTTTGATTTTCACGAAAACCTAACAATACCGCCGTTGGACCATCCATCGTCTCGTCCAAACACAGACCACACACAACATCAACCTCTCCCTCCCATTTTCCAGCCCACCTCGAGTTCAGCCCTCAAACCGGTTACTAGAAGTCAACATGGTATTTTTAAACCAAATCAAAAATATCATCATGGCCTTTTTCACTCATGTCACAAAATCACTTCTATCTCGTAACCCAGTGTCTGCACTCAAGGACCCGAATTGGAAAATGGCTATGGACGATGAATCTAATGCTCTTATTAAAAATAAGACGTGGGATTTAGTGCCCCGTCCGCCTGATGTTAATGTTATTCGGTCTATGTGGATTTTTAGACATAAAGAAAACTCTGACGGTTCTTTTGAGAGGCATAAAGCTCGTCTTGTAGGTGATGGTGCAGGTCAACAGGTTGGCGTGGATTGTGGCGAAACTTTTAGCCCGATGGTCAAACCGGCAACTATTCGCACCGTACTCAGTCTTGCTATCTCTAAGGCATGGCCCATTCATCAGTTGGATGTTAAAAATGCCTTTTTGCATGGTGAACTCAAAGAAACAGTATACATGCATCAACACTTGGGTTTTAAAGACCCTGATCGCCCTAATCATGTCTGTCTTCTACAAAGATCTTTGTACGGGTTAAAACAAGCTCCCCGAGCTTGGTACAAACGATTCACCGACTATGCTTCTTCCATTGGGTTCATTCATAATAAGTCTGATAACTCTCTCTTTATATTTCGCAACGGTACTGATATGGCTTATATTCTTCTGTATGTGGACGATATTATCTTAACTGCTTCTTCTGATACTCTTCGCAAGTCCATAATGACACTTCTTAGCTCAGAATTTGCTATGAAAGACTTGGGTTCACTAAGTTATTTCTTGGGTATAGTTGTCACTCGTCATACAGGTGGTCTATTTTTGTCTCAGAAAAAGTATGCAGCAGAGATTATTGAACGTGCCGACATGTCCTCTTGTAAGCCTTGTCCTACTCCGGTTGACACCAAATCGAAACTCAGTGCTACATCCAGCCATCCTTATGAGGATGCTTCTCATTACCGCATGATCTTGCGAGGGCTCTACAAAGATCTCACATTCACACGACCCGCATATATCGTGATACTGCATACAATGATCTGCTTGTTTATGCATAACCCGATGGATGAACATATGCAAGCTCTCCGCCGCATTCTGCGCTACATTCAGGGTACTATTAACCATGGTCTACATCTTTATCCTTCTTCGATCTCCACTTTGGTTTCCTATACAGATGCAAATTGGGGTGGATGTCCAGACACCAGGAGGTCAACTTCTGGTTATTGTGTGTTCCTCGGTGACAACTTGTTATCATGGTTCTCCAAACGCCAGCCCACACTTTCTCGCTCTAGTGCTGAAGCAGAGTACAGAGGCGTTGCCAATGTAGTCTTTGAATCATGTTGGTTACGCAATCTTCTTCTAGAGCTACATTGTCCTATTCATAAAGCCACTTTAGTTTACTGCGATAATATTAGTGCGATATATCTTTCTGGGAATCCTGTTCAGCATCAACACACTAAACATATCGAGATGGATATTCATTTTGATCGCGAAAAAGTGGCTCGTGGACACGTACGCGTCTTACATGTCCCTTTGCGCTATCAGATTGCTAATATTTTCACAAAAGGGCTTCCGCTGGTTTTATTTTAAGATTTCGAAGACAGCCAAAAGATACACGAACCTCCTGTTTATTTCATGGGTGTAATAGAATATATGTAATTATTCTTGTAAATATTTTATATTAAGTGTAAATCTTCTATATTAGGGTATGTTTTACTGTTGTATTTAAATCATTATCTTTTCTAGTTTCTAATCTTTGATTACTCTAGTAACTAATATATATTAGGGATCTCAATGAATGAGAAACATTACGGAACAATTTCCTTTAGCTTCACCTATTACATATATTGCCCATTATGGAGGTAATGCTATTACATCCATTTTTGAGTTTTTATTATGCTCACCATTAAATGTATTAGCTGATTACATTATGTAATGAAATAAGATAAAATAATAATGATTACAACTGACTTGATATTTTGACTTATAATTTATTTTATTTTAAATATAATGTAATATTAACATTATAATTACTACACAAATATTAAGAACCAACTAAATAAATATGTCGTAATAAACCTATTATCATTATATTATAACTGTTGTATTATGTAGACTATTGCATTACATCAAATTTCTATTCTACAAACCAAACCGTAACAAAAACTACAAATATTTATAAAAGTTTGGGTGTATTTTGAATAACCAAATATAATTGAAGGTGAAATTTAATATTTATAAAAATTGAAGAATAATATCGTATACTACAAATGAAAGAATCAGTTTTGCATTTTAATGTTCAAAAATTTTATGCGGACATAAAAATTGAACATGAGAATGTAATTGAATTTTATTTAATTATATTTTGACCCCTAATAATAAATAAAAATATAAATAAATAAAATTTAAATAGATTAATATTCAATTTTTATGTCCAGTTAAAATAACTGTTTAATGTTTTCTTTTCTCACCCACTCCTTGATGGCTACCATATGAATAGAGTAAATGTCTCTCGAAAGACGCATATTCCAAAAAAAATTCCCGAATAATCAGCACATAGGATTCCAAGGTTACGAGTAATTTTATAAGTATTTCCCTTCCAATCTCGGTCATTTATTTTATTGATCGTTTGTATATTTTAAGAAAATAATAATGATTTATTTTTTTATATTACCTTTATATTAAATATTAATTTATTATTTCATATTTTTCAACAAATTTTGAATAATAATATTGAGATTTTATACTTATTTTACTCAATCAAATAAAATATTAATTACGTTTTTAATTTTTAATTTTTTTTTTCTAAAACGTCAATTAAAAAGAACGAAGAAGAGAGTAAAATTTAGGAGCAAGGCTCTACGTTCAAATTTTGTAGATAATTTTAAACTTTTTAATTGAAATATACTTTTTTTATATTATGGTATATATAAACCCTTGTAGTACATAAAAATGAAGCAAAAAGAGAATATAAAATTTAATATTAATATAGAAAAAAATGATATGCTTATGAATTTACTCATATATATTTCAAATTGACTTAAATAAATTTAAAATAATTCTTATATTTAGAATAGTAACACACACACACACACACACACACACACACACACACACACATATATATATATATATATATATATATATATATATATATATATGAGTCTCCATTCACGACAATGGTTGCTATGGACATTATTTCAGCAAATATGATCCTAGCCGTTGATCTTGATAATGAATGACCGAGATTGGACTCATTTCCCTCCTGCCACAACAAGCTGTTGTGGCACGGCTAAAGACCAACATGCCTCTCATGTGACACCCCCAAAATAGGTATACATCACCCATTCTGAGTTGTCAATACATGGTACAGAAACAACTACAACTTTATTATTATAACAAGAAATCGTGAGTTTGAATACAAATATTATCTTCTGAGCAATATCTATACTCAAATAAATTCTCATCACATTTATTGATACATTATTTTACAAAAATGGTGAGGACTACTAAACAACTCTCTCTAGAACCTTTATTCCATACCCCAGGCTGCACTTTCGCTTATATTCTCGCCTCCCGAGAAGAAAATGGAACAAAAAAGAAAAGGGTGAGCTCAACTAGCCCAAAGAAAGAATATTATGACTAAGATAATATACAACAAATTATCATTAGTCTTCAACGGAAAAAAATCTAATAGAATACAATAGACAACAAGTTTTTAAATCAATATTATGCAATGAAATAATAATTCATTAGAAGAGTTAAGTAAGAATGCAACTACTATCTTACATGTATGAATTTTAAAGTTCATCGTCTATCTTTTATCCCCAGTAACATCAATCAATATATATCTCGAATCGAATATTCATCTTTTGACTACGTGCCAAAGATATTCATCGATTAATCATGTTCATCTAAACACTGCTCATCTTTGCACTACGACCAAAGATATTCATCGAAATCATTAATCTTTGCACTACGGGCCAAAGATATTCCATAATATCATCATTTAAGATCGAGGATGATGAAAATATTTTAAAGAAATGAATCCAAAGAAACAAAATGACAAGAATTAAGGATTAAGGATTAGTACTTTGTTTTATCCACGTCCAAAAATACCTCAAAATAATCATAGTAGTGTAAAATTCAAGAATGATCAAAATATGGATACAATCAAAGTTAGTATCCAGAATAGATATTTTAGACGAAAAGGGAAAATTTTTATTTTTCTATGAATAATGCCGTATTAAGTAAATAGTGTATGATATCGTGAATAGTCCAGATATCGTGAATAGTAACTCTTACACCAAATATTTTAAATTTGATAAAACTTGAGATCAATATTTCAAAGATAATGATATCAAGAAATAATATCATTACGAAAAATAAATAATATCCCTTACCTCACAAAGAGCGATATTCTAGTTGAAACACCGATATTGACTATAACTTGAACTTGTCTTTATATAGCAATACTCAAAGTATACTCAAAATACTCACAAGAATACGCTTGATAATATAGAGAGAAAAACTTCAATTTAAATTGTGATTTTCAATTCTAACCTAAGCACACCTATTTATAGGAAAATGCTTAGAACACCAAAGCGTAAAATTTAATATAATATTATTATTTATAACAAAATTTCCTACGCCTCTTAGAATTCAGCTCCTAACATTTCCCACATGCCCACCTTCTAGAAAAAGTAATAAAAACGTTTTTCCAATTTAAAATATTTTAAACTTCCAAAAATCAATTATTTCGGAGCTTTGGAACTTCAATAATTCATAATAAATAGCCCTTGTATTAGAAAATTCGAATTTAGCGTGTTTTTATAGGAAATTCAATTCTCTACAACTTTAGGAAGAAAGTTTTTCCAAATTCCAAATGAAATTGACCAAAATCCACAAACAGACGATTTTACGTGCTATAATCAAATTTCATCGATAAATAGGGTCCACCGACATGTTTAACATGTTTTAAATATTTATTACAACAAAAATACTCTTCCTCCTCAGATACTCATATATCCCACATTACGTTGTAAAAATATCACCATTATTATATTATTAAAATATAATAATATATTTAAATGAATTATTTTATCGTAAAAGATAGAATTTTAATTTTCAACAATTGTCACATTAAAAATTTTCTCATCTATACCCACATAAAATCAATATTTTCCTCATCATATGAATCAATAATTATTTATTCACAAATAATATTACGAATCACAATATCGACAACCAGCGATTCCTCAGAAGAGGGGCTTTCCAATAAGAATTTCTCCTTCTTCTGGTAGCGCAATTAGGTGACCAAACCTCTCCTTAGACAGAACTTTCTAGACATTGCCAATAATGTTATCTAATAATATTATTCAGATAATATGAATTATTGCTTCGATAATAAAAATATTGTGTAATGACAATTATTGAAACAACAGCAATATAAAATATCAACGCAGCAATTATTAACTCAATAAAATCTTTGAATAAGAATTACTATAACCATTATTGAGTAGTGCCTTCACTTACGTAAGAATCAATAATTGGTGCAACTACGCCTGCTTATTTTTAAACAACTTATATTTGTGCGTTTTCTTCATCCAATCGCTTTTCAGATTATGGGGCCCACATTATTTCAGCAGGTAATTTAATATTCCCCGACAGCATTTATGAATATTCCCACAACAATGAATATTTTATAACCACTTGCTTATTTTTTGAAATATTTATGTATTTCACCCCTAACTATCCACATTAATCAAATCAACCCTTACTATTTCAAAATAATAAATAGAGAAAATTAAATTTCATTAATAATAAGTTGGGTTCTTACAACCTCCCCTCCTTATGAAATTTTGTCCTCGAAATTGACGTACGTGCACAGGTGTTTGAAAAGGTAAGGATACCTCGCTTTCATTTCCGCTTTCCAATTCTCGGTCATTTCCTCTATAAGCGTGATTCCTCCACAAAACTTTAACTTGTGGTATGACCTTTCATGGCGTAGGACATGCTCCTTCCTATCCAAGATCTTGACAATACCTCCTCATACGTTAAGTCTTGGCTATCTCGTCCTGTTCTAACTTCTATAACGTGGTTCGGGTCTTTCACATATTCTGAAGTACGAGATATGTGAAACACATTATGAACACGAGACATACTTCGGAGGTTACGCGAGTCTATAGGCTACATTTCCTACTTTCGGTCAAGAATTTGAAATGGACCAATAAATCGTGGATTGAGCTTTCCTCTCTTCCCAAATCTTGTAACTCCTTCCATGGAGCAACTCACAACAACACATGATCCCCATACTAAATTCCACGTCCTTTCGATGAAGATCCGCATAACTCTTTTGTCGATCTTGTGCCGTTTGTATCGTTGTCGAATCATTTGGATCTTTTCGGTGAGTCATACGTCTTAACTTTCGGGTCCCAACAATGTTGCTTCACCCACCTCATCCCAACATATTGGAGAGCGACACTTTCGTCCCATATAATGCTTCAAATGGAGCCACTATACTTGCCTTGTAAGACCAAAATTTTTAAATAAAAGGAATTTCCTTTATTTATTATTTTGAAATAGTAAGGGTGGATTTGATTAATGTGGTTAGTTATGGGTAAAATGCTTAAATATTTTAAATAAGCAAGTGGTGATAAAATATTCATTATTATTAGGGAATATTCGTTTGGTCGTGGAATATTAAATGCATCGTCGGGAATATTAAATGCATTTATTGCGATCTTTTCTTGGCCCCATAACTAAAGCGATTGGATGAAGAAAATGACAAATATAAGTTATTTATAAATAACGGCGTAGTTATTACTGAATTATCTTGTTGGAATACCCAGTGGTTAAAACACACTAATACGCGTTGTTGAACAAGATTATCACTGCAGTATTGCACCAATTATTGATTCTTACGTGAAGGCACTACTCAATAATTGTTACAATAATTATTGCTCAATTTTATTTTATTGATTCAATAATTGCTTTGCATTGATATTTTATATTATCATTGTTTCAATAAATTGTCATTACATAAAGATTTTCCATTATCGAGCAATAATTCATATTATCCTAATAATATTATTGGATAACATTATTGGCAATGTCTAGAAAGTTCGCTTAAGGAGAGGTTTGGTCACCTAATCGCGTCGTCGAGGAGAGATCCTTATTAGAAAGCCCCTATTTCCTGAACTACCTTTGTCACAAGATCTTGTGATTCTGTAATATTATTTGTGAATAATTAATTATTGATTTATATGATGAGGAAAATATTGATTTTATGTGGATATAGATGGAGAAAATTTTTAAAGTGACAATTGTTGAAAATTGAAATTCTATCTTTTTTTGATAAAATAATTCATTTAAATATATTATTATATTTTAATAATATAATAATGGTGATATTTTTATAATGAATGCGGGATATATGAGTATATGAGGAGAAAGAGTATTCTTGTTGCATTAAATGATTAACACATGTTTTGTGTGTCGATGGATCCCATTTCTTGATGAAATTTGATTATAAATTTATAAAATCGTCTGTTTATGAATTTTGGTCAATTTTTGTTTGGAATTTGAAAAACTTTCTTCTGTAAAGTTGTAGAAATTGAATTTCCTATAAAAAGTCATGAGATTCAAATTTTCTGATAAAAGTGCTATTTATTATGAATTATTGAAGTTCAAGTTCAAAATAATTGATTTTGGAAGTTTAAAATAATTTAAATAAGAAAAACGTTTTTTTGTGTTTGGTGGGCATCTTTAACACATGCTAAGTTGCTGAATTCAGATGATTCTAAGTGGGCGTGACAAATTAATATATATATATTATTATTATATTAAATTTTCTACTTTGGTGTTCTAAAGATTTTCCTATAAATAGGGTCTTAGGTTAGAATTGAAAATCACACCGTAAACAAGTTTTCTCTCTATATTATCGAGCGTATTCTTGTGAGTATTTTAAGTATACTTTGAGTATTGCTATACTTGCAAGTTCAAGTCATAGCCTATATCAGGTGTTTCAACTAAAATCTGCCTGTTTCGAGGTAAGGGATGTTATTTTATTCAAAAAATGATATTATTTCTTCAATATCATTATCTTTGAAATATTGGTTGGAACTTTTATCAAATTTGAAACTTTTTCATGTCGGGGTTACTATTCATGAGTTACTTATTCACGAGTTACTATTCACGAGTACTATTCATCGTAAGCGTGAAGATGTTTTTTTGTGAAATTTCTATCTTTTGGTGTCTTGAGTTACTATTCACGATATCTTACACTATTCACGATACTCTGACACTATTCACGAATACGGCACTATTCAATTAAAAATGAAATTTCTTCTTTTTGTCCAAAATATCTATTCTAGGATACTAGTTTTGATTGTATCCATGTTTTGATCATTCTTGAATTTTACACCACTATGATTATTTATGAGGTATTTTTGGACTTGAAATAAATTTGAAATACTGAATCCTTAATACTTGTTCTTTTGTTTCAATTGGATTCGCTTTTCTTTAAAATATTTTCATCATCCTCACCCTAAATGATGATATTACCAATATCTTTGGCTCAGAGTGCAAAGATGAATGATTTCTTGATGAATATCTTTGGCCCGTAGTGCAAAGATGAAACAGTGTTGAGATGAACATGACTCTTCGATTAATATCTTTGGCCGTAGTGCAAAAGATGAGCAGTGTTTAGATGAACATGACCAATCGATGAATATCTTTGGCACAGTAGTGCAAAGATGAATATTTGATTCCGTATATATATTGATTGATGTTACAGGGATAAAATATCGACGATGAACTTTTAAATTCATATATAGAAGATAGTAGTTTGCATTCTCTACTTAACTCTTTTAATGAATTATTATTTCAATGCGAAGATTGATTTAAAACTGGTTGTCTATTGTATTCTATTAGATTTTTCCCTGTTGAAGACTAACGATAATTTGTTGTATATTATCTTAGTCATAATATTCTTTACTGGGCTAGTTGAGCTCACCCTTTTCCTTGTTGTTCCATTTTTCTTCTCGGGAGGCGAGAATGTAGCAGTACTAGTCGGGTATGGAATGAAGGTTCTGTAGAGAGAGTTGTTTAGTAGTCCTCACCATTTTGTAAAATAATGTATCAATAATTATGATGGGGATTTATTTGCGTGTAGATATTATCTAGATAGCAATATCTGTATTTAAACTCACAGTATATATGTTGTCGTATTTTGCATGACAAATGTATTAATAAAGTTGTAGTTATTTCTGTACCATGTATTTGACGACTCAGAATGGGTTGGATGGAATGGACCTATTTTGGGGGCGTCACATGCCTAATAACTGTTGTTGTAGGAGAATTCCACCAATGGTAAATACTTATCCTAACGCCCTTGAAGTCTAGGACCTGAAGTCTTAATAGATCTTCAAGAGTTTGAATAGTCCTCTCGATTGTCCGTCTGCTTTGAGGATGGTATCTTAACTAAATCGCAAATCCGTGCCCATAGCTTTTGCAAGCTAACCCAAAATCTTGAAGTGAATCTTGGGTCACGATCCAAAACTATGGATACAGGCATGCCATGCAACCTCACAATCTCATTCACGTCATATACTAGCAAGACGTTCAAGGGAATAAGTCTCCGTATCGGCAAGAAATGAAAGCAGACTTGGTTAATCTATCAACAATAACCCAAATAGCATTGATGCCTTGAGAAACCGTAGGAAGACCCGAATGTAAAATCCATGGTAATGTGTTCCCACTTCCATTTCGGAATCTCAAGTGGTTGCAACGAACCCTTAGGTACTAGATGCTCCGCCTTTACATGTTGACAAGTTAAACAGATTGAGATAAACTTTGCAATCTCTCTCTTCATATTGTTCCACCAAAATGTATGTCGAAGATCACGATACATTTTAGTACTTCCAAGATGGATTGCAAATGGTGTATTGTGTGCCTCCATCATAATCTTGTACTTCAAATCAGAGTCGTTAGGAACACAAAGTCTAGAGTGGACTCGAAGTATTCCTTCTTCATCAATTCTCGCTTCCGGAATAGCTCCTTCTTGTACTTTCTTCTTCATACGCATCAGCTCTGGGTCGGTGGCTTGAGCAACCTTAACTTTTTCTATTAAAGTTGGCTCTATGCGTATACTTGACATCATCGCACTCATTCCCACATATGATCTTTTACTCAACGCATCAGCTACCACGTTCGCTTTTCCAGGATGGTATTGAATAGTGTGGTCGTAGTCTTTCAATAGCTCGAGCCAACGTCGCTGCCGCATGTTGAGTTCTTTTTGAGTGAAGAAATATTTAAGGCTTTTATGGTCTGAATATATCTCCACTTTCTCCTCATATAGATAGTGCCTCCATATCTTTAAGCGCGAAACGATTAGCGCTAACTCTATATCATGAGTAGGATAATTCCTCTCATACTCTTTAAGTTGTCATGAGGCATAGGCTATGACTTTCCCACGTTGCATGAGAACACATCCTAACCCTTTGCCCTGAAGCATCATTTGAGATAACAAATCCATTCGAACCGGATGGTATTGTTAGAGCAGTCTTAAAATGAGTCTCCTCTTGAGCTCTTGGAAACTCTTCTCGCATTCTTCGCTCCAAACGAATTTTTGTATCCTTCCGAGTTAGTTGAGTTAATGGAGTAGCGATTCGAGAAAACCTTTCCACGAATCTCCGATAATAACCAAACTAGACCCGAAGTTACGTGATTTGGCCCGCAAACTTGGTTGCTCCCAACTTTGTATTGCTTGATCTTCGCCGTCCACGGATACTCCATGTTTTGACACCACATGCCCAAGGAATGCTACTTCCTCGGCCCGAACTCGCATTTCTTCAATTTGGCATATAGTTTGTTTTCACGAAGCCTTTGGAGTACCAACTTCAAATGGTGCTCATGATCTTCACGACTTTTGGAATATATGAGGATGTCATCAATAAAAACAACAACGAACCGATCTAAATATTCCTTGAATACTCGGTTCATCATATCCATGAAAGTCAGCAGGAGCATTAGTTAGTCCGAAAGACATGACTAAGAATTCATAATGCCCATACCGAGTTCTCAAGGCGCTTTGGAATATCTTCGATTCTAATCTTCAATTTGAAGATATCAAGAACGAAGATCAATTTTTGAAAAGAATTGTGCCCTTGCAATCGGGTCAAACAAGTCATCAATACGAGGTAGATGATACCTATTCTTGATGATGACATGGTTCAATTCAGATAGTCAATACAAAAGTCGCATACTCCCGTCTTTCTTCTTTCACGAATAAAACAGGAGCACCCCAAGGAGATGTCTTAGGGCCGAATGAAACCGATGTCCAACAATTCCTCAGTAGTTGGACCTTTAACTCCTGAATTTCAATAGGAGCCATTCGATATGGGGTTTTAGAAATGGGCTTTGTACGAGTTCAAGATCAATAAAGAATTCAACTTCACGTTACGGGGTAGACCAGGAAGTTCTTGAAATACGTCGGAAAGTCAATAACAGAATATTATTCAAATTTGACATGTCTTTATTCAAATCCATAACATGGGCTAAGAAAGCTTGACATCCGCTTTTCAATAAACGAATAGCTTTATGATTAGATATGACAGGTGATTGATTTTAATGGTTTAGTTGCTTGAATTAAATACAACATACAGGTTGGTTAGAAATATGAAAACTAACAACCTTACGAAAACAATCAATTTTGGCGTGATGAGTAGTTAACCAATCAATCTCTAAAATCACATCAAAAGCAAGTATCTTTAAAGAGATAAGGTCAACGGTAAGGTGATGGTGCCAACTTGAATCAAACAAGATTTATAAACAGCGATGGATGTGATGAAAGTTTCTCCTAACGGAGTTTCCACAGATATAGGTCAAAGTCTAATTTCTCCTGAGTCAAGTTTAAGCGTTGAGCACAAGCGGAGAGATAAATGAATGGGTAAAGACCCCAGATGTCGTAAGGTATAAACTTCGCAAAAATTTATAAATAGCTTACCCGTGATCACCTCGTTTGGGTTCCTCGCATTTTGACCAGATCCACAACAAACGCTTCTTCCGGAATCGTTGACTTTGACTTTTACGGGACGATCTTTTGAGTCACCGTCCCCATTGAACTAGGTTTCGCTACTGATACAATCTCGAGCGATATGTCCTTCCTTTCCACAATTATAGCATACCTTGAATGTTGTGGGCCAGTTTGATCGATATGTCCCTCTTTCCGCATTTATAGCATATATACGACCGGTGGTCGTTCTCCTCCCTTAGAACCGATTCTTTGCAAGACTTTGTCGTCTTCACACGGTCGTTGTTAAATCTCCTCTTTTTAAAATCTCCTCGACTCGCTTCTTCTATTTTCATGGCCATGATTACCACCGAGTGGTTACCATTTTTGTCCGTCTGTTTCTTTTCCGTGGTTATCATTATTCGCTGATTCTATCTCCGTACGATCCTCGGTTATGGTCCCTCGGTTGAACATACTCGTTATCTCGCTTCTAACAATTGAGCCACATTAACAACATCCGAATAGAGAGAAAATTTATGAGAAATGAGATATTGTCGTATCTGGGTTTCAAACCTCTCGAAACATCCGTGTCAAATTCCTCATTCTCCACCAAATGAGGTGCAAACCTCGATAACTCGCAAACTTTGCCTCGTCTTCGAGACACCGCGTGTTATTTTGTTATAATCGATGAACTCCACTTCCTTCATATGACAAAACACTTTCGTGAAAGTATTTGTCATTAAATAGTTTCAAACGCGTCTCCCAAGACATCTTTGAGTCTTGCGTACGGATGGAGTACGCTTCATAGACTCCCACCAATGAATCTCGCCTCGCCACTTTGGAACATAAAGGTGGCGAATGGAACCTTCGTTCCTCCGTGCATCCCAAGACATCGAATATCTTGGTAATTTGCTTGACCCATGTTTTTGCCATGATCGGATCTGGCTTTCCTTAAATTCGGTGGTCCCAACTCTTTGAATCCTTGGTTGTGATAACCCGTGAATTGCTATCATTTCCTCCTCAGATTTTGAACACGAGTCTCCTCGTCTCGATTTTGTATGAACCGCAAAAAGCTTCTAAACATCCCTCGTTCATCATCATCTGCTTTCAGGTGGTGTTGTTCATGGGGAGGAACATTGCCACTGTTGCACGTTCTCCTCGTTGGTGAGTCAAAGCGTCTCCACTGGTCTCATTTCCATTGTTAATATTCTCACGACATTCTCAAATCACATGTCATAAAACAAGGGTTAATTAAGGAAATCAATATATCACATAATATCCCTATATACTTACCAACTAACAAATAAGCTTAGGTAGGACACACTAGCGAAGGATTTACTCGTGTCTCACCCTCCTGGATTCTATTCCCCGATATCACTTGGAGATCATATCCCTAAGCTCGATACCAACTGTGGACGCCCCCAAAATAGGTATACATCACCCATTCTGAGTTGTCAATACATGGTACAAAAACAACTACAACTTTATTATTACAACAGTAAAACTGTGAGTTTGAATACAAATATTATCTTCTAGACAATATCTATACTCAAATAAATCCTCATCACATTTATTGATACATTATTTTACAAAAATGGTGAGGACTACTAAACAACTCTCTCTGAACCTTCATTCCATACCCAGACTGCAATACTTTCATTATATTCTCGCCTCCTGAGAAGAAAAATAGAACAAAAAAGAAAAGGGTGAGCTCAACTAGCCCAGTAAAGAATATTATGACTAAGATAATATACAACAAATTATCATTAGTCTTCAACAGGAAAAAATCTAATAGAATACAATAGACAACAAGTTTTTAAATCAATATTCGCAACGGAAATAATAATTCATTAGAAGAGTTAAGTAAGGAATGCAACTACTATCTTCTATGTATGAATTTTAAAGTTCATTGTCTATCTTTTATCCCTGTAACATCAATCAATATATATCTAGAATCGAATATTCATCTTTGCACTACAGGTGCCAAAGATATTCATCGATTAATCATATTCATCTAAACACTGTTCATCTTTGCACTACTACCAAAGATATTCATCGAAATCATTCATCTTTGCACTACAGGCCAAAGATATTCCATAATATCATCATTTAAGACTGAGGATGATGAAAAATATTTTTAAAGAAATGAATCCAGTGAAACAAAATGACAAGGATTAAGGATTAAGGATTCGTACTTTGTTTTATCCACGTCCAAAAATACCTCAAAATAATCATAGTGGTGTAAAATTCAAGAATGATCAAAATATGGATACAATCAAAGCTAGTATCCGAATATAGATATTTTAGGCGAAAAGGAAAATTTTTCATTTTTCTATGAATAGTCTTAGTGTTAAGTAAATAATGTATGCATATCGTGAATAGTCGCCGATATCGTGAATAGTAACTCTAGACACCAAATGTTCCAAATTTGATAAAAACTTCAGATCAATATTTCAGCATAATGATATTGAAGAAATAATATCATTACAAAAAATAAATAATATCCCTTACCTCACAAAGACAGTACTTCTAGTTGAAACACCGGATATTGACTATAACTTGAACTTGTACCATATAGCAATACTCAAAGTATACTCAAAATACTCACAAGAATACGCTTGATAATATAGAGAGAGAAAACTTCAATTTCTGGTGTGATTTTCAATTCTAACCTAAGCACCCTATTTATAGGAAAATGCTTAGAACACCAAAGCAGAAAATTTAATATAATATTATTATTTATAACAAAATTTCCTACGCCTCTTAGAAAAAGTAATAAAAACGTTTTTCCAATTTAAAATATTTTAAACTTCCAAAAATCAATTATTTCGGAGCTTCGGAACTTCAATAATTCATAATAAATAGCCCTTCTATCAGAAAATTCGAATCTCGCGAATTTTTATAGAAAATTCAATTCTCTACAACTTTGCAGAAGAAAGTTTTTCCGAATTCCAAATGAAATTGACCAAAAATCCACAAACCAAGGCGATTTTACGGTTATAATCAATTTTCAATCGATAAATGGGGTCCAATTTACATGTTCAACATGTTTTAAACATTTATTACAACAAAAATACTCTTCCTCCTCAGATACTCATATTATATCCCACATTCGTTGTAAAAATATCACCATTATTATATTATTAAAATATAATAATATATTTAAATGAATTATTTTATCAAAAATGATAAAATTTTAATTTTCAACAATTGTCACATTAAAAATTTTCTCCATCTATACCCACATAAAATTAATATTTTCCTCATCATATGAATCAATAATTATTTATTCACAAATAATATTACGTAATCACAATATTGACAAACTGTGCGGCTTCCTGAGAAAGGGGGCTTTCCAATAAGAATTTCTCCTTCTTGCCGCAATTAGGTGACCAAACCTCTCCTTGATGTAACTTTCTAGACATTGCCAATAATGTTATCTAATAATATTATTCAGATAATATGAATTATTGCTTCGATAATGAAAAAAATACGTAATGATAATTATTGAAACAACGGTAATATAAAATATCAACGCAAAGAATTATTAAATCAATAAATCTTGAGCAGTAATTCTCAGTAACCATTATTGAGTAGTAGCCTTCTTACGTAAGAATCAATAATTGGTGCAATACCGTAAAGCTTCTTGTGTTTTAATCACCGAGTATTTTAACAAAGATAATCTTGAATAACAACTTCTGCTATTATTTTTAAACAACTTATATTTGTCGCTTTCTTCATCCAATCGCTTTCCGCTATGGGGCCCACATGGGTTGCGCTACTAGTCATTTAATATTCCCGAAGCATTCTAATATTCCACGACCAAAACGAATATTTCCGACAATAATAAATATTTTATAACCACTTGCTTATTTTGAAATATTCATGTATTTTACCCCCTAACTATCCACATTAATCAAATCAACCCTTACTATTTCAAAATAATAAATAGAGAAAATTAAATTTCATTAATAATAAGTTGGGGTCTTACACCTCATCCCGTCATCCGTCTCATAATTTTTTCCCTTGCCGGAACAAGTTGTTGAGGAAGGATAGAAAGGAAAAAAAAAACTAAGTCCCAATGAGTTTACATTCTGTATCTCCAGCAACAAGTTGTACCGACAGGTTAGAAAATAATATTATGGGTTCGGTTACCATGAAATTCATGGTAAATTGGTCAATTGATCATTATAGTCTTTAACAATACGGAGGAAGAGATCACCTCCCACACACAAGTGCCGATGCAATCATATTGATCAATTGACCAAAATTAGCTTCATGGTAATCACTCCTTAATATTATGAATATTAATATTCCTATTCATATTTATAAATTTAATAATATTAATTTTATGAATGTTAATAATACTAATATGAATTTTATGAATATGAATAATAATATGAATATTAATATTAATAATAATATGAATATTAATAATAATACTAATAATATTATTTCCTAGCCTGCCGGTACAATTTGTTGCATCATATGCAGAATGTAAGCTCATTGGGACTTACTTTTTTTCCCCTTTCTACCCTGCCTCAACAGCTAGTTGCGACAAGGGGAAAATTATGAGACGGATGAGGGATATGTTGGTCTTTAGTCGTACCACAATAAACTGTTTTAATGTTGCAACAGTTTGTTGCGACAAAGGGGAAAATGAGTCTAATCTTGACCATTCATTATCGAGATCAACAATTAAAATCATATTTGCTGAAATTGTCTATAGCAACCGATTTCTATAGATTGAGACCATATATATATATATATATATATATATATATATATATATATATATATATGAAGCTGTCTTTTTAATAAGTTTCATTCTCTTTTTCTTTGATCTTTTTATTGAGGAACATGCATGCAGGCGCTTTAAGACGTTTGTGTCCGTTGGTGCATTAATAGAATACCTAAATTTGTGTAAAGTCCGATGCAAGGAAAACACATTAAATGTTGGAGTATTTGTGATGCGTGCAGCTTATAGCATTCATAATGTGACCCTCGCTCCTCCCATTTGCATAGGCATGATACACACCCTCTTTGTCGGCCGACAAGATTTGGGAATTCATAATTGAGAATGTAAACAAATTGAGTCGAACCGAGTATTGAATTGTTTATATTTGATTCATAAAATTTATCGAGTATAAAATAAGGTTTGATTAAGACTCATTTAGCTATCGAGTCGAGCACGATTCCGAGTCGAGCCCGAGAAGTTTGAACTTTTTGAACAAATATGATCCGAGTAGCAATAGAAAATTACAATTTGAGAATGTTTGAGTAATTTATCGAATTTTAAAATTTGTTCATTTTTTACTCATTTATATTTCTAGTCGAGCTCGAATCGAACTTTTAGTCGAACTAGTACGAATCGAGACTGAACTGTTTGCTCATTTTACAGCCTTACCCTTAGTTTGAAATTACTATACGTTTATTATTGATTTTTTTTAAAATTAATGCACGATATTTTATTTTTAAATTAATTAATATAATGATTAATATTATAAATTATTTAAAAAGTGTTTATTATTCATTAGAAAATTTATTTATTGTTTCAGAAATTTTGATATATATTTTTTTAATTTTGAGTTTAATAATATCTCAAATTTACTTTCAAAAGTCAATAATCCTATAATTTGGAATCGGAGATAGCACATCGTTTTAAATTATAAGATTATTATTCATTTTGAAAAATTAAATTATTTTAAAATTGATAAAAATTACAAAATAATAGATATTATAAAAGTATAAATTATATAAAGACTACAAGTAAAACTATTGTTTTACACCATCTAATAACTATATGTCATGTACTATATTCTTTTGGAGAAATCAAAAAGTTAAAATTGTATTAACGTATTAATATGATATACTCCCTCTGTCCCAGAAAAAAAATTCTGATAAATTTTTTACGCATATTAAGAATAGGAATGAAATGACAAAATTACCCAAAATAATATGTTATTAATAATTTCTAATGTAGGTGAAAGAGTGACTTTCTAACTTTTCAATTCAAAATATTTTCAACACATAACTAATTATACTTATTGAATATGGAGAGAGAATTAAAAAAAAAAGAGAGAGATATTTAATGCTAAGGGTATAATAGAAAAAATTGTGTAAAAGTTTAGTTATTAAAGAAAAGTGGACATTTAACATGGAACTACTCAAAATAATACTCCCTCCATCCCTAAATAACTAACATTTTGAAAGTTTTCACACTTATTAAGGAAATCATTTATTACTCCAATTTTGTCATTAAGAATATTGATATGTATTACCACAATTACCATTGCATTAATTAAAAAAAGATGTACTCCATATAGTTATCTAGATAAATGAAATACTCTATATAGTTGAGGGCAATAGAGGAAAAATTATAATTAATGCTTTCTAGAAACTTGGTAACGTCAAATATATTGAAAAATTTTGAACTCTCTATAACGTCAATTATTTAGGGATGGAGGGAGTAGTAATAAAGATTTTTATCCTAGGATGAAGAGAGTATTACTAAACCAATCTAAACTTTGTAAGTAGATAAGATGTGTATTATTCCTTAAGATTATTATTAATTTTTAAATGTCAATTTAAAATATTTTTAAATTTAAAATAAAATTTAATTTAATTTCAATGCTACAAAAATAAAAATCATCTAATAATTATTAATCAGTATTTTTAAATAGTTTTCAAGATTCATCATTGTATTATTGACTATTATTAAATAAATTTATGTTACGTATTTATTTTGAGTTTAAAAATATTTTATATTAACTTTAAAAAGTTAATACTAATTGTATATTCTGAAATGAAACGAAAGGAGTATTTACTTAGCTGTATTTTCATAAAAAAATAATCTAATTAGACGATGAAAGTTTCATTTAAACAGTTTTCTTTTCCCACCAAATCTTTATAGTTTTGGACATAAAAGTGAAAAAACAAAGCGTTTTTTCTTTTCTTTTTTTGTGCACTAAAAATCCACAAATGAAAACTAGACGGTAAGCATAAATTTCCAGCCATTTCTTTTTCTTGTTTCACCCTCTTTTTTCAGTTCGTTTTAAAACTCAGAAACACAATGCAACTATAAGTACACTTAAATATTTAATAAAGTTTTGCTATGTATTGCGAAATTTTTTACTTTAATTATAATTAAGATTTGATGTACATATATATTTATGTAACAAAATTGTCAACATGTAAATTATTAATTACCCCCACTTAATATAAGCAAAAGATAAGAGGGAAAATAAAAATGTAGAAGGGCATAAATAAGGATACAGGTGAAGTTGAAGTAGATTTGATCGATATTATTGCCCTCAAAATATAATCAATGCAATTTTGGTCCCTAGACATTTCACTCGACTACTGTTTTAAAGTCTATTCATTACAGGTGTAAGTTGAATTGGATATTCGACTCGAGATCGATTTGAAAATATGATTCAAAGTTAATTCTAAGTTGATTCGAGTTGAATCTGATTCATACTCGTTTTCTGTTTAATGATACACGAGTCGAATTTGAGTATACTAGTGTTCGCTCATATTAGGGTTCGAGTATTTCATTTTTTCTCGAACCATACTCGATACATGCTAAATATGTGATATTTGTATTAATCTTTATAATTTATAAAGTATAGTATTAAATTGTGTAAGCTTGTACTTGAATAAATCATTAAATTGATTGTCAATTTATTACATTCTTTATAATTTCTTTAAATAAATAAAAGTAGAAAACTTTTATATATAAACATTAGTTCAATAATCAGTTTAGTATGTAGTGGTTCAGTATTAAGTGAAATGGTTCATATTCGAAACTCGATTTGAAGGCTCATGAGTAACTTGTTAAACGAGTCGAGTACTTACGAGTCGAGCAAGTCCGAGTAATGTGTATTACTGTAATAATAGTAATATTTAATATATATATATATATATAATAAAGTCAGAATTAGAAAATAAAAATTAAAGTCAGATTCTGAAAATTATGAAATAGATAAATCCGAGTCCTTTGAATTCACAAAGTCTCCTTAAAGCAAATTTATTCTTTCACTAGTGCTAAGGATTAATTGAATAATTGCTTCCCAAGATAAAACGAATTTCCAGTTTTTAATTAGAAGCACTTCAAAATTAAGAACACTTCGAACGCAATTCTATGTTATGTACTGAACTTAATGAATAGTAATGATGCATGCATGAAGAAAAACTGGGGAAAAACTTACTGCACAGTGTTTGTCTGTCAAACTTGCGAGAATCGGAATACACTCAAGAACGGAAGGAGCAGAATCTAGAAGAAACAAAACGGGGTTTATTACTGGTTGGTAGCGTAACTCCGTTGGCAAATCTACGTTGTAAGACCCCAACTTATTATAAATAAAATTTAATTTTCTCTATTTATTATCTTGAAATAATATGGAGTTAATTTGATATAATACTTTGGTTATGGGTGAAATGTGCAAATTTTGCAAAATAAGCAAGTGATTATAAAATATTCATCAGGTTTGGGGATATTCGTTTGGTCGTGGAATATTCTTTCATTGGGGAATATTAAATGCGATGGCGCAAATCCATTTGTGGGCCCCATATAATGTATAACCGCTTGGATGAAGAAAACGACAAAGTTTGAGTTTTTACAAATAACGGTGTAATTATTACCGTTAATACTGTTGGAATACCTGGTGGTTAAAATACAGTAATACGCGTTGTGACGCCCCCAAAATAGGTCCATTCCATCCAACCCATTTTGAGTCGCCAAATACATGGTACAGAAAATAACTACAACTTTATTACAACAATTGTCGTGCAAAATACAACAACACATATGTTGTGAGTTTGGATACAAATATATACCAACTATGACTCTGGACACCAACTTTGGATAGCACGTCACAATGACACCTTACATAAAGGTGTAGTCAAAAACTATTTTAGAAATTAGAACCTTTGGGAAGTGCTCAAGGAAACCTTTGTACATGGGAGGCCATGCGTCTAGGTTATTATAGATATCGATGCCCACAAAATTATCCTTGGTCAATCTAATGACCCTAAAGAAAAAATGAGAAGATTACTATCATATTCTTCCCAATGGTGTGTCTTCTCTTGACATATCATTATCTCCACCGCCTCTAATTGAGAATTATACTTCAACCAAACTCCAAGATTATATAGGTAGTGCTCAGATATATACTCAAAGAAGTGGATGAGCACAACCATGTCTTATGATGACACAAGGTGGTATGTCATTAGACATCTTGTATGATAGTGGCAAAACACCCTTCCAAGTTAAATTCACCTCACCCTCAACATCTATCAACCATCGCTCTATTCCCTCACGTTATTCCTCATTGTCTTCTCATTTACACTTTTATTACACGAAAGGAATTGTGAAGCAAAAGGGTGAGCACAACTAGCTCAAGAAAGAATATCATGACTAAAGATAAATAAATTATCAATAGCCTTCAACAAGAATAAATCTAGATTTAGAACATATGGTAGATGATAAAACTTTTCAACCATAGTTGCGTGTGAACGAAAGATCCATTAGAAGAGTCAAATAGACCATAAAATCTATTATCTTCTCCATGTTAAAAGTCCACCAACAATGTTTTATCCCTGTAACATCAATCAACAATTCCTGTCCACAATCACATGTATAACTCATAATCATAATTGTTGTTCTAAATTCCTTTTCTCATCCAGGACAAAGATAATTTTCATCACCTGAAACATCAAAGATCATGGTTATACCAAATCACAGTTCATATTCATAATCATACTAATAAATTCATCTTTGCACTACGGGCCAAAGATATTCATCAACAGACCATCTTTGCACTACATGCCAAAGATATTCATCAATAATTCATCTTTGCACTACGGGCCAAAGATATTCATCAATAAGTCTTCTTTACACTACGGGCCAATGATATTCATATCTCAAAGAAATATATAATCATTTCAGAATTTATATAAACAATAATTATAACCATGTTGATAAATTCACCTTTGCACTTAAGCTAAAAATATTCAATTATAAATTCAATGGTCATGATCATACCAAATCCACAATTCAACTTTTCACTCTCGGTCAAAGAGAACCCTAGTCATGATCATCACCAATAATCTACCCATCTTTACACTCCAAAGAAAGAGAATTCCAACATCGTGGTTATAAAAATGTTATATATGATAATAAAATCAATATAATCAATACATAGTTTTAATCTCCAGAGTAATATTCATAAATCAACTATAATTTGGTTAGAAAAAGAAACCAATTTTGTAGTGAATAGTACCCGTGAATAGTAACTCGTGAATAGTAACTCATGAATAGTAACCCGTCGTAAATAGTAACTCATGAATAATAACTCATGAATAGTAACTCGTGAATAGTAACTCATGAATAGTAACACCGACATGAAAAATTTCAAATTTGATAAAAAGTTCAAACTAATATTTCAACATAATGATATTGAAGAAATAATATCACTTACGAAGAAAATAACATCCCTTACAATTCTTTAAAATCACTTACCATCCCTTATCCCTTTTATCCTTACCTCAAAAGAACGATGATTGATTGGAATAACGGCGAACGAACTTGCATCGTATAAGAACACTCAAGATATCAAAATACTCACAAGAACACACTTTCGATAATATAGAGAAAATAGAGAAAACTTGGTTTACGGTGTGATTTTCAATTCTAACCTAAGCACCTATTTATAGGAAATTGCTAGAACACCACAATGCAAAATTGAATATAATAATATTATATTTATAAAATTTTCTTACGCACACTTTTAACAACTAATTTCAGCTAATTTCAACCACCAATGCCCCCCCAAACATAATAAAAACGTTTTGTTATTAAAATTAATTAAAACTTTTAAAAATTAATTATTTTGGAACCACGGAACTTCAATAATTAATAATAAATATCCCTTTTATCAAAAAATTTGAATCTCTCATTTTTTTATAGGAAATTCAATTCTCTACAACTTTACAGAAGAAAGTTTTTCCAAATTCCAAACAGAAATTGACTGAAATCCACATACGGACGATTTTACAAGCTATAATCAAATTTCAGTCAAGAAATTGGTCCACCAACATGTTTAACATGTTTTAAACAACTTTTGCAATAAAAATACTCTTCCTCCTCATATAATCATATATCCCACATTCATTGTAAAAATATCACCATTATTGTAAGACCCCAACTTATTATTAATGAAATTTAATTTTCTCTATTTATTTTTTTGAAATAGTAAGGGTTGATGTGATTAATGTGGATAGTTAGGGGTAAAATACGCAAATATTTCAAAATAAGCAAGTGGTTATAAAATATTCATTGTTGTCGGGAATATTCGTTTTGGTCGTGGAATATTCGTCTGCTTCGGGGAATATTAAATGCGACCAAGTAGCGACCGTGTGTGGGCCCATAAAACTAAAATCGATTGGATGAAGAAAACGACAAATATAAATTGGTTAAAAATAACGGTAGTAGTTATTCTGAATTTATCTTTGTTAAAATACCCTTGGTGGTTAAAACACAAGAAGCGCGGTATTGCACCAATTGTTGATTCTTACTACGTGAAGGCACTACTCAATAATGGTTACGATAATTCTTTGCTCAATTATTTTATTGAGTTAATAATTGTTCGTTGATATTTTATATTCTTTGTTGTTTCAATAATTGTCATTACACAATATTTTTCATTATCGAAGCAATAATTCATATTATCCTGAATAATATTATTAGATAACATTATTGGCAATGTCTAGAAAGTTCTTTCTAAGGAGAGGTTTGGTCACCTAATTGCGGCCAAGATGAGGAGAAATTCTTATTGGAAAGCCCCTCTTTCTGAGGAACCGCTGGTTGTCAATATTGTGATTACGTAATATTATTTGTGAATAATTAATTATTGATTCATATGATGAGGAAAATATTAATTTTATGTGGATATAGATGGAGAAAATTTTAATGTGACAATTGTTGAAAATTGAAATTTTATCTTTTTACGATAAAATAATTCATTTAAATATATTATTATATTTTAATAATATAATAATGGTGATATTTTACAACGAATGTGGGATATATGAGTATCTGAGGAGGAAGAGTATTTTTGTTGCAATAAATGTTTAAAACATGTTAACCATGCTCAATGGACCCCATTTATTGATTTGAAATTTGATTATAGCACATAAAATTGCCCGCTTTGTGGATTTCGGTCAATTTCTGTGCTGGAATTAGGAAACACTTTCTTCTGCAAAGTTGTAGAGAATTGAATTTCCTATAAAACTCGCGTGATTCGAATTTTCTGATAAAAGGGCTATTTATTGTGAATTATTGAAGTTCAAGTCTCAAAATAATTGATTTTTGGAAGTTTTAATTATTATTTTAAAGAAAAACGTTTTTTTGCATTTAAGTGGGCTAACATGTGATATTAATTGCTGAAATCAGATCTTCAAAGATGGGCTAAGGAAATTTATAATATATATTAATATTTTATTAAATTTTACGCTTTGGTGTTCTAAGCATTTTCCTATAAATAGGTGCTTAGATTAGAATTGAAAATCACACCAAAAATCGAAGTTTTCTCTCTATATTATCGGCGTATTCTTGTGAGTATTTTGAGTATACTTTGAGTATTGCTAGACGGTGCAAGAAGTTTCCTTCAAAGACTATACCGGTATTCCAAACCTAAAATCTTAATCTTTCGAGGTAAGGGATGTTATTTTCTTCTCAAATGATATTATTTCTTCAATATCATTATGCTAAAATATTGGTTGGAACTTTTTATCAAATTTGGAACTTTTTCATGTATCGGGGGTTACTTATTCATGAGTTACTATTCACGAGTTACTATTCATGAGTTACTATTCACGAGTTTTTTATTCACGAGTACTATTCATGTAAGCGTGAAGATATTTTTGTGGAATTTCTATCTTTTGGTGTCTGAGTTACTATTCACGATACGGCCTATTCAATCGAAAAATAAAATTTCTTCTTTTTGTCCAAAATATCTATTCTCGGATACTAGCTTTGATTGTATCCATGTTTTGATCATTCTTGAATTTTACACCACTATGATTATTTTGAGGTATTTTTGAACATGGATAAAACAAAGTACTGAATCCTTAATCCTTAATCCTTGTCATTTTGTTTCAATTGGATTCGGTTCTTTAAAATATTTTCATCATCTTCGATCTTAAATGATGATATTATGGAATATCTTTGGCACGTAGTGCTGAAGATGAATGATTTCAAGAATATCTTTGGCTTTAAGTGCAAAGATGAGCAGTGTTTAGATGAACATGACCAACTAACTAATGAATATCTTTGGCTTTGTAGTGCAAAGATGAATATTTGATTCCGATGTATATTGATTGATGTTACGGGGGATAAAAGATGAGCGGTGAACTTTTAAATTCATACATAGAAGATAGTAGTTTGCATTCTCTACTTAACTCTTCTAATGAATTATTATTTTCCATTGCGAATATTGATTTAAAATTTGTTGTCTATTGTATTCTATTAGATTTTTCCTGTTGAAGACTAACTTGTAATTTGTTGTATATTATCTTAGTCATAATATTCTTTCTTGAGCTAGTTGAGCTCACCCTTTTCCTTTTTGTTCCATTTTTCTCGGGGAGGCGAGAATATAAGCGAAATGCAGTCGGGGTATGGAATGAAGGTTCTAGAGAGAGTTGTTTAGTAGTCCTCACCATTTTGTAAAATAATGTATCAATAAATGTGATGAGGATTTCTTTGAGTATAGATATTGTGCAGAAGATAATATTTGTATTTAAACTCACAGTTTCTTGTTGTAATAATAAAGTTGTAGTTGTTTACGTACCATGTATTGACAACTCGTAATGGGTGATGTATACCTATTTTGGGGGCGTCCACGGTTGGTATCGAGCTTAGGGATATGATCTCTGGCGGAGATCGGGGAATAGAACTAGGAGGGAGAGATGAGTAAATCCTTCGCTAGTGTGTCCTACCTAAGCTTATTTTTTTGTTGGTCGAAGATATAAGGATATTATGTGATATATTGATTTCCTTAATTAACCCTTGTTTTATGACAATTATTTGAGAATGTCGACCGAGAATATTAACAATGGAAATGAGACCGTGGAGACGCTTTGACTTTCCAACGAGGAGAACGTGCAACAAAGCAAGATGTTCTCCCCATGAACAACACCACCGAAAGCGAGATGATGAGCGAGGGGATGTTTAGAAGTTTTTTGCGATTCATGCAAAATCGAATTTGAGGAGACTCGTATTCAAAATACAAGAGGAAATGATAGTAATTCACGGGTTGTCACAACCAAGCGATTCAAAGAGTTGGGACCACCAGAATTTAAGGGAAAGCCAGATCCGATCATGGCGAAAACATGGGTCAAGCAAATTACCAAGATATTCGATGTCTTGGGATGCACGGAGGAACAGAAGGTTCCATTCGCCACCTTTATGTTCCGTGGCGAGGCGTATTCTTTGGTGGGAGTCGTGAAGCGTACCAATCCATCCACCTTCGGCATATCTCCTCGGGAAACGTTTGAAACTATTTAATGACAAATACTTTCACGAAAGTGTTCACGTCGTATGAAGGAAGTGGAGTTCATCGATTAGAGCAAAACAACATGACGGTGTCTCAAAGATGCGAGGCAAAGTTTGCGAGTTATCCGTGTTTGCACCTCATTTGGTGGAGAATGAGGAACGTGATGACGCGGATGTTTACGAGAGGTTTGAAACTTCAAGCATCTGACAATATCTCATTTCTCATAAATTTTCTCTCTATTCAAATGTTCTTATCGTGGCTCAATTATTAGAAGCGAGATAACGAAGTACTGATCAACCGAGGGACCACAACCAGGATCGTCTTAGAGATAGCGATCAATGTATAATGATAACCCGGCGGAGAAAGAAACAGACGGACAAAATGGTAACCACTCTGGTGGTAATCATGGCCATGAAAATGTAAGAAAGCGAGTCGGGAGGAGATTTTAAAAGAGAGATTTAACAACGACCGTATGAAGGCAGCGATTAAAGGCGACAAGAATCGGTTCTAAGGGAGGAGAACGACCACCCATTATATTGCTATCTGGGAAGAGGGACATATCGGTCAAACCGCCCCACAACAGTTCAAGGTATGCTATAATTGTGGAAAGGAAGGACATATCGCTCGAGATTGTATGGTAGCGACATAATTGTGGAAAGGTATGCTATAATTGTGGAAAGGAAGGACATATCAATTTTCAACAATTGTCACATTAAAAATTTTCTCCATCTATAACCACATAAAATGAATATTTTCCGTATCATATAAATCAATAATTAATTATTCACAAATAATATTACAGAATCACATAATCGACGTGACCGAGGCGGTTCCGGGGAAGAAGGGCTTTCTAATAAGAATTTCTCCTTACTGGCGCGCAATTAGGTGACCAAACCTCTCCTTGACAGAACTTTCTAGACATTGCCAATAATGCCATCTAATAATATTATTCAAATAATATGAATTATTGATTTGATAATGGAAAATACTGTGCAGTGACAATTATTAAAACAACAGTAATATAAAATATCAACGCAACAATTATTGAATCAATAAAATCTTTGATAAAGAATTATTGTAACAATTATTGAGTAGTGCG
The DNA here is from genome assembly GCA_020205615.1 of Panax quinquefolius. Classification (NCBI taxonomy): domain Eukaryota; kingdom Viridiplantae; phylum Streptophyta; class Magnoliopsida; order Apiales; family Araliaceae; genus Panax; species Panax quinquefolius. Next base: position 19,703,746 of record CM035151.1, read on the forward strand.
TTCTTACGTAAGAATCGATAATTGGTGCAATACACGCAAGTCTTCTTGTGCAACAACGCGTATTCGTGTTTTAACCACCGGGTATTCCAACAGTATTAACGGTAACAACTGCGCCGTTATTAGTAAACAACTTATACTTGTCGTTTTCTTCATCCGACAGTTATCCGTTATGGGACCCACAAATAGCTGCGCCGTCAAACGAATATTCCCCGACAGAAAGAATATTTTATAACCACTTGTTTAAAAAAAAATTCATATATCACCCTTAACTTTAACCTTTTATCAATTTAACCATTTACTGAAAAGTAATTATAAGAAAATTGAATACTTTTATTTCATAAAATTCGGGGTCTTACACGCGTGGTTGCATAAGATGCACCGCGGTATTGCATAAAGATTGATGAATTATTGATCCTTACGTGAAAGGCACTACTCAATAATTTTTACGGTGAATTCTTTGTTCAATATTTTATTTTATTGATTCAATAATTGCTACGTTGATATTTTATATTATTGTTGTTTCAATAATTGTCAACGCATGCTGATTTCCCATTATCGGATCAATAATTCATATTATTTGAATAAAATTATTAGATAGCATTATTGGCAATGTCTAGAAAGTTCAGTCAAGGAGAGGTTTGGTCACCTAATTGCGCGCCAGTAAGGAAAAATCCTTATTGGAAAGCCCCCTCTTTCCTGGGAACTGCCTGGTTGTTGAACCACATTCTTAAAATTTTTAAAATTCATTTACTATTTTTCATATGGCTAAAACCGCCAAATATTTTGACATTTATCATAAATTGTACACTGATATTATATAGATGTACTCCCAATAAAAATTTTATCAATTTTAGAGTTAACCATAAGGAGTTATAAGGCGTTACTTTTAAAATAGTCTTTTCTAATAAAATTCATAACTCTTAATCTATACATCCAAAAATCACCATTTTTGGACACAATCAATAAAACTCATCAACATATCATTTCAAATTTTTCCAGAATTTTTGAAGGTCAGAAGAAGTACGAACTGAAAAACATAATAACCCTTAAAATCCCTTACTATCCCTTACCTCAAAAGAGCAGCACTTCTGACTTGATATCGGATATGACGCTAAAGGAAACTTGCACTGATGAATATCAACTCACCAAGTATCTAAATACTCACAAAATACACTCAATAATCTAGAGAGAGAAAGAGAGAAAACTTGTTTCTGGTGTGATTTTCAATTCTAACTTAGTCCTCTATTTATAGAAAAATTTTAGCAGACTTGACTGTGACTTTGATGGATTTACCTGCTACTATTCCTACCCACCACATTTGAAATAAAATTCAGCACATTTCTCACTAACCAAAAGTGGGGCCCACTCAATTCTAGAATTTTCCACCAAAATGCTAAATTCGGATACTTCAACAATTTCTGAACCATTCACCTCTTAAAATTTTTAACAAATCATACGTTCATTTTTAACGGTTCAAAATTTGTGGACATATACTCAACTTATATATGTATAACATATCCAAAAATTACAACGATCCAACGGTCGGATTAAAAATTATAACTCACGCAATATATCTCAAAAACACTGGTTTAATTTTTAATACCTTCATTCCGACAAAAATACTGATAAAATACCTCAACATTAATTTCTTCATTTATAACCACATAAATAAATCCATCATTTATATCCACATCAAATAAATATTTCCTTATCATATAAATCAATAATTAATTATTCACAAATAATATTACAGAATCACAATTATGACAACCAGGTCGTTCCCAGGAAAGAGGGGGCTTTCCGATAAGGATTTTTCCTTCTTGGCCGCCGCAATTAGGTGACTAAACCTCTCCTTGACAGAACTTTCTAGTCATTGCCAATAATGTTATCTAATAATATTATTCAAATAATATGAATTATTGATCTGATAATGGAGATCTTGTCGATGACAATTATTGAAACAATAATAATATAAAATATCAACGTAACAATTATTGAATCCATAAAATAAAATATTGAACAGTAATTACTGTAACAATTATTGAGTAGTGCCTTCTTACGTAAGGATCAATAATTGAAAAAATAATAATGTCTGTACTGATTGTCTTCTTTGTGCAACTACGCCAGACATCGTTATGTATTTTAACCACTGGATATTCCAATAGTATTAACGGTAACAATTACGCCGTTATTTATAAAAGCTCAAATTTGTCGTTTTCTTCATCCGACAGTTATCCATTATGGGGCCCACAAATGGTTGTGCCATCGTACGAATATTCTCCGACAGAAAGAATATTCCATGACCAAACGAATATTCCCCGACAACAATAAGTATTTTATAGCCTCTTGCTTATTTTAAAAAAAAATTCATATATCACCCTTAACTTTAACTTTTTATCAATTTAACCATTTACTAAATAGGAAAATTGAATATTTTTATTTCATAAAATTCGGGGTCTTACAGAAAACTTTTCTTCTATCTCTCTATAGTCTCTCTCTATAGTTTCTCTCTCTAAAGTTCGAAATGAATTAAGTAAAAAAAATAATGAAGGAATGAGCTTCATTTATAGAAAAATGGAATGCATAATAACTAATCCATGAATGGTCCGATTGATTTACTTTAATCGGACGGTCCATATTTAAAGAAAAATTATTTAAATAAAATAAAATATATTCTATTTATATAAAAGATTTTTTACTATGCAAACACTATGTGGGCACTATGCATAATAAAATATAATATATTCTATTTATAGAATAACTTTAATAAAAGTATTCATTTTATATAAAAAGATTTTACTATGCAAAACACTATGCATAATAGAATATAATATATTACATTTATAGAATAACTTTAATAAAGTATTTTGTTTTATATAAAAAGATGTTTCTATTTTATTACGTTAATAATAATGAATAAAACAAAACTTCTAAATCAACAATAATTGAATCAAATAATGTGAGATCTTGTCAAAGTGACTATTGTAGCAATAATTGAACAAAATTGGTGACTTCTCACATAAATATCAATAATCAATACCGGTGCTACTACTATGCAACAACGCCAGACATCTTACTTTCTTTACTACCGAGTAGTTCAACAATATCAACGGTAAAACTTCCATAGTTATTTTCAATAAAATATTTTTCGCGTTTTCTTAATTCGACAATAATTCTCCGCTAATGAGGTCCACCAATGATTGTGTCGTCGTACGAATATTTCCTGTTTAAAACGAATATTCCTCGACCAATCGAATATAATATGACAACTTGCATACTTTGCAAAATTTATAAATATTACCCACAACTATAACATTATCTCAAATTCACACCATAATATAAAAAAAATTATTTCGAGAAAATTAATTCTTTATTCATAAAATCTGGGGTTTCACAATCTCCCCTCTTTATGGAATTTCGCCCTCGAAATTTACGTATGTACCTGGTATGCCGAACAGGTGAGGATACCTTGACTTCCTTTCAGATTCTAACTCTTGAGGTATAATCCTTGAGTGTTGGATACGATTCTTCTTATCCAAGCTTTTAACACGAGATCTCATACGTTAAATCATCCGCTATCTCGTCCGATTCTAAATTAATAATGTGGTTCAGGTCATCCACATATTTACGTAACATTGATACGTTAAAAATGTTATGAGCACGCGACATACTTGGTGGTAAAATGAGTCTATAAGCCACAGTTCCTACTCAATCGAGGATTTCAAATGGGCCAATTAAATCAAGGGTTGAGATTTCCTCTCTTCAGCAACTCTTGCTTCTAGAATAACGCCTTCTTGAACCTTCTTCTTCACATTCATTAGATTCGGGTATGTAGCTTGAGCGTCTTTAACTTTATCAATTAAAGTCGATTTTACTCGTATATTCGTTATCTTCACGTGGGTCCCTAGAGTCTTTAACTCTATCTTCATCATTTGCAAGTTATACGAAATGAGTCTTTGTGTTAACAACATCGCACTTGTAAACACATACGATCTTCTACTCAACACGTCAGCTACCACGTTCGCTCTTCCCCGATGATATTGAATGGTACGATCGTAATCTTCAACAGCTCGAGCTAACGTCTTTGGCGCATGTTACGTTCATTTTAGTTGAAAAAATACTTGAGGGTTTAAGAAATGGATTTTTGTACTGGGGTCAATACAAAATTTGATTTCACGCTCAAGGGTAGGCTAGGAAGTCTTCAAGAATACGTCAAGAGATTTATTAATGATAGAAATATCATTCAAAACTGTTATTCTCATCCAAGACTTGGATAGTACGTCACATTAATACCAACTGTGACTTCTATCCCTTAACCTAGATAGCACCTCACAATGATACCTATCAACTTGTCATCGTCATTCACGACGTCGCCTACAGAAAGTCTGGCTTCGGTGCATTCCACACAAGGAAGTCATCAACGAAAGGATCTGGGCTCTTTATTTATGGCTTGATATGACAATGATTGAATTTAGTGGTTTGGTTGCTTGAATTCGCATAATAGGTTGGTTAGGAATATGAAAGCTAACAACCTTACGAAAAACATGATGAGTAGTTAACCAATCTATTCCTAAAATCACATCAAAGGCAAGTATTTTCAAAGAGATACGATCGACAGGTAACGTGAAAGTGTTGAATTGAACAAGATTTATAAATAGTAGAGGTAACGAAGGTTTCTCCCAACAGATATATCAAAGTCTAACTTCTTTGGAGTTAACTTCAAACATTGAACACAACTAGGTAAAATAAAAGAGTAAGTAGAACCGGTATCTAACACGGTATAGACTTCACAAAAGTTTATGATTAACTTACCCGTGATAATTTTATTCAGGTTCCTCGTTACGAAAAAAAAATGCTCTCTCTTAAACTACCGGTTTTGGCTTGTTTGGGACATCCTTTGGCATCACTATCCCAGTTGGACTTGACTTCACCATACGACAAAATCGAGCTAGGTGACCTTCTTTTCCGCAATTAAAACACGCTTTGGATTGCTGCGTACAGTTTGGACGGATGTGTCCCTCCTGTCTGCATTTGAAACATACGACCGATGATCGTTCTTCTTCTTTTGAAACGGGTGCTGGTGCTGCTGTCTTTCCATCATTGTTGAATCTCCTTTTCTTGAAATGTCCATTTTTATTGTCTTGGCTATGATTACCACCGAAGTGGTTACCATTTCTGGCATGTTGATTCCCTCCACATTTGTTGTCACCGCTTCGATGGTCATTACCCTTAACCGGTATTTTCATTCTCGCCGTTGCTTTCTCTTGGTTGCGTTGACTCGTTATCGCGTTCCAACAACTGAGCCCTATTTACAACATCTGAATATAAACATAGTTTATGAGAAATAAGATATTATCGTATCTCCGGTTTCAAACCTCTAAAAACATTCGGTCATTCGCCCTCATTATCAACCAAATGGGATGCAAACCGGGATAACTCGCAAATTTAGCCTCGTATTGCGACATTTGTCATATTGTTTTGTTCCAACTTGATAAACTCCACCTCCTTCATATAGCCGAATACTTTCGGAAAGTACTTGTCGTTGAATGTACTCTTGGAACTTCTCCCAAGACATCTTGAGTCGTCCAGTGGAGTACGTTTTCTGATTCCCACCGGTGATCTCCTTCTTCACGCAACATAAAGGTGGCGAATGGAATTTTGCTCCTCTCGAGCATTCCAAGATATCATATATCTTGTAATCTGCTTTATCCATGTCTCCGCCTTAAGTGGTTTGGCTTTCCCAAAACTCCCGTGGTCCCAGCTCCTTAAAGCGCTTAGCGGTGACCAACAGTGGGTTACCATTGTTTCCACTTCTCATTATGGATGAGGGGAGCCGCTTTAGCTTGTTGTTGCATGAATTGCTCCTTAAACCGCTTAGCGTTGACCGTTCGAGAGTTATCAGTATTTCTACCGCATTTTGGACAGGAGCCGCCTTCGCCTTGTTGTTGTATGAATTGCATAAAGCCTCTGACCATCCCATCATTCACCATTTTATCGGTGTTATTGTTTTCATTAGGAGTATTGTCCTCTGGTTGCACATTATCCTGATTATTGATCTGTGGAGACTCAACGGTCTCTGTGCTCCATTGATAATCTCAACATTCTCGGATGCCATTTTCAAACACCGCCACAAAACAAGGGTTAATTAACATATCACATATTATCCCTATACTTTGTGAACCCAATTAAATACCTAATAAACTTAGGTAGGTCATACTAGCGAAGGAATTCCCGTCTCTCCCCTCCTAGTTCTTATCTCACATCGTGGCTGTGGATCATATCCTAAGCTTTGATACCAACCGTGGCGCCCCAAAATTAGGTATACGTCACCCATCTTGGTCGTCGCCACTTAAATGGTACGAATTCAAATACAACTTACTAATATAACGTAGGTATACAATACGACAAAACATAAACTGTGAATTTGAATACAAATACTGTCTTCTAGACAATATCTACTCTCAGAATGAGTCCTCATTATATTTATTGTCACACTATTTCACAGAATAATGAGGACTATTAGCTAATACTATAATCTGGACCATCACTCTGTTCCCCGACTCGTCCCAGCTACGTTCTCATTTCCTGAAGAGAACAGTGAAAGAAAGGGTGAGCTCAACTAGCCCAGTAAGAAATATTATGACTAAGATAATGCAGAATAAATTATCATTAGTCTCCAACAATGTTAAATTGATAAAATATAATAGACATCAAGTTTAACTGCAGCGGAACAAGAAATCCATTAAAAGAGTCAAGTAGAAAATAAAATTTACAATCTTTTATGATTTAAAAGGTTTTTCATCACTGTTATCGCTGAGACTCAGCTTAATAAATAATTCACATCATGAAATCATCCCTGCACTACAGGCCAATGATATTCTTTAGTATCACGACCACGAATTATCCATGCTCTACGGGCCAAAGATAATCGTGTTTTCATCAACGGTCCTGATCATGCCATAAAACAATTCATCTTTGCACTACGGCCAAAGAGAATCCATAGCCATAATTATACCAAAAACTGTCCATCAATGCGCTACGGGCCAATAAGGACTTTTTCCACATCATTTGTAACATTACAGTCATGATTACACCGAATAATCCCTGGTCATAATCATACCAAGTCCATCTATGCACTACATGCCACAGATGACTTCCAACAAAATATAAACAAATGATATAAGAATTCAATAAAACAAGTTCAAGAATTAATTTATCCAAGAACTAATAACGTCCAAATTGTCAACATGATCTTTGCTTTGTAGAGTAAAATTCAAGAATGCTCGTAAGAATATTTCCATGAAAAGATCTTTGGATGAAGCCTTGAATATCAAGGATATTCCACTAATTTCATGGAGTATAGAAGTCAAAATTTTAATCAACTGAGTATAATACCGAATGGAATAACAAAAGAAATCACCATGCATGCGGTACTTCGCATAGACAGGTTATTCCAACAGAATAATAATAACGGAACCAGGTCAGGTGAAATTCACACCGACAGGATGTTCCAACAGAATAATAAATGCGGAATAATAAATGATGGAACCAGGTCCGACGTATAGCACAGACAGGATATTCCGACAGAATAATAAAGACGGAATAATAAAAATGGAACCAGGTCCGGCGTATAGCACAGACAGGATATTCCGACAGAATAATAGAAGAATGTCACCAAGTATAGGGTATTCAAACATATACAAAGTTATTCAAATGAATAATAAGAAATGGAATAACTACAGTTCTCTTCATGAATATAAAAGAATAATATCCTTTACCATAAAATAATACTTGATATAAGAGTAGTGAAGTAGCAAAAAATGTGACAGCCCCAAAATAGGTCCAATCCATCCAACCCATTCTAAGTCGCCAAATACATGCTACAGAAAACAACTACAACTTCATTACAACAATTGTCGTGCAAAATATAACAACTCATGTATTGTGAGTTTTGATACAATTATATATATCAACTGTGACTCTTGACACCAAATTGGGTAGCTCGTCACCATAACACCTTACATAAAGGTATAGTCAAAAACTGTTTTAGAAATTAGAATCTTTGGAAAGTGCTCAAGGAAACCTTCGTACATGGGAGGCCATGCGTCTAGGTTATGATATATATCATATGGCCACAGAATTATCCTTGGTTGACCCAATAGACCCCAAAGAAAAATGAGAAGATTACTATCATATTCTTCCCAATGGTGAGTCTTCTCTTGCCTTATCATTATCTCCACTGTCTCAAATTGAGAATTATACTTCAAACAAACACCAAGATTATATAGGTAGTGCTCATAAATATACTCGGCAGAAGTGGATGAGCACACAACCGCATCTTATGATGACACGAGGTTGTATGTCATTAGACATCTTATATGATAGTGGCAAAACACCCTTCCAACGTTGGGCTCGCCTCTTCTTATATGATTCACCAAATATAACTACTAAAAGATGTATACAACACACTTGTCTATACTTTGTTTAGGAGAACTCCACGACTAGAGACCACTGCTTCTATTCCTTTGTTACCCCATTCAATTCGGTTTATACTTTTATTACGTAAAAGGAATTGTGAAGCAAAAGGGTGAGCACAACTAGCTCAGTGAAGAATATCATGACTAAAGATAATTAAATTATCAATAGCTTTCATCAATAACAAATCAGAGATTTAGAACATATGGTAGATGATAAAATTTCAACCATAGTTGCAAATGAACGAAGCGATCCATTAGAAGAGTCAAATAGACAATCACATATTATCTTCTCCATGTTAAAAGTCCACCAACAATATTTTATCCTCGTAACATCAATCAGCAGTTCCTTTCCACAATTATATGAATATCTCATGATCATAATTGTGATTCTAAATTCCTCTTCGTACCCAAGACGAATATAATTTTCATCACATGTCTTTACCTGAAACATCAAAGATCATGGTTATACCAAATAACAGTTCCTGTTCATAATCATACTAATAAATTCATCTTTGCACTACGGGCCAAAGATATTCATCCACAATTCATCTTCGCACCACTGGCCAAAGATATTCAACAACAGGTCATCTTTGCACTACGAGCCAAAGATATTCATTAACAGTTCATCTTTGCACTACTGGCCAAAAATATTCATCAACAATTCATCTTTGCACTACAGGCCAAAGATATTAATATCTCAAAGAAATATATAATCATTTCATAATTTATATAAACAATAATTATAACCATGTTGATCAATTCACCTTTGCACTTAAGCTAAAGATATTCAATTATAAAGTCAATGGTCATGATCATACCAGTCACAATTCAACTTTTCACTACTGGCCAAAGAGAACCCTAGTCATGATCATACCAATAATCTACTCATCTTTACACTCCAGTGAAAGAGAATTTCAACATCAGGGTTATAAAAATATTATATATGAGAATAAAATCAATATAATCAATATATAATTTTAATCTCCAGAGTAATATTCATAAATCAACTATAATTTGGTTAGAAAAAGAAACCAAATTTCTAGTGAATAGTACCCGTGAATAGTAACTAGTGAATAGTAACTCATAAATAGTAACCCTGACACAAAAAGGTAGAAATTCCACAATAAAATCCATACCAATATTTCGGTATAATGATATTGAAAGAATAACATTTTTTAAACTTATAAACAATTTATTTTAACTGTTTACACTTTACTAAATAATGCATTTAATCATCATAAAATGCAAAACTTATAAGGTTTCATCACCAATAACCAAAACCCTCATCAAAAATCTACATATACCAAATATATGATTCTCAAGCCAAAAAATCATATTTTCCAATTTTCTTCCTTCACATAACATATTTAACTCATTTATTCATAACTAGTCCATTTTCATTAAAAATACCAAATCAGTTTCAAAAATATTTCTTTTCTGGGATTTAGCAGAATATAGTCCCATATTGAACATATATTTTTCTTAAAATTTTTAAAATTCATTTACAATTTTTCATATGGCTAAAACCGCCAAATATTTTGACATTTATCATAAATTGTACACTGATATTATATAGATGTACTCCCAATAAAAATTTTATCAATTTTAGAGTTAACCATAAGGAGTTATAAGGCGCTACTTTTTTAAAATAGTCTTTTCTAATAAAATTCATAACTCTTAATCTATACATCCAAAAATCACCATTTTGGACACAATCAATAAAACTCATCAACATATCATTTCAAATTTTTCCGAAAATTTTTTTGAAGGTCAGAAGAAGTACGAACTGAAAAACATAATAACCCTTAAAATCCCTTACTATCCCTTACCTCAAAAGAGCAGCACTTCTGACTTGATATCGGATATGACGCTAAAGGAAACTTGCACTGATGAATATCAACTCACCAAGTATCTAAATACTCACAAAATACACTCAATAATCTAGAGAGAGAAAGAGAGAAAACTTGTTTCTGGTGTGATTTTCAATTCTAACTTAGTCCTCTATTTATAGAAAAATTTTAGCAGACTTGACCTGCAACCTGATGGATTTACCTGCTACTATTCCTACCCACCACATTTGAAATAAAATTCAGCACATTTCTCACTAACCAAAAGTGGGGCCCACTCAATTCTAGAATTTTCCACCAAAATGCTAAATTCGGATACTTCAACAATTTCTGAACCATTCACCTCTTAAAATTTTTAACAAATCATACGTTCATTTTTAACGGTTCAAAATTTGTGGACATATACTCAACTTATATATGTATAACATATCCAAAAATTACAACGATCCAACGGTCGGATTAAAAATTATAACTCACGCAATATATCTCAAAAACACTGGTTTAATTTTTAATACCTTCATTCCGACAAAAATACTGATAAAATACCTCAACATTAATTTCTTCATTTATAACCACATAAATAAATCCATCATTTATATCCACATCAAATAAATATTTCCTTATCATATAAATCAATAATTAATTATTCACAAATAATATTACAGAATCACAATTATGACAACCAGGTCGTTCCCAGGAAAGAGGGGGCTTTCCGATAAGGATTTTTCCTTACTGGCGCGCAATTAGGTGACTAAACCTCTCCTTGACAGAACTTTCTAGTCATTGCCAATAATGTTATCTAATAATATTATTCAAATAATATGAATTATTGATCTGATAATGGAGATACTGTGCAGTGACAATTATTGAAACAATAATAATATAAAATATCAACGTAACAATTATTGAATCCATAAAATAAAATATTGAACAGTAATTACTGTAACAATTATTGAGTAGTGCATTCTTACGTAAGAATCAATAATTGGTGCAATACTGCGTAGCCATCTTGTGCAACAACGCATATTATCGTGTTTTAACCAATCGGGTATTCCAACAAGATAATACTTGGTAACAAGCTACCAGTTATTAGTAAACAACTTATACTTGTCGCTTTCTTCATCGAGCGGTTTATCCGTTATGGGACCCACAAATAGTCGTATGGCCAAACGAATATTCCCAAGCGAAAGAATATTTTATAACCACTTGTTTAAAAAAAAATTCATATATCACCCTTAACTTTAACCTTTTATCAATTTAACCATTTACTAAAAAGTAATTATAAGAAAATTGAATACTTTTATTTCATAAAATTCGGGGTCTTACACGCGTGGTTGCACAGTAGCACACGGTATTGCACAGTATTGATGAATTATTAATCCTTACGTAAGAAGGCACTACTCAATAATTTTTACAGTAGTTACTGTTCAATATTTTATTTTATTGATTCAATAATTGCTACGTTGATATTTTATATTATTGTTGTTTCAATAATTGTCACTTTATGAAGATTTCCCATTATCGGATCAATAATTCATATTATTTGAATAAAATTATTAGATAGCATTATTGGCGATGTCTAGAAAGTTCTGTCGAGGAGAGGTTTGGTCACCTAATTCAAGGCCAAGAAGGAAAAATCCTTATTGAAAGCCCTTTCTCTGAACTCGCCTGTTGTTGAACCACATTCTTAAAATTTTTAAAATTAATTTACTATTTTTCATATGGCTAAAACCGCCAAATATTTTGACATTTATCATAAATTGTACACTGATATTATATAGATGTACTCCCAATAAAAATTTTATCAATTTTAGAGTTAACCATAAGGAGTTATAAGGCGTTACTTTTAAAATAGTCTTTTCTAATAAAATTCATAACTCTTAATCTATACATCCAAAATCACCATTTTTGGACACAATCAATAAAACTCATCAACATATCATTTCAAATTTTTCCAGAATTTTCGAAGGTCGGAAGAAGTAATGAATCGAAAAACATAATAACCCTTAAAATCCCTTACTATCCCTTACCTCAAAAAGAAAGCAAGACTTCCGACTTGATATCGGATATGACGCTAAAGGAAACTTGCACTGATGAATATCAACTCACCAAGTATCTAAATACTCATAAAATACACTCAATAATCTAGAGAGAAAGAAGAGAAAACTTGTTTCGGTGTGATTTTCAATTCTAACTTAGTCCTCTATTTATAGAAAAATTTTAGCAGACTTGACTGCAGAACCCGATGGATTTACTCTCGCTACTATTCCTACCCACCACATTTGAAATAAAATTCAGCACATTTCTCACTAACCAAAAGTGGGGCCCACTCAATTCTAGAATTTTCCACCAAAATGCTAAATTCGGATACTTCAACAATTTCTGAACCATTCACCTCTTAAAATTTTTAACAAATCATACGCTCATTTTTAACGGTTCAAAATTTGTGGACATATACTCAACTTATATATGTATAACATATCCAAAAATTACAACGATCCAACGGTCGGATTAAAAATTATAACTCACGCAATATATCTCAAAAACACTGGTTTAATTTTTAATACCTTCATTCCGACAAAAATACTGATAAAATACCTCAACATTAATTGCTTCATTTATAACCACATAAATAAATTCATTATTTATATCCACATCAAATAAATATTTCCTTATCATATAAATCAATAATTAATTATTCACAAATAATATTACGAGAATCACAATTATGACAACCAAATCGCTCCGTGGAAGAGAGGGCTTTCCGATAAGGATTTTTCCTTCATCTTCTTGCGCCGCAATTAGGTGACTAAACCTCTCCTTGATGTAACTTTCTAGTCATTGCCAATAATGTTATCTAATAATATTATTCAAATAATATGAATTATTGATCCGATAATGGAGATATCATGTCGAAAGACAATTATTGAAACAATAATAATATAAAATATCAACGTAATAATTATTGAATCCATAAAATAAAATATTGAATAAGAATTCTCGTAATAATTATTGAGTAGTGCCTTCTTACGTAAGGATCAATAATTGAAAAAATAATGTGCAATACAAAGATTGTCTTCTTTAACTACGCCAGATTATCTTGTTTTTTAACCACTTGGATATTCCAACGGTATAATTGTGTAATAATTACGCCAATTATTTATAAAAGCTCAAATTTGTCGTTTTCTTCATCCCATAGCTTATCCATTATGGGGCCCACAAATGGTTTTGTGCCATCGTATTTAATATTCTCCGATGTAAAGAATATTCCATGACCAAACGAATATTCCCAAACAACAATAAGTATTTTATAGCCTCTTGCTTATTTTAAAAAAATTCATATATCACCCTTAACTTTAACTTTTTATCAATTTAACCATTTACTAAATAGGAAAATTGAATATTTTTATTTCATAAAATTCGGGGTCTTACAGAAAACTTTTCTTCTATCTCTCTATAGTCTCTCTCTATAGTTTCTCTCTCTAAAGTTCAGTGAATTCGTAAAAAAATAATGAAGGAATGAGCTTCTATTTATAGAAAAATGGAATGCATAATAACTAATCCATGAATGGTCCTGATTGATTTACTTTAATCTGACGGTCCATATTTAAAGAAAAATCTTTTAAATAAAATATATATATTCTATTTATATAAAAAGATTTTTACTATGCAAACACTATGCGGGCACTATACAAACACTATGCATAATAAAATATAATATATTCTATTTATAGAATAATTTTAATAAAGTATTCGCATTTTATATAAAAAGATTTTACTATGCAAAACACTATGCATAATAGAATATAATATATTCTATTTATAGAATAACTTTAATAAAGTATTCGCATTTTATATAAAAGATGTTTCTATTTTATTACGTTAATAATACGAATAAAACAAAACTTCTAAATCAACAATAATTGAACAAAATTGAGTGACTTCTCACATAAATATCAATAATCAATACCGTGTGCTACTACGCAACAACAACGCCAGACATCGCATTTTTTTACTAGAAGTAGTTCAACAAAGATCAACGGTAAAACTTCCGCCGTTATTTTCAATAAAATATTTTTGTTGTTTTCTCAATTCGACAATAATTCCGTTGTGGGGTCCACCAATGATTGTGCCGTCGTACGAATATTTCCTGTTTAAAACTAATATTCCCCGACCAATCGAATATAATATGACAACTTGCATACTTTACAAAATTTATAAATATTACCCACAACTATAACATTATCTCAAATTCACACTATAATATAAAAAAATTATTTCGAGAAAATTAATTCTTTATTCATAAAATCTGGGGTTTCACAATCTCCCCTCCTTATGGAATTTCGTCCTCGAAATTTACGTACATACCTGGTATGCCGAACAGTTGAGGATACCTTGACTTCCTTTCAGATTCTAACTCTTGACGTATAACCCTTGAGTGTTGGATACGATTCTTCTTATCCAAGATTTTAACATGAGATCTCATACGTTAAATCATTCGCCATCTCGTCCGATTCTAAATTAATAATGTGGTTCGGGTCATCCATATATTTACGTAACATTGATACGTTAAAAACGTTATGAGCACGCGACATACTTGGCGGTAAAATGAGTCTATAAGCCACAGTTCCTACTCAATCGAGGATTTCAAATGGGCCAATTAAATCGAGGGTTGAGATTTCCTCTTCAAAGAACTCTTGCTTCTAGAATAACGCCTCTTGAACCTTCTTCTTCACATTCATCGATTCGGGTATGTAGCTTGGCGTCTTTAACTTTATCGATTAAAGTCGATTTTACTCAGTATATTCGTTATCTTCACGTGGGTCCTGTAGTCTTTTAACTCTATCTTCATCATTTGCAAGTTATACGAAATGAGTCTTTGTGTTAACAACATTGCACTTGTAAACACATACGATCTTCTACTCAACTCGTCAGCTACCACGTTCGCTCTTCCCCGATGATTGTATCCATGTTTTGATCTTTATTCTTGAATTTTGCTTCGAAATTGGTTATTATGGAGTATTATTGATCTTGGATAAACTGTAATATGAATCTCTAATATTTGTTATTTTGTTTCACTGGATTCGTTTTCTTTAATATATTTTTCATCATCCTCAGTCCTAAATGATGATATTACTGAATATCTTTGGCCTGTAGTGCAAAGATGAATGATTAACTGATGAATATCTTTGGCCTGTAGTGCAAAGATGAATGATTACCTAATGAATATCTTTGGCCCGTAGTGCAAAGATGAACATGTGTTGAGATGAACATGACCTTGGTGATGCAAATGAATATCTTTGGCCTGTAGTACAAAGATGAATATTTGATTCAAGATATATATTGATTGATGTTACAGGGATAAAATATTGATGATGGACTTTTAAATCTTAAAAGATAGTAGAATTCTTTCTCTACTTGACTCTTCTAATGGATTGCTATTTCCGCTGCAGTTGTTAATCTAAAACTTGTTGTCTATTATATTTTATCAGATTTTTCACGGTTAAAGACTAATGATAATTTGTTGTATATTATCTTAGTCATAATATTCTTTACTGGGCTAGTTGAGCTCACCCTTTTTCTTTTTGTTCCATTTTTCTTCTCGTGGAGGTGAGAACATAGCGAGGATCTAGTCGGGGTATGGAGTGATGGTTCTAGAAAGATGTTTTAGCGTGGTCCTCACTATTTCTATAAAATAGTGTTTGAATAATTGTAATGAGGACTTATTTGAGTGTGGATATTGTCTAGAAGACAATATTTGTATTTAAACTCACAAAGATGTGTTGTCGATTTTGCCGCGACAATTGTATTATTGAAGTTGTAGTTTGCTTTCTCGTACCATGTATTTGGTGACTCAAATGGGTGTTGTATACCTATTTTGGGGGTGTCACAGTTGGTATCAAAGCTTAGGGATATGATCCCGGGCTGATATGTGAGACAAGAACTAGGAGGGGAGAGACGGGGAATTCCTTCGCTAGTATGACCTGACTAAGTTTGTTTGGTATTTATTTGGTTGGTCAGAGTATAGGGATAATATATGACATGTCAATTAACCCTTGTTTTGTTGCAGTGTTTGAAAATGGCATCTAAAAATGTTGTGATAAGCAATGAAGCACATGAGACCGTTGAGTCACCAACGATCAATACCCAGGATAAGGTGCAACAGGAAGACAATAATCCTCAGGTAAACAACAACACCGATCAAATGATGAACGATGGGATGTTCAGAGGCTTTATGCAATTCATGCAATATCAGACGAGGGAGACTCGTGCACAAAATATGGATGGAAATGATTGCAACGCGCGGCTTGTTATCGCTAAGCAGTTCAAGGAGCTGGGACCACCGGAGTTTTTGGGAAAGCCAGAACCACTTATGGCAGAGACGTGGATAAAGCAGATCACCAAGATATTTGATGTCTTGGGATGTTCCGAGGAGCAAAAGGTTCCCTTTGCCACCTTTATGTTGCGAGGAGAGGCAGATTACTGGTGGGAATCAATAAAGCGTACTCAACCTACCGCACTGAAGATGTCTTGGGAGAAGTTCCAAGAATTTTTCAACGACAAATACTTTCCCGAAAGTATTCGTCACATGAAGGAGGTTGAGTTCATCAAGCTGGAGCAAAACAATATGAACGTGTCGCAGTACGAAGCTAAGTTTGCCGAGTTGTCCCGATTTGCATCCCATTTGGTTGATAATGAGGAGAAAATGACGCGAATGTTTCTGCGAGGTTTGAAACCCGAAATACGTCAATACCTCATTTCTCACAAACTTTGTTTATATTCAGATGTAGTGAATAGGGCTTAGTTATTGGAGCGAGATAATGAGCCAAATTTCAACCGAAGGATAACGAGCAACAACACGATAATAATCGTCGTCTTCTATGGCAATCTGGCCATCCGAACAATGATAACCATCGTGGAGGAAATTATCATGCCAGAAATGGTAACCAATTCGGTGGTAATCATGGCCAAGATAATAGAAGAAATGATTCAAGTTGAAATTTCAAGAAGAGAAGGTTTAACGATGACGGAAAGACGTCGGCACCAGCACCAGCACCAGCAACAAGTTCTAGGAGAGGAGAACAACCACCAGTTAGATGCTACAGATGCGGAGAGAAGGGACATATAAGTCCAAAATGTCCACAGCTTTCCAAGATATGTTTTAGTTGTGGAAAAGACGGTCACATAGCTCGATTTTGTCCTGTAGCGTGTTAGGTTTTTGTGAAAAACAAAGTAGCAATCAAATTGCAAAAAAGCGGAAGCATAATAAAATCAGATTTTAAAATTTTTCACAAACCAATTACCCGGATCATCCTTTATGCATATTATTAATTAAACGAAGAATAAGAAATAATGAAATCATACCCTTATAGAAACGAGCTTTCTCAGGTACGAGTTCACCTCCTACTTCTTCGCGATTTCCTTGAATCTCCAAGTTGATTCCTTTCTTTGATCAATGTAAGCCACCCAAGTGTATGGCCTGTGACGCCCCCAAAATTAGGTATACATCACCCATCTTGAGTCGCCAGATACATGGTACAGAAGTCAAATACAACTTAATAATATAACTATCGTGTACAATACGACAAAACATAAACTGTGAGTTTGAATACAAATATTGTCTACTAGAGATTATACAAACTCAAAAGGAGTCCTCATTACAATTATTATCACACTATTTCACAGAATAGTGAGGACTACTAATGCAACATCTAGGACCATCACTGCTTCCCATTAGTCCTAGCTACGTTCTCATTTCCTGAAGATAACAGTGAAAGAAAGGGTGAGCTCAACTAGCCCAGTAAGAAATATTATGACTAAGATTGTAAGACCCCGAATTTTATGAAATAAAAATATTCAATTTTTCTATTCAGTAAATGGTTAAATTGATAAAAGGTTAAAGTTAAGGGTGATATATTAATTTTTTTTCAAAATACGCAAGTGGTTATAAAATATTCATTATCGTTTGGAATATTCGCTTAGTGTGGAATATTCTTTCTTTCGGGAATATTCATAATGACAACCGTGACCATTTGTGGGCCCCATAATGTAATAATCGCTTGATGAAGAAAATGACAAATTTGAGTTTTTATAAATAACGTCGTAGTTGTTACCAAGTAAGATCATTGGAATACCCTATGGTTAAAATAAAGTAATACGGCGTGGTTTTGCACAAGAAGACATGGTATTACATGCGATTGTTGAATTATTGATCCTTACATAAGAAGGCACTACTCAATAATTATTACGCTTATTATCGCTTCAATATTTTATTTTATTGATTCAATAATTGTTGCGTTGATATTTTATATTATTATGGCTTCAATAATTGTCAACGCACAAGAGATTTCCCATTATCGGATCAATAATTCATATTATTTGAATAATATTATGAGATAGCATTATTGGCAATGTCTAGAAAGTTCTGTCAAGGAGAGGTTTGGTCACCTAATTGCGCGCCAGTAAGGAGAAATCCTTATCGGAAAGCCCCCTCTTTCCTGGGAACTGCCTGGTTGCCATAATTGTGAGTCTGTAATATTATTTGTGAATAATTAATTATTGATTTATATGATAATAAAATATTTATTTGATGTGGATATAAATGATGGATTTATTTATGTGGTTATAAATGAAGGAATTAATGTTGAGGTATTTTATCGGATTTTGTCGATCGGAGGTATTAAAAGATTAAATCCTGTTCTTACAGACTTTATTGTGAGTTATAATATTTAATCCGACCGTTGGATCGTTGTAATTTTTGGATATGTTATACATATATAAGTTGAGTATATGTTCACAAATTTTGAACCGTTAAAAATGAACGAATGATTTGTTATGAATTTTAAGAGGTGACTGATTCAGAAATTAGTTTTATAAATGATTTTGGTGGAAAATTCTAGAAATGGGTGGGCCCCACTTTAGGTTGTTGGGGATGGTGGCTGATTTTTGGTGGGTGGAATAGTAGCAGGTAAAGCCATCAGGTAGCAGGTCAAGTCTGCTTTGGCGTGCTAACATTTTCCTATAAATAGAGGGCTAAGTTAGAATTGAAAATCACACCAGAATTCATAAGTTTTCTCTCTTTTTCTCTCTAGATTATCGAGTGTAATTTTTGAGTATTTAGATACTTGGTGAGTTTCTATTCATCAGTGCAAGTTTCCTTCAGCGTCATCCGATATCCAGTCAGAAGTGCTGTTCTTTTGATGTATTT
The DNA here is from genome assembly GCA_020205615.1 of Panax quinquefolius. NCBI lineage: Eukaryota > Viridiplantae > Streptophyta > Magnoliopsida > Apiales > Araliaceae > Panax > Panax quinquefolius. The sequence continues at coordinate 19,723,278 of CM035151.1, forward strand.
ATCTTTGTCCTGGATGAGAAAAGGAATTTAGAACTACAATTACGATTATGAGTTATACATGTGATTGTGGACAGGAATTGTTGATTGATGTTATAGGGATAAAACATTGTTGGTGGACTTTTAACATGGAGAAGATAATAGATTTTATGGTCTATTTGACTCTTCTAATGGATTGCTCGTTCCGCTGCAACTATGGTTGAAAGTTTTATCATCTACCATATGTTCTAAATCTCTGATTTATTATTGATGAAGGCTATTGATAATTTAATTATCTGTAGTTATGATATTCTTTACTGAGCTAGTTGTGCTCACCCTTTTGCTTCACAATTCCTTTCAGGTAATAAGAGTGTAGCTGGGTCGAGCGGGGGATAACAGAGGAATAGAACGGTGGTCTATAGCTGTTGAGGTTCTCCCTAAATATGTGAGGTGAACTCAACTTTGGAAGGGTGTTTTGCCACTATCATACAAGATGTCTAATGACATATAAACTCGTGTCATCATAAGACAGGGTTGTGCTCATCCACTTGCTGAGTATATTTACAAGCACTACCTATGTAATCTTGGTGTTTGCTTGAAGTATAATTCTCATTTAGAGACAGTGGAGATAATGATATGTCAAGAGAAGACTCACCATTGGGAAGAATATGATAGTAATCTTCTCATTTTTCTTTGGGGTCTATTGGGTCAACCAAGGATAATTCTGTGGCCATATGATATCTATCATAACCTATAAGCATGGCCTCCCATGTACGAAGGTTTCCTTGAGCACTTCCCAAAGATTCTAATTTCTAAAATAGTTTTTGACTATACCTTTATGTAGGTATCATTGTGAGGTGCTGTCCACTGATGGGACATTTGTCACATTACGGTTGGGACACGAGTCACAGTTGGTATATATTTGTATCCAAACTCACAGCATATGTGTTGTTGTATTTTGTATGACAATTGTTGTAATAAAGTTGTAGTTGTTTTCTGTACCATATATTTGGCGACTCAGAATGGGTTGGATGGAATGGACCTGTTTTGGGGGCCGTCACAAAGATAATGCAAAATAATTTATCGTTAGCCTTCAACAGTGTTAAACTGATAAAATATAATAACTATCAAGTTTAACTGCAGTGGAACAAGCAATCCATTAGAAGAGTCAAGTAGGGAATAAAATCTACTATCTTCTATGATTTAAAAGGTTTTTCATCACTTTTATCGTTGGAACTCAGCTTAATAAATAATCCACATCATCGAATCACCCCTGCACTACGGCCAAGGATATTCTTTAGTATCACGACCACGAATTATCCATGCACTACGGCTTAAGATAATCATGTTTTCATCAACGGTCCTGATCATGCCATAAAATAATTCATCTTTGACTACTCTGGCGAAAAGAGAATCCATAGCCATAATCATACCAAAAACTCCCCATCAATGCACTACGGGCCAATGAGGACTTTTTCCACATCATTTGTAACATTACTACCATGATTACACCGAATAATCCTCGGTCATAATCATACCAAGTCCATCTATGCACTACAAAAGCCACGTATGACTTTCAACAAAATATAAACATGAGGATGATGATAATGATATAAGAATTCAATAAAACAAGTTCAAAAAATTAATTTATCAAGGAACCGATAATGTTCAAATTGTCAACATGATAATGCTTTGTAGAGTAAAATTCAAGAACGCCGTAAGAATATTTCCATAAAAGATATCGATGAAGCGCCAAATATCAAAGATATTCCACTAATTTCATGGGTATAAAGTCAAAGTTTTAACCAACCGAGTATAATAAAGAATAGAATAACAAAAGAAATCACCATACGCATGCGATGCAATCGCAAAAAGTTAATCCAATGTAATAATAAATTATGGAACCAGTCCCATGTAAGCATTGCATGACGTGATATTACGATAGAATAATAAATAATGGAACCAGTCCCCAGGCGTAAATGCACGAGAGAGATATTCCGACGTAATAATAAATAATGTAATCAGTGTCCAGGCGTAAGATGCATGTGATATTCAAACGGCTGAATAATAAAGAACGGAATATTAGAAGAATGTCATCATGTATAGAGTAGCCCGCATATACAGGTTATGCCAACAAAATAATAAATAATGGAATAACAGAAGTTCTCTTCATGAATACAAAAGAAATAATACCCCTTACCGTAAAAGAAACTGAATATAAGAGTAGGGAAGTAGTAGAATACTTTTCCATAGGTTCTCTTATAATTCTCTCTTTAGAGTTTCAGTGAATTAGTAAGAAATAATGAAGGAATGAGCTTCTATTTATAGGAAAATGGAATGAATAGTAACTAATTCATGAACGGTCCAGATTGATTTACTATTAAACGGGCGGTCCATATTGGTTTACTATTAAAACTCAAAACAACGGTCCATACTGATTTACTATTAAAACTTTAAACCAATGATCCATATTGATTTACTATTAAAACTTCACCAGCGATCCATATTGACTTACTATTATATCTTCAACCAACGGTCTGAAAAATTAGCACATCTCCTCATGGAATAATATTGTACCCAAATACCTCGAATGCACAATACTAGAGTGTGACGCCCCCAAAATTAGGTATACATCACCCATCTTGGGTAGTCAGATACATGGTACAGAATTTAAATACAACTTACTAATATAACTGTCGTGTACAATACGACATAAACTGTGAGTTTGAATACAAATATTGTCTACTAGAGATCATACAAACTCAAAAGGAGTCCTCATTACAATTATTATCAAACTATTTCACATAATAGTGAGGACTACTAATGCTATCCTCTGGACCATTACTCCGTTCCCCGACTCTGGCCCCGGCCTATATTCTCATTTCCTAATAGAATAGTGAAAGAAAGGGTGAGCTCAACTAGCTCAAGAAGAAATATTATGACTAAGATAATGCGTAATAAATTATCATTAGCTTCTACAAATGATGTTAAACCGATAAAATATAATGAACATCAAGTTTAACTACAATGAACCAACAATCCATTAAAAGAGTCAAGTAAAAATAAAATCTACTATCTTTTACGATTTAAAAGGTTTTTCATCATCATTATAGTTTGAGACTCACTTTAATAAATATTCCACATCATCGAATCACCCCGCACTACTACGGCCAAGGATATTCTTTAGTATCACGACCACAATTATTCATGCACTACGGCAAAGAATATTTGTGTATTCATTAATGGTCATGATCATGCCAACAATCGTCCATCAATGCACTACGGCCCCTCGAGGATTTTTACCACATCATTTGTAACATTACTATCATGATTACACCAAATAGTCTCTCGTCATAATCATACCAAGTCCATCTATGCACTACAGGCCACATATGACTTTCAACATAATATAAACATGAGGATGATGACAATGATATAAGAATTCAATAAAACATGTTCAATAATTAATTTATCTAGGAACCAAAAACATCCAAACTCATCAACATGATCTTGCTTTGTAGAGTAAAATTCAAGAATAATCGAGAAGAATATTTCCATGAAAGGATATTTGGATGAAGCGAAATATCAAGGATATTCCACTAATTTCATGGAGTGTAGAAGTCAAAGTTTTAACCAACCGGGTATAATAAAGAATGGAATAACAAAAGAAATCACCATCCATAATATAGACCGCATAAGCGAGGTTATTCCAATGTAATAATAAATAACGGAACCCGTGTCCCAAGTAAAACGCATGCATGTACGATATATTCCAATGAATAATAAAGAATGGAACCATGTTCGGTGTAAAACTCACGACATGGATGTTCCAATGTAATAATAGAAGAATGTCACCAAGTATAGGGTAAAGACACGATATCAAAGTTATTCCAATGTAATAATAAGCAATGGAATAACAATGTTCTCTTCATGAATAAGAAAGAATAACACCCTTACTTTTGGTAGGAGATTGAATCTTTGCAATAGGGTAGAATAAAATACTCTTTCTTTCTCTCTTATTCTCTATACTTTTTCTCTCTATAGCTTGAATGAATTAAATGAAAATAATGAAGCACTAGGCCTCTATTTATAGAAGATTTCTAGCTTAAGACCGCCACGTGAAAAGACAAGTGGCTCGACGACGGTGAGTGATGTGAAAAGAAAAGTGGTTTGGCCGCTCAGTAATGTGAAACAACAAGTGGTTCGACGCACCGTAATGTGAAACGACAAGTGGTTCGACACTCAGTAATGTGAAACGGCAAGTGGTTTGACGTCTGGTAAAGGTAATTACTATTGACGAAGGTAATTACTATTCACAAAGGTAATTACTATCGACGAAGGTAATTACTATCGACGAAGAGACTCTTAGATGATGACATATGGGCCCCCATAAAATAATCAAACTTACCACAAACGCCTCATAATGCACTCTTTATATACATCAAGGATTGAATAAATATTACCACAAATCATTTTATTTTTAATCAACACATATTTAATCTTTCAACAATTATTAATCATTTATAACTTGTTGTCTCAATTATTGATTTAATACTATAACATATTATACGATGATATCGTGACAATAATTGAATCAATAATATAAGAGATATGATGCAACAATTCTCGTAGCAATAATTGAGCATAAATGAGTGACTTCTCACGTAAGCATCAATAATCAATATTATTGTGCTACTATACAACTACGCCAGACATCGCATTTTTTTACTACCGGGTAGTTCAATGGTTTTACCAGTAACACCTCTGCCGTTATTTTTATAGAAAGATAATTTTGTCGCTTTTAAATTACTTATAATACTTCCGCTAGGGGTCCACTAATGATTGAGCCGTCGCATCGAATATTCCCCGACAAAAAGAATATTCCCCACCAAACGAATATTTTATAACAACTTGCTTACTTTGCAAAATTTATAAATATTACCCACAACTATAACATTATATCAAATTTATTCCATAATATTCAAAAATAATATTTATAGAAAATTCATCTTTATTTATAAAAGTTGGGGTCTTACATAGAGTGAATAGTAACTGAGTGAATAGTAACTCGTGAATAGTAACTCATAAATAGTACTCCGACACGAAAAGTGTCCCGAATACCCGATTGAACAATATATCATATTATGCAGATAATACTGTAACAATAATTGAATCAATAATATGAGAGATATGATGCAGCAATTACTGTAGCAATAATTGAGTATAACTAAGTGACTTCTCACGTAAGCATCAATAATTAATACCATGTGCTATTAATGCAACCACGCCAGATTCTCGTACTTTTAACAATTTAGTGTTTCAACAGCTTAACTCAGAAACTTCCGTCGTTATTTTCATAAAGTATTTTTGTCGTTTTCTCTATCCGACAATAATTCTGTTGTGGGGTCCACCAATGATTGTACCGTCGTACGGATATTCCCCGACAAAAAGAATATTCCACAACCAATCAAATATTATACAACCACTTGCTTACTTTGCAAAATTTGTAAATATTATCCACAACTATAACATTATATCAAATCCACACCATAATATTTAAAAAAAATATTTCGAGAAATTTAAATCTTTATTTATAAAATCTGGGGTCTCACAATCTCCCATCCTTATGAAATTTCGCTCTCGAAATTTACGTACGTACCTGGTATGCCGAAGAGGTGAGGATACCTTGACTTCACTTCAAATTCTAACTCTTGAGGTATAACCTTTGAGCGTCGAATATGATCCTTCTTATCCAAGATGATAACACGTATCTCCTCATACTTTAAATCTTCTGCTATCTCTTTCGGTTCTAAATTAATAATGTGGTTCGGGTCATCCACATATTTACGTAACATTGATACGTTAAAAACGTTATGAGCACGCGACATACTTGGTGGTAAAACGAGTCTATAAGCCATAGTTCCTACTCAATCGAGGATTTCAAATGGGCCAATTAAATCGAGGGTTGAGATTTCCTCTCTTCAGCAACTCTTGCTTCTAGAATAACGCCCTCTTGAACCTTCTTCTTCACATTCATCAGATTTGGGTATGTAGCTTGAGCGTCTTTAACTTTATCAATTAAAGTCGATTTTACTTGTATATTCGTTATCTTCACGTGGGTCCCTAGAGTCTTTAACTCTATCTTCATCATTTGCAAGTTATACGAAATGAGTCTTTGTGTTAACAACATCGCACTTGTAAACGCATACGATCTTCTACTCAACGCGTCAGCTACCACGTTCGTTTTTACCACGATGGTATTGAATGATATGATCGTAATCTTCAACAGCTCGAGCCAACATCTTTGGCACATTACACGTTCGCTTTAGTTGAATAAATGTTTAAGGGTTTTAGAAATGAGTTTTGTCTTTGGGGTCAATACAAAATTCGATTTCACGCTTCTAGGTAGGCTAAGAAGTCTTCAAGAATACGTCAGGAAATTTATTAACAATAGAAATACCATTCAAAACTGTGACTCTCATCCAAGACTTGGATAACACGTCACATTGATACCTATCAACTTGCCATCGTCATTTATAACGTTGCCTACAGAAAGTCTGGCTTCGGTTCATTCCACACAAGAAAGTCAACAACGAAAGGATCGGGGCTCTTTATTTATGGCTTGATATGACAATGATTGACTTTAGTGGTTTGGTTACTTTGAATTCGCATAACAGGTTGGTTAAGAGTATGAAAGCTAACAACCTTACGAAAAGCATGATGAGTAGTTAACCAATCGTTTCCAAAAATCACATCAAAGGCAAGTATTTTCAAAGAGATAAGATCGACAGGTAACGTGAAAGTGTTGATTTGAACAAGATTTATAAATAGTGGAGGTAACGAAGGTTTCTCTCAACTGAGTTTAAACAGATATATCAAAGTCTAACTTCTCCGGAGTTAACTTCAAACATTGAACACAACTAGGTGCAATAAAAGAGTGAGTAGAATCCCAGATTCAACACTTAGGTATATGTAAGACCCCAACTTATTATTAATGAAATTTAATTTTCTCTATTTATTATTTTAAAATAGTAAGGGTTGATGTGATTAATGTGGATAGTTAGGGGTAAAATACGCAAATATTTCAAAATAAGCAAGTGGTTATAAAATATTCATTGATGTCGGGAATATTCGCTTGGTCGTGGAATATTAAATGTTGCTTGTGGAATATTCGTATTTGGGCGCGAATGTGTGTGGGCCCCATAACTAAAGCGATTGGATGAAGAAAGCGCATACAAATATAAGTTGGTTAAAAATAATGGCGTAGTTATTACAGATTAATCTTCGTTAAAATACTCTAATGGGTTAAACACACGAAGAGCACTAGACGGTATTGCACCAATTATTGATTCTTACGTAAGAAGGCACTACTCAATAATGGTTACGATAATTATTGCTCAAATTTTATTTTATTGATTCAATAATTTCTGCGTTGATATTTTATATTCTTTGTTGTTTCAATAATTGTCATTACATAATATTTTTTTATTATCGAAGCAATAATTCATATTATCTCGAATAATATTATTAGATAACATTATTGGCAATGTCTAGAAAGTTACTGTCTAAGGAGAGGTTTGGTCACCTAATTGCGGCCAAAGAAGGAGAAATTCTTATTGAAAGCCCTCTTTCCTGAACCGCACAGTTGTTAATATTGTGATTCCGTAATATTATTTGTGAATAATTAATTATTGAATCATATGATGAGGAAAATATTGATTTTATGTGGATATAGATGGAGAAAATTTTAATGTGACAATTGTTGAAAATTAAAATTTTATCTTTTTCGATAAGATAATTATATAAATGTATTATTATATTTTAATAATATAATAATGGTGATATTTTTACAACGAATGTGGGATATATGAGTATACGAGGAGGAATAGTATTTTTGTTGTAATAAATGTTTAAAACATGTTAAACATGTCGGTGGACCCCATTTATTGACTGAAATTTGATTATAGCCTGTAAAATCCTCTGTTTGTGGATTTCGGTCAATTTCTGTTTGGAATTTGGAAAAACTTTCTTCTGCAAAGTTGTAGAGAATTAAATTTCCTATAAAAACTCGCGAGACTCGAATTTTCTGATAGAAGGTCTATTTATTATGAATTATTGAAGTTCCGAAGCTCCGAAATAATTGATTTTTGGAAGTTTAAAATATTTTAAATAATAAAAACGTTTTTTGTTTGTTTTGTGGGCTACAACATGTGCATAATGAGCTGAGATCAGATCTAGGAAGGTTGGCGTAGAAATCTTAATATATATATTAATATTTTATTAAATTTTCTGCTTTGGTATTCTAAGCATTTTCCTATAAATAGGGTGCTTAGGTTAGAATTGAAAATCACACCGTAAATCGAAGTTTTCTCTCTATATTATCGGCGTATTCTTGTGAGTATTTTGAGTATACTTTGAGTATTGTTAGGCGGTGCAAGTTCCTTCACATTATACCCAGATTCCAAATTAAAGTCTTAATCTTTCGAGGTAAGGGATGTTATTTTCTTCTCAAATGATATTATTTCTTCAATATCATTATGCTGAAATATTGGTTGGAACTTTTTATCAAATTTAGAACTTTTACATGTCGGGGTTACTATTCATGAGTTACTATTCACGAGTTACTATTTATGAGTTACTATTCACGAGTTACTATTCACGAGTACTATTCATGAAGCGTGAAGATGTTTTTTTTTGTGAAATTTCAATCTTTTGGTGTCGGAGTTACTATTCACGTATACGGCACTATTCACGTATACGACACTATTCACAATGAATCTGACTTTATTCAATCGAAAAATGAAATTTCTTCTTTTTGTCCAAAATATCTATTATGGATACTAGCTTTGATTGTATCCATGTTTTGATCATTCTTGAATTTTACACCACTATGATTATTTTTGAGGTATTTTTGGACGTGGATAAAATAAAGTACGAATCTTTAATCCTTAATCCTTGTCATTTTGTTTCACTGGATTCGTTTCATTAAAAATATTTTTCATAATCCTCAGTCTTAAATGATGATATTATTGAATATCTTTGGCTGTAGTCTGAAAGATGAATGATTTCTCAAGAATATCTTTGGCCCGTAGTGCAAAGATGAATAGGTGTTTAGATGAACATGACCAACTGATGAATATCTTTGGCCTGTAGTTCAAAGATGAAAATTTAATTCCAGATGTATATTGATTGATGTTTCAGGGATAAAAGATAGACGATGAACTTTTAAATTCATACATAGAAGATAGTAGTTTGCATTCTCTATTTAACTCTTCTAATGAATTATTATTTCATTGCGAATATTGATTTAAAATTTGTTGTCTATTGTATTCTATTAGATTTTTCTGTTGAAGACTAACGATAATTTGTTGTATATTATCTTAGTCATAATATTCTTTACTTGGGCTAGTTGAGCTCACCCTTTTCCTTTTTGTTCCATTTTCTTCTCGGAGGCGGTAGAATATAAGCGAGTGCAGTGGGGTATGGAATGAAGGTTCTAGAGAGAGTTGTTTAGTAGTCCTCACCATTTTTGTAAAATAATGTATCAATAAATGTGATGAGGATTTATTTGAGTATAGATATTGTCTAGAAGATAATATTTGTATTCAAACTCACGCTTTCTTGTTGTAATAATAAAAGTTGTAGTTGTTTCTGTATCATGTATTGACAACTCAGAATGGGTGATGTATACCTATTTTGGGGGCGTCACAGTATAGATTCGCAAGAGTTTATGACTAACATACCAGTGATAATTTTATCCAGGTTCCTCGTCACGAAAAAAAAAACGCTCTCTCTTAAACTACCGGCTTTGGCTTATCTGGGACATCCTTTGGTGCCTCCATCCTAGCTGAACTTGTCTTCAGTGAACGACAAAATTGGGCTAAGTGACCTTCTCTTCCACAATTATAGCATGCTTTGGACGGCATCGCACAGTTTGGACTGATGTGTCCCTCCCCTCCGCATTTGAAGCATATGATAGGTGGTCGTTCTCCTTCCTTAACAACGGGTGTTGGTGCTGACGTCTTTCCATCATTGTTGAATCTCCTCTTCTTGAAATGTCCATTCGTATTGTTTTGACCATGATTACCACCGAAGTGGTTACCATTTCTGGCATGTTGATTCCCTCCATGCTTATTGTCACCGCTTTGATGACTGTTATCACTGGTATTATCATTTTTTCGGCTGCTCTCTTTTGGTTGCGTTGACTCGTTATCGCGCTCCACTAACTGAGCCCTATTGAAAACATCTAAGTACAAACAAAGTTTATGAAAAATAAGATATTGACGTATCTCCGGCTTCAAACCTCTTAAAAACATCCGCGTCATTCTCTCTTCATTATCAACTAAGTGGGACACAAATCGGGACAACTCGGCAAACTTGGCTTTGTACTGCGACACGGTCATGTTGTTTTGCTCTAACTTGATAAATTCCACCTCTTTTTTGTGACGAATGCTTTCGGGAAAGTACTTGTCATTGAGCAGCTCCTGGAACTTCTCCCAAGACATCTTGAGTCGTCCAGTGGTATGCGTTTCTGATTCCCACCAAAGATCCGCCTCTTCACGCAACATAAAGGTGGCAAAGGGAACCTTTGCTCCTCGGAGCATCCCAAGACATCAAATATCTTGGTGATCTGCTTTAACCATGTCTCCGCCTTAAGTGGTTCTGGCTTTCCCAAAAAATCTGGTGGTCCCAGCTCCTTGAATTATTTAGCGGTGACCAACCATGGGTTACCATTGTTTCCTCCTGCATTATGAACAGGAGCCGCCTTCGCCTAATATTGTATGAATTCTAAAAAGCTTCTAAACGTACCGTCGTTCGTCAATTGATCAGTGTTGTTGTTTACAGGAGGATTATCACCATCCTATTGCACATTGTCCTGATTATTGATCTGTGGAGAATCAACAGTCTCTTGTGCTCCATTGCTATTCTCAACATTCTCGGATGTCATTTTCAGATACTGCCACAAAACAAAGGTTAATTGACATGTAACATATTATCCCTATATTCTGACCGACCAATTAAATACCCAAAAAAAACTTAGGTAGGTCATACTAGCGAAGGAATTCCCCGTCTCTCCCCTCCTAGTTCTATTCTCATATCTTAGCCAGGGATCATATCCCTAAGCTTTGATACCAACTGTGACGCCCCCAAAATTAGGTATACATCACCCATCTTGAGTCGACAGATACATGGTACAGAATTCAAATACAACTTAATAATACAACTGTATATAGCCTTGTGTGTGCACAACAAACTATATATAAATAAATAGGTAGACAACTCTTGTCAATTACATCATCATGTAACTCCTTATATTTTGCCTCTTAAATCATAATAGTCAAGTGTGTGCACATCCGAACTAAAATGATTTAAGTTAAGTCATACCCAACATTTCCATATAAGTGAAAAGAAAACTACAACCCTTGTGTGTACACAACAAAGCGGTAATGTTCAATTCCTTATAAACATCAAATGTAATAAAAACAACATCTCAAATATTTAATACTCGCCTTGTGTGTGCACAACAAACTCATATTAAATATTCACAAATTCTATTGTTTTATCATGCTAGAAGGCGACGTTCGATATTCCAAATATCTTTGAACGTTACAACTTAATATAATTTCATTGAGGGGTTTGTTATTATTTGTCTCATCTTGTTTAGCGCGCATACAAATATATATATAAAATACGCGTCATATTATTAAACATGCGAAGCATGTTTGCATAATATATAATATATATAATACTAGCATGCACATATAGAATATTATATTCTACCCAGATTGATTATGGACTTTTATTCTAGTTTGGTTCACCAGAGCCACCAAGTGAACCAAAAGGTCAAACCCTAGGATGCAAGAATTTACATTTAAATATAACTATTACATTTAAACCCGGGATCCATTACAAACGGGTATTCGAGCGCTCCTTTCTCCTTGATCTCCGGTTCTTCGAAAAAATTCTAACTAATCCTATTACATAAATTATTTAATTTAAATAGAAACCTTGATCAGCAGTCAAGGGGAAGTACATAGGAGAGAGATATAATTTACATCAAGAAGAAAACCAGAAAAGACGAGGTACGCAGACCCCATTTAATAAAACCCATTCATTCAAACATCCAACCAAAATAAATCCAATCACATTGGTCAATAGTCCATAATCAATCTCATTTATTATCATACATATCACTATATGTATCAATAAATAATATCATTCCATATATATATGAATATCATTTAATGGGCAATTTTATGTTGCATGAAATCCAATTTCAAAATTAAAATAAACTCTTTTATTTTAATTATAAAATTATTAAGATTATTATTATTATATATATATATATATATATATATATATATATATATATATATATATATATATATATAATAGTCCTACTCCATCAAGCTCCAGGACCTTGAAAACTTATAATTGGACATAATATATATGTATACTACCACGTGGAACAACATCTCGAAACAAAAGATTCACCTAGTTTTCCTTTGATAATATATATATATATATATATATATATATATATATATATATATATATATATATATATATATATATACTAAAGCTAACAAGCATATTAACGCCTCGTGATCCACGCAAGTATATATATCATATTAACGGTTAAACAAGTTGCACGGACTCAACTTTGAAGAAAAAAAAATTATCAGCCACGGACTGCATTAAAAAAAACAATTTTTCCAAAAACAGTTTTCGGCAAAAAATTATTATTTTTTTCTTTCAAAAATAATAATTTTATACAACAAATTATGCCTAATAAATTATTCAAAATACATACCCATACATATATGGAATCAAAATAATTAATAATTTGCATAAAGTTTGGCTCATGATACCACTGTTAGGTTTTTGTGAAAATCAAAGTAGCAATCAAATTGCAAAATAGCGGAAGCATAATAAAATCAGATTTTAAAATTTTTCACAAACTAATTACCCGGATCATCCTTTATGCATATTATTAATTAAACGAAGAATAAGAAATAATGAAATCATACCCTTGTAGAAACGAGCTTCCTCAGGTACAAGTCCACCTCCTACTTCTTCGCGATCTCCTTGAATCTCCGAGTTGATTCCTTCCTTTGATCAATGTAAGCCACCCAAGTGTATGGCCTCTAGAGGTGATCCACCAAGGAAGAAGAATTTTCAAGAAGAATGGTATATTGGCTCAAACCCTAGTTTTTCTTATCTCTATAGAAAAGAGGGCGTACTCGTATATCTAGATATCTGATATAAAACTCCTCTTATAAAGATATCAAATAACCCTATTTTAATTAAAATAAGGTATTATTTAATTAATTAAACTCTTTTAATTAAATGGGCTCCCTAATCCTATTAGAGATAATTAATTAAACTCCTTTAACTAATTTTCCCTCCTAATCCTATTAGGAATAAATGAGAGTACTTATATTAAATTAATTCCTAAAGTCTTTTAGAAATTAAAATAATAATAATTGTAATAATATTAATAAGACTCCTCTTATTAATTTATATTTAATATTTCTAAAATATTAAATAATAAATATTAAGCTATTTAATTTATTCTATCACCATAGATTAAATTAAATATACTTAACATATTATTACGATTATGCCATTAACTTCTTAAATAATTATTCTTCCTTTTATGGTGTGACCCTTTAGGTTCTCCATATTAAACCTATTGTGAATAAATCAATTAGAACAATTCTAATCTTATTTAAATAAATAAATTAAACGATTAATTTATTTAAATAAATAATATTTATTCTACAATAGGATAAGCCTCCCTGAGATCAACGACTTTCCAAATAATATAGATTTCAACATTAATCATAAAAGAACCTTTGAGTTAATAGTTACTGCACAATTCAATCCTTCTACCATACATAGTCCCAATTAAATATAAGACATGGAATTCTTCACAAGTCTTATTTTATTTAATTATATGTATTTCGATTCCTAAATGCATGACTCTAATGAATGCAAATTAGAAACTACTTTCTAATTTCATTCCACCTTAACGCCAAGAATTCTGGTCATTATTTATCGAATCACATAGGACATTTCTCTTCTTTTACTAGAAGTGGTAGATTCTTTATTGATCATTTATTTTCTTCATATATAACTTATTACACCCAAGCATAGCCTTTGATATACTCTAAGAGTCTTAAGGAATAAGTCAAAGTGTAATTCATTATATATAAGATACTATGATGATCTCAAGTCTGAAGGATCATTTGTCTTACTATCACTACAGAATTCCTATTGATGCATAAGTAAAACTCCATTAGGTATTCCTTAGCGAGTCACGTTCAGTGAACTTATTCTCTAATAAGCACCTACATACTTGTTTTAGTGTCTCCACACAAATGATCATGAGATCAATTGTGACGCCCCCAAAATAGGTCCATTCCATCCAACCCATTCTGAGTCGCCAAATACATGGTGCGTAAATAACTACAACTTTATTATTACAACAAGAAAAGCTGAGTTTGAATACAAATATTATCTTCTGCATACAATATCTATACTCAAATAAATCCTCATCACATTTATTGATACATTATTTTACAAAAATGGTGAGGACTACTAAACAATCCTTTAAAACCTCATTCCATACCCCAGCTGCACTTTCGCTATATTCTCGCCTCCCGAGAAAAATGGAACAAAAGGAAAAGGGTGAGCTCAACTAGCCCAATAAAGAATATTATGACTAAGATAATGTACAACAAATTATCGTTAGTCTTCAACAGGAAAAATCGATAGAATACAATAGACAACAAGTTTCAGATCAATATTCGCAATGAAATAATAATTCATAGAAGAGTTACGTAGAGAATGAAATCTACTATAATCTATGAATTTAACGGTCCATCATTAATATTTTATCCTCGTAACATCAATCAATATTCATCTCAAATCAAATATTCATCTTTGCACTACAGCCAAAGATATTCATCATCGGTCATGTTCATCTCAACACTGCTCATCTTTGCACTAAAGGCCAAAGATATTCATCGATCGGTCGTGTTCATCTCAACACTGCTCATCTTTGCACTAAAGGCCAAAGATATTCATCGATCGGTCGTGTTCATTTAAACACCGCTTCATCTTTTGCACTACAGCCAAAGATATTCTTCAAAAATCATTCATCTTTTGCACTACAGCCAAAGATATTCAATAATATCATCATTTAAGACCAAGATGATGAAAAATATTTTTAAAGAACGAATCCAAAGATTGAAACAAAATGACAAGTATTATGGATTCGTACTTTAAAACAATCCGAGTTCAAAAATACTTCATAAATAATCATAGTGGTGTAAAATTCAAGAATGATCAAAACATGGATACAATCAAAGCTAGTATCCGAATAGATATTTTGGACGAAAAGAAGAAATTTTCATTTTTCTTGAATAGTGCCGTGATTCGTGAATAGTCTCAGTATCGTGAATAGTGGACGATACTGGAATAGTAACTCGAACACCAAAAGATAGAAATTCCACAAAAAAACATCTTCACGCTTAATGAATAGTACTTTGAATAGTAACTTCGTGAATAGTAACTCATGAATAAGAACTCGTGAATATTAACTCATGAATAGTAACCCCGACATGAAAAAGTTTAAAATTTGATAAAAGTTCCAACCAATATTTCAAAGATAATGATATTGAAGAAATAATATCATTTGAGAAGAAAATAACATCCCTTACCTCAAAGAATCAAGATTTCTGAAGGAAAGGCTCAAGTGATGCCGAATGAAACTTGTCTTGAACAAAGAACTCTCAAAGTATCTAAATACTCACAAAATACGCTCAATAATATAGAGAGAAGAGAGAAAACTTTGTTTACGGTGTGATTTTCAATTCTAACTTAGCCTCTATTTATAGGAAGATGTTAGCCGTACCAAGCGGACTTGACACAAGCACTGATGGCTTTACCCGCTACTATTGCCACCCACCACATTTGAAATAAAATTCAGCACATTTCTTCACCAACCACAAGTGGGGCCCACTCAATTCTAGAATTTTCCACCAAAATCAATTATAACCCCTCGATTTCCTAATTAGACACCTCTTAAAATTCATAACAAATCATTCGTTCATTTTAACGGTTCAAAATTTGTGGACATATACTCAACTTATGTATGTATAACATACCCAAAAATTACCACAATCCAACTATCGGGATTAAAAATTATAACCCCAAGATATATCTCAAAACCCCGATTTGATTTTTAACACCTCCAATCCGATAAAATAACGATAAAACACCTCAACAATAATTCCTTCATTAATAACCACATAAATAAATCCATCATTTATATTCATATAAAATAAATATTTCCTTATCATATGAATCAATAATTAATTATTCACAAATAATATTACGTAATCACATTTATGACAACCAGTGTTTGCTCCCAGAAAGAGGGGCTTTCGATAAGGATCTCTCCTTCTCGGCGCGCAATTAGGTGACCAAACCTCTCCTTAGATGTAACTTTCTAGACATTGCCAATAATGTTATCTAATAATATTATTCAAATAATATGAATTATTGATCCGATAATGGGAAATCTTGTGCGATGACAATTATTGAACAACAATAATATAAAATATCAACGCAAAGAATTATTGAATCAATAAAATAAAATATTGAATAAGAATTCACCGTGAAAATTATTGAGTAGTGCCATCTTACGTGCGAATCAATAATTCAACAATCTTGTGTAATACCGTGTGTCTTCTTTGTGCAACCACGCCAGACATCAGTATTTTAACCACCGGGTATTCCAACAGTCTTTTAATTGAAATAACTACGCCCATTATTTATAACCACCCAAACTTTGTCGTTTTCCTCATCCAATCGCTTTCACATGGGGCCCACACATGGTCACTAGTCGCATTTAATATTCCCAACAAGATTTAATATTCCACGACCAAACGAATATTCCCGACAACAATGAATATTTTATAACCACTTGCTTATTTTGAAATATTTGCGTATTTAACCCTTTAACTATCCACATTAATCAAATCAACCCTTACTATTTCAAAATAACAAATAAAGGAAATTCCTTTTTATTTAAAAAAAATTTCGGGGTCTTACATCAATCATCCTCATCCAATGAGCAAGCAACGTACGTACCAAATCTATCCGGATTCACTAATCCCCTTTTTAGTAATCCATTGATTGGGAACATTTTTTTTAAGCTATCTAAGAATTTAGATCTCATTAGCATGATCTCATCATGATTCTAAAAGCATTGCTTAAAACTATGGGTTTATCACATATTATTAAAACAACACCATGTAGATAATAAATGCCTTTAATAAATAATTCTTTTATTAATAAATAAATAAATAAGATTGATTACAAAGTATATGCTTTATCATCATACATGATTGGCTTGTATGCATACTACTTTCATAGCGAAATCAAGTCCAGTTGGGACGGTGGCACCAAAGGTGGATACGGACAAAACAAAGTCGGTGGTTTCAGGAAGAACGTTTTTCGTGACTTTTTCAAAGAGCGAGTAACCCGAACGAAGTTAGCACGGGTTAGTTATTTATAAATTCTTGCAAAGTTTATACCTTATTAGATACTGGTTCTACCCACTCTTTTATTTCTCCTGTTTGTGCTCAACGATTAAACTTGACTCCAGAGAAATTAGACTTTGACTTATCTGTGGAGACTCCGTTAGGAAAAACTGTTATCATATCCACGATTTATAAATCTTGTTTGATCCAAATGGGCACAATCACATTACATGTTGATCTTATCTCTTTAAAGATACTTGCATTTGACGTAATCTTAGGAATTGATTGGTTAACTACTCATCATGCCAAAATTGAGTGTTTTCGTAAGGTTGTTAGTTTTCATATTCCTAACTAACCTGTTATGCGAATTCAAGCAACCAAACCATTGAAGTCAAACACTTTCATATCAAGCCATAAAGCCATTCGTTTATTGAAAAACGGATGTCAAGCTTTCTTTGTCTATTTCATAGATTTAAACAAAAATACGTCAGATTTGAATGATATTTCTGTTGTTAGTGAATTTCCTGACGTATTTCCTGAAGAATTTCCTGGCATACCCCCACCCCCAGAGTGTGATATTGAATTTTGTATCGACTTTGAACCCGGTACAAAACCCATTTTCAAAAATCCATATCAAATGGCTCCTATTGAACTTCAGGAGTTAAAAACCCAACTATAGAAGTTGGTACCCGAGCCTCTATCTGGTGACTTCCTTTGTGGAATACACCGAAGCTAGACTCTCCGTAGGGGATGTCTTATTCGTGCGGTGGTAAACTGATAGGCGCCATTGTGACGTGCTATCCAAGATTGGGATATGAGTCACAGTTGAGAGCAACCTAAGTCAGTAATCAAAATATCTAACTTTCTAGGCTTAGTTGGTTACTATCGGAGATTCGTGGAAGGATTTTCTCGAATCGTTACTCCGTTAACTTAGCTGACTTGGAAAGATAAAAAATTCGTATAGAGTGAGGAATGCGAGAAGATTTTCCAAGAGCTCAAGATGCGACTCATTTCGGAACCTGTTCTGACCATACCATCCTGGAAAAGCGAACGTAGTAGTTGACGCGTTGAGTAGAAGATCATATGTAAGTACGAGTGTGCTATTGTCGAACACAAAGAGCTATTTTGTATAACTTACAAAGGATAGAGATAGAGTTAAAGGCTCCAAGTACCCACATTATGATGTTAAATATACGAGTAGAATCGACTTTAATTGATAAAGTTAAAACCGCTTTCTAGCTTCACCGAGTCAAGGAATATATAAGAAGAACAAGAATGCGTTATTCTAGAAGTAAGAGTCGATGAAGAGTAGAAAGCTCAAGCCTTTGATTTATTTGAAATCCTCGATCGAGTAGGAATTGTGGCCTATAGACTCGCCTTAACGCTAAGTATGTCGCGTGTTCATAACGTTTTTCACGTATCGATGTTACGTAAATATGTGGACGACCCAAACCACATTATTGCGTTAGAACCAAACGAGATAGCCGAAGATTTAACGTACGAAGAGGTACCTGTCAAGATATTGGATAGGAAAGAGCATGTCCTACGAACAAAGGTTATACCACAAGTTAAGGTTTTGTGGAGGAACCATGCGATTGAAGAAATGACCTGGGTGTTGGAATCGGAAATGAAAGCGAGGCACCTTTTCGATACACCAGGTACGTACGTCAATTTTGAGGATGAAATTTCATAAGGAGGGGAGGTTGTAAGACCCCAACTTATTATAAATAAAATTTAATTTTCTCTATTTATTATCTTGAAATAATATGGAGTTAATTTGATATAATACTTTGGTTATGGGTGAAATATGCAAATTTTGTAAAATAAGCAAGTGATTATAAAATATTCATTGTGTCGGGGAATATTCGTTTGGTCGTGGAATATTCTTTATGTTGGGGAATATTAAATGCGACTCACATGAACCATTTGTGGGCCCCATAACGATAAATCAGAAAATGAAAAAACGCACAAAGTTTGAGTTTTTACAAATAACGGCGTAATTGTTATCAATTAACACTTTGTTGGAATACACGGTGGTTAAAATACGATAATAAGCGCGGTTGCACAAGAAAGATTACCGGTATTGCATAGTATTGATGAATTATTGATCCTTACGTAAAGGCGCACTACTCAATAATTGTTACGGTATTTATTGTTCTCAATATTTTATTTTATTGATTCAATAATTGTTTGCGTTAATATTTTATATTATTGTTGTTTCAATAATTGTCACTACACAAGATTTCCCATTATCGGATCAATAATTCATATTATTTGAATAATATTATTAGATATCATTATTGGAAATGTCTAGAAAGTTACATCGAGGAGAGGTTTGGTCACCTAATTGCGCTACCATAAAGAGAAATCCTTATTGAAAGCCCCTCTTTCTCGAAACTAGCTCGCTTTGGTTGTCATAATTGTGATTCGTAATATTATTTGTGAATAATTAATTATTAATTCATATGATAAGGAAATATTTATTTTATGTTGGATATATTTATTGTGGTTAAAAATGAAGGAGTTAATGTTGAAGTGTTTTATCAGTATTTTTGTCAGAATGGAGGTATTAAAAATTAAACCAGTGTTTTTGAGATATATATTGCGTGAGTTATAATTTTTAATCCGATTGTTGGATCGTTGTGATTTTTGGATATGTTATACATATATAAGTTGAGTATATGTTTACAAATTTTGAACCATTAAAAATGAACGTATGATTTGTTATGAATTTTAAGAGGTGACTGATTAGGAAATTAGGTTATAAATCATTTTGTTGGAAAATTCAAGAATTGAGTGGGCCCCACTTGTGGTTGGTGAAGAAATGTGCTGAATTTTATTTCAAATGTGGTGGGTGGCAATAGTAGGGTAAAGCCATCAAGTCATGGTCAAGTCTCGCTTGCCGTCTAACACTTTCTATAAATAGAGGGGGCTAAGTTAGAATTGAAAATCACACCGTAAAAAATAAGCTTTCTCTTTCTCTCTATATATTATCGAGCGTATTCTTGTGAGTATTTTGATACTTTGAGTGTTGCTATACGGTGCAAGTTCCTTCAACACTATATCCAGTATTCCAGTCAGAAGTACTGTCTTTTTGAGGTAAGGGATGTTATTTTCTTCGTAAGTGATATTATTTCTTCAATATCATTATGCCGAAATATTGGTTGGAACTTTTTATCAAATTTGGAACTTTTCATGTCAGGGTTACTATTCACGAGTACTATTCACAAAGCATGATGATTTTTCTTGTGGAATTTTTATCTTTTGGTATTGGAGTTACTATTCACGTATACGGCACTATTCACGTATACGACACTATTCACGAATACGACACTATTCACCAAAAAATAAAATTTTCTCCTTTTGTCCAAGATGTCTATTATGGTTACTATCTTTGATTATATCCATGTTTTGATCTTTATTCTTGAATTTTGCTTCGAAATTGGTTATTATGGAGTATTATTGATCTTGGATAAACTGTAATACAAATCTCTAATATTTGTTATTTTTTCAATCACCGATTTTCTTTAATATATTTTCATCATCCTCGATCGTAAATGATGATATTATCGAATATCTTTGGCCTGTAGTGCAAAGATGAATGATTAACTGATGAATATCTTTGGCCTGTAGTGCAAAGATGAATGATTACCTAATGAATATCTTTGGCCCATAGTGCAAAGATAAACCGGTGTTGAGATGAACATGACCAACTGGTGATACAAATGAATATCTTTGGCCTGTAGTGCAAAGATGAATATTTGATTCAAGATGTATATTGATTGCTGTTACAGGGATAAAATATTGATGATGGACTTTTAAATCTTAGAAGATAGTAGAATTCTTTCTCTACTTGACTCTTCTAATGGATTGCTATTTCCTCTGCAGTTGTTGATCTAAAACTTGTTGTCTATTTTCTTAGTCATAATATTCTTTACTGGGCTAGTTGAGCTCACCCTTTTCCTTTTTGTTCCATTTTTCTTCTCAGGAGGTGATAACATAGCAGGATCTAGTCGGGGTATGGAGTGATGGTTCTAGAAAAATGTTTTAGTAGTCCTCACTATTTCTGTAAAATAGTGTTTGAATAATTATAATGAAGACTTATTTGAGTGTGGATATTTTCTAGAAGACAATATTTGTATTTAAACTCACAGTATGTGTTGTCGTATTTTGCATGACAATTGTATTATTGAAGTTGTAGTTTGCTTTCTGTACCATGTATTTGGCGACTCAGAATGGGTGTTGTATACCTATTTTGGGGGCGTCACATACGTAGTATCATGATAATCATTTTAACAAAATCTGATAAAACATTAAACATATTTTGTCCAAAAAATATATATATCACGACCTACCGATCCCGAGTCCCCGAAGCCGAGCAGATCGATTTGCGCGGCATACATAGTGGGTTTGAACCAAGCCTTGGCTAGGTTCTCTCCCTTCCACAAAAGTCGGGTGCCCTTGCATATAAAGCAAAGAAAATAGCTCATGCATCTACTGGCTCCGTAGTATCATAAATCTCCTGCAAAGTTTTTGTCTTGATTCCTTCGGGGCTGCAACTAGAAGGCTCTTCTGTTGTGGATGATGGAACATTTTGTATTGACCCCAGTACAAAACCTATTTCTAAAACCCTTAAATATTTCTTCAACCAAAACGAACATATAATGCGCTAAAGACGTTGGCTCGAGCTGTTGAAGATTACGATCGTACCATTCAATACCATCGTGGGAAAACGAAAGTGTTAGCTGACGCGTTGAGTAGAAGATCGTATGCGTTTACGAGTGCGATGTTGTTAACACAAAAATCTATTTTATATGACTTACAAATGATGAAGATAGAGTTAAAGACTCTAGGGACCCACGTGAAGATCACGAATATATGAGTAAAATTGACTTTAATCGATAAATTTAAAATCGCTCAAGCTACACACTGGAGCTGATGAATATAAAGAAAAAGGTGCAAGAATGCGTTATTCTAGAAGTAAGAGTCGATGAAGAGAAGAAAGCTCAAGCCTTCAATTTATTTGAAATCCTCGATCAAGTAGGAACTGTGGCCTATAGACTCGCCTTAACGCTAAGTATGCCGCGTGTTCATAACGTTTTTCACGTATCGATGTTACGTAAATATGTGGACGACCCAAACCATATTATTGCATTAGAACCAGACGATATAGCCAAAGATTTAACGTACGAGGAGGTGCCTGTTAAGATCTTGGATAAGAAAGAACATGTCCTATGCACGAAGATTATACCACAAGTTAAGGTTTTGTGGAGAAACCATGCTATTGAAGAAATGACCTGGGAGTTGGAATCAAAAATGAAAGCGAGGTATCCTCACCTTTTCGATACACCAGGTACGTACGTCAATTTTGAGGACGAAATTTCATAAGGAGGGGAGGTTGTAAGACCCCAACTTTTTAATGAATAAAATCGAATTTCCTCTATTTATTATTGTGAATAATAAGGTGTTAATTTGATATAATACTTTGGTTATGGGTGAAATGTGCAAATTTTGCAAAATAAGCAAGTGGTTATAAAATATTCAATTGTCGGGGAATATTCGTTTGGTCGTGGAATATTCTTTCTGTCGGGGAATATTCGTATAACGGCGCATCCATTTGTGGGCCCTATAACGGATAACTGTCGGATGAAAAAATGATAAATTTGAGTTTTTATAAATAACGGCGTAGTTATTACCATTAACACTGTTGGAATACCAGGTGGTTAAAATACAGTAATACGCGTGGTTGCACAGTAGCACACGGTATTGCACAATATTATTGAATTATTGATCCTTACGTAAGAAGGCACTACTCAATAATTGTCACAGTAGTTACTGTTCAATATTTTATTTTATTGATTCAATAATTGCTGCGTTGATATTTTATATTATTGTTGTTCAATAATTATCACTGCACGGTATCTCCATTATCGGATCAATAATTCATATTATTTGAATAATATTATGAGATAGTATTATTGGCAATGTCTAGAAAGTTCTGTCAAGGAGAGGTTTGATCACCTAATTGCGCGCTAGTAAGGAGAAATCCTTATCGAAAAGTCCCCTCTTTCCTGGGAACGGCCTGGTTGTCATAATTGTGATTCTGTAATATTATTTGTGAATAATTAATTATTGATTCATATGATAAGGAAATATTTATTTTATGTGGATATAAATGATGGATTTATTTATGTGGTTATTAATGAAGGAATTAATGTTTGAGATGTTTTATCGATATTTTTAGCCGGATTAAAGTATTTAAAATCATCCGTTTGTGGATTTTAGGTATTTTTCTGTTTGGAATTTGGAAAAACTGAAAGCTACAAAGTTGTAGAGAATTCGATTTCGTGTGGAATGGACATAAAATTCGTATTTTTCTGATAAACGGGCTATTTTCTATGAATTATTAAAGTTTCTAATTATTGTTTAAATGATAAAATATTTTAGAAAATTCTAGAATTGGTTGGTGAGAAATGTGCACAATTGAATTTCAAATGTGGTGGGTGGCAATAGTAACAGGTAAAACCATCAGGTAGCAGGTTAGTCTTTTATGGCGTTCTAAGCATTTTCCTATAAATAGGGTGCTTAGTTAGAATTGAAAATCACACTAAAATTCATAAGTTTTCTCTCTTTCTCTCTCTATATTATCGAGCGTATTCTTGTGAGTATTTTGATACTTTGAGTGTTGCTATACGGTGCAAGTTCCTTCATCACTATATCCAGTATTCCAGCCAGAAGTATTATCTTTTTGAGGTAAGGGATGTTATTTTCTTCATATATGATATTATTTCTTCAATATCATTATGTCGAAGTATTGATCTAAATTTTTATCAAATTTGGAACTTTTTGTGTCGGGGTTCTTATTCACGATACTTGGTCTTATTCAATTTAAAAATGAAATTTTCTTCTTTTTGTCCAAGATGTCTATTATGGTTACTATATTTGATTGTATCCATGTTTTGATCTTTATTTTGAATTCTGCTTCAAAATTGGTTATTATGGAGTATTATTGATCTTGGATAAACTGTTATACGAATCCTTACTATTTGATCTTTTATCTCACTGGATTCGTTTTCTTTAAGATATTTTTCATCATCCTCAGTCCTAAATGATGATATTACTGAATATCTTTGGCCTGTAGTGCAAAGATGAATGATTAACTGATGAATATCTTTGTCCTGTAGTGGAAAGATGAATGATTAACTGATAAATATCTTTGGCCTGTAGTGCAAAGATGAATGATTAACTAATGAATATCTTTGGCCCGTAGTGCAAAGATGAACAGGTGTTGAGATGAACATGACCAACTGGTGATATAAATGAATATCTTTGGCCTGTAGTGCAAAGATGAATATTTGATTAAAGATGTATATTGATTGTTGTTACAGGGATAAAATATTGATGATGAACTTTTAAATCTTAAAAGATAGTAGAATTCTTTCTCTACTTGACTCTTCTAATGGATTGCTTATTCCGCTACAGTTGTTGATCTAAAACTTGTTGTCTATTATATTTTATCAGATTTTTCCCTGTTGAAGACTAATGATAATTTGTTGTATATTATCTTAGTCATAATATTTTCTTACTGGGCTAGTTGAGCTCACCCTTTCTTTCATTGTTCTTTTCAGGAAATGAGAATATAGCTGGGACTAGTCGGGGAATGGATTGACGGTCCAAATGGTTGCATTAGTAGTCCTCACTATTCTGTGAAATAGCGTATCAATAATTGTAATGAGGACCCATTTGAGTTTTTATACTCTCTGTTAGACAATACTTGTATTCAAACTCACAGTATATGTGTTGTCGTATTTTGCACGACAATTGTATTACTGAAGTTGTATTTGTTTTTGTACCATGTATTTGGCGACTCAGAATGGGTTGGATGGAATGGACCTATTTTGGGGTCGTCACAGTTTACATCCCTGCTAATGACAATTTTCTTTATTTTTGGATTATACAGCTTGTAGGCTTTTGACCTTTCACTGTATCCAACAAAAATATATTTTTCTACCTTGTCATCAAGTTTTGTCCTTATTGAATTTGGTGCATTAGCAAAAGCTATACTTCCAAAAATCTTCAAGTGTTGGACACTTGGTTTTCTCCCATACCAAGCTTCATGAGGAGTACAATTTTTTAATTTTTTTTGTTGGGGACCTGTTGATAAAATAAACAATACAAGAAACAACCTCTGCCCAAAATTGGCGTGACAACCTATATCTTTTTAGCATGCATCGAACCATGTCTCCATGATTGTACGATTTTTCCTTTCGCAAACATACACCATTTTGTTGCGGTGTACAACGAACTGTCAATTCATGCCTTATGCCATTATCTTTACAAAAATGCTAAAAATCATTTGAAAGGTACTCCGACTCTCAATATGTTCTCAAAGTCTTTATGTGACAACCAGAAAATAAGTTCACACTTTTTTTGTGTAATCATCAATAAAAGAAATAAAGCATTTGTTACCTCCAAAAAAGATGACACTGTCATAGGTCCACACATGTTTGAATAAACAAGTTCAAGTGGCTGCCTTACACCCCAAGAAGATTTTTAGGGGAATGGACTACGTTGGAACTTTCCCAACTGGCATGCTTCACAAGTCTCATCCGTTTTATTAATCTGGGGTAATCCATTCACCATTCCATTCATCGCTAACAATTTTAGGTTGTCGAAATTTAAGTGGCCATACCTGTCTTGCCATAACTTGGAAACTTCTTCATTAAAACCAGCAATGAAAATTTTCCACTTAGAGAGGAAGTGGAAATAAATTATTCTCCGCCAAGCTAATCTTTACCACAACCTGATTATTTTTTGACAGAGTACATAATTTATCATGAAAAAATATAACAAATCCTTTTCGCAAAAGTTGTCCAGTACTTAGCAAATTACTTTTGATGCCTAGAACAAAATAAACATCTGACATTTTTTTTCGAATTTTTCATATTTTGTTTTGAAAGTGACTTCTCCAACGGGTTAAATACACTTTTCCCCATTCTACAATATGTCGGTTTACAAATGCAACATCGAACTGATTTTTTTTTACATTCGACTCACTGAACTTCAATTTTTTTACAAACCGTTACACATTTTTTTAAATTATTTGACTTTGGATGGAAAAATTACACGAGCTGTCACATAAGAGAGAGAAAACCTAAATGTCAGACATTTTTCTTTGTGGCATGCTTAGATGGAAACTTGTATAAATTTAATGCTAAATTAATCAAAATCAAATAAATAAAATAAAATAATCTATTCAAAATAAAAGTACAATAAAAATATTTTTTTAAAATTTATTTTAATCATTTATATTTGTTTGATATGGTAAAACTTTGGTATTATTGCATACAAAAAATCTTCTTTTTTTCAATTTGGTACAATTTTAAATAAATTATATAAATTACACTTAAATATATAATTTTTTTAATTTAAATTATTCATTAAATTCATTAATTTAATTAACTCGTCTTCAGATAAAACTAAAATTATTAATTTATTTTCAAATTTGCCTCTCTCTATTATTTCCTCTAATGTTGATCCTTCGATGTCCCCTGGGGATTTTTGGTAACAAAACAAGAAATTCTCAATTGGATTTTCTCTTTCCTTTATTATCTCCATCTTCGTCAAAAAAATTTATTTTTAGCTCTTCGAATTCTGGCCTTGAGAACCCGATTCTCCACGAATAATCAGATTTGGCTTAGTTTGTTGATGTTCTCTCATTTTGTCTGGATTCCATGGTGGTTTGGTTTGTTGTTTCTAATTTCATGTGCCCTGATGACGTTAATCAATTCGAATCTGACCAGATCCATTTTAAATATACTAGATCAGGCGTTAGCGACAAAGGAGGAGGTGGTTCGATATAGGCGCAGTGGCGACGACGGCGATGGATGAACCGTGGCGGTGGTTGTGATCGGAGGTTTATGCATGGATGATGGTGGTGGTTATGGATGACCGGTGTGATTGTGATTGGAGGTTTATGGATGATGATGGTGGTGGTTATGGATGATGGTGGCGGTGGTTGTGATTGGAGGTTTAAACTTAAAATGTTTTAATTGTGATCGGAGGTTATGATTTTAAATGTTTTAAACTGATTTAGGCAATTTTGTGCTCTGATTTTGGGTTCTAATTTTGGGTGGTTCTGGATGATTTTGGGTTGTTAATAATAATAATAATAATAATCTCTTTTTTTCAAAATATTAGATAATTTTATACTTTTAAAATGAACTTAAAATATTTAAAAATTAAAAAAATAATATGAATTCATTAATTTATATAAATATATTTGTAAAAATTATACATTAATGTATTTATTATTAATTTAAATATTTGTTATGTACATTAATTTGATTTATATTTTGGTTAACTATTTATTATAGAATTGATAATTGTTGTACTTTTTTAATTATTGAATATCCACCTAAGCATCTGATGTGTCCATCAAAGCATCTGACGTGGTGCCACATAAACATTCAATTAACCTTTAACATTTTTAGATAGAAATTTTAAGTTTTATAAAAAAGTTATAGTTTAATGCGTTGACCGTAAAAAAGTTCATTTCAGTGATGCATTTGTAAATCGACCCCTAGTAGACTGGAGAAAAGTGTATTTAACCCCTTCTCCAACTCCTTTAATTATATAGGCTCTAGCATCTCCAATTTTTATTTGCCCAAAATTTGACTCCACCAGGGTAGAAAATAAATCTTTATTCCCTGTCATATGTTTGATGGCACAACTATCCAAATACCAAACATGATTATTATTTTCTTGACAAGCAATTAATAATGACTCTGGACAATCATTACAAGAAAAAGGCCTAACAACGACCAATACTATCAGCGACCGGATCTCCGGTCACTGATAATACTAATAGCGACCGGCATCTGCGACCGTAATTTAATCTAGTTGCTATTTAATATCAGCTTCTGCATGCGGTCGCTGAGAGGTCGCTAGCACAAATTTGCCTTGTAAAATTTGGCACGAAATGTTGACGCCAAGGTTTTGTGCGACCACTTAATATCAGCGACCAGATTTTATGTGACGCGTATCAGCGACCTCATTCGGTCGCTAATATGGATCTGCGACCAACTGCGGGTACTGATACGCGGTCGCTGATAGGCCTTTTGCTTGTAGTGAATCTTTCTCAACTGATTCATTTTCATACACCAATCCAGATTCTTTTTTGTTAGATGGTGCAAACCAACATTCACTAATTTTATGACCAGGCCTATGACAATGAAAACATTCAATATAGCCTTTTCTCCCTCTTTGATTAATTAATACCATGACCTCTTCCTCCTTGAGAATTGTTTGAATACTCAAATTAATGACTCTTCCTTAAAATTATTATTGTTATCTTGTGATCCTCTTTCATTGCCATAAAAATTAGAGCCTCTGCCTCTGTTTCCTTGGAAGCCACCTCTTCCACATCCACGACCTCCTCCACGGCCGCGACCATTAGGAGCACCTCGACCTCCCTTAATTTCAGACTTGAGAGCTTGATCATTTTAAGGTGTGTTTCTTTGATTAACATGTACGGAACTCATGTGTAAGACCCCAACTTATTATTAATGAAATTTAATTTTCTCTATTTTGAAATAGTAAGGGTTGATTTGATTAATGTGGATAGTTATGGGTAAAATACGCAAAATATTTCAAAATAAGCAAGTGGTTATAAAATATTCATTGTTGTTTGGGAATATTCGTTTGGTGCGTGGAATATTCTTCATTGCATGGGGAATATTCGCAATGCGACGATTAGTCTTTGTGGGCCCATAAATCTTAAAAGCGATTTGATGAAGAAAACGACAAATATAAGTTGTTTAAAAATAATCTGGCGTAGTTGTTTCAAGTTAATCTTTATTAAAATATTCTGTTGGTTAAAACACAAGAAGACACGGTATTGCACCAATTATTGATTCTTACGTAAGAAGGCACTACTCAATAATGGTTACACGATAATTCTTGTTCGATTATTTTATTGATTTAATAATTCTTTGCGTTGATATTTTATATTCTTTGTTGTTTCAATAATTGTCATTACACAATTTTTTTCATTATCGAAGCAATAATTCATATTATCTGAATAATATTATTAGATAACATTATTGGCAATGTCTAGAAAGTTCTATCTAAGGAGAGGTTTGGTCACCTAATTGCAAGCTACCATGAGGAGAAATTCTTATTGGAAAGCCCCTCTTTCCTGGGACCCTGCTGGTTGTCAATATTGTGATTACGTAATATTATTTGTGAATAATTAATTATTGATTCATATGATGAGGAAAATATTGATTTTATGTGGATATAGATGGAGGAAATTTTAATGTGACAATTGTTGAAAATTAAAATTTTATCTTTTTCGATAATATAATTCATTTAAATATATTATTATATTTTAATAATATAATAATGGTGATATTTTTACAACGAATGTGGGATATATGAGTATACAAGGAGGAAGAGTATTTTTGTTGCAATAAATGTTTAAAACATGTTAAACATGTCGATTGAACCCCATTTATTGGGTTTGAAATTTGATTATAACTGTAAAAAATCTCCTGCTTGTGGATTTGGTCAATTTCATTTAGAATTTGGAAAAACTTTCTTCATCGCAAAGTTGTAGAGAATTGAATTTCCTATAAAACACGCGAGATTCAAAATTTTTGATTAAAGGGCTATTTATTATGAATTATTGAAGTTTGAAGTCTCAAAATAATTGATTTTTGGAAGTTTAAAATATTTTAAATTGGAAAAACGTTTTATTACTTTTTCTAGAAGGTGAGCATGTGGGAAATGCTAGGAGCTGAATTCTAAGAGGCGTAGGAAATTTTATTATAAATAATAATATTATATTAAATTTTCTTGATTATTCTAAGCATTTTTCATAAATAAGGGTGCTCAGTTAAAATTAAAAATCACACCGTAAACTCAAGTTTTCTCTCTATATTATCGGCGTATTCTTGTGAGTATTTTGAGTATACTTTGAGTATTGTTAGATGGTGCAAGTTCCTTCAAAGACTATATGCAGATTCCAAATAGAAGTCTTAATCTTTCGAGGTAAGGATGTTATTTTCTTCTCAAATGATATTATTTCTTCAATATCATTATCTTTGAAATATTGGTTGGAACTTTTTATCAAATTTGGAACTTTTTCATGTTGGGGTTACTTATTCATGAGTTACTTATTCACGAGTTACTATTCATGAGTTACTATTCACGAAAGTTACTATTCACAGTATTATTCATAAAGCGTGAAGATAGTTTTTTGGGAAATTTCTATCTTTTGGTGTCGAGTTACTATTCACGATACTACCACTATTCAATAGAAAAATGAAATTTCTTCTTTTGAGTGTCGATGTTTAGATGAAATATGACCAATCGATGAATATCTTTGGCTTTTGTAGTGCAAAGATGAATATTTGATTCCGATATATATTGATTGATGTTACAGGATAAAAGATGATTTATGAACTTCTAAATTCATACATGAAGATAGTAGTTTGCATTCTCTACTTAACTCTTCTAATGAATTATTATTTTCATTTGTGAATATTGATTTAAAATTTGTTGTCTATTGTATTCTATTAGATTTTTCCTGTTGAAGACTAATGATAATTTGTTGTATATTATCTTAGTCATAATATTCTTTACCGGGCTAGTTGAGCTCACATTTTCCTTTTTGTTCCATTTTTCTTCTCAGAGAGGCGAGAATATAGCGAGTACGAGTCGGGTTATGGAATGAAGGTTCTAGAGAGTTGTTTAGTAGTCCTCACCATTTTTGTAAAATAATGTATCAATAAATGTGATGAGGATTTATTTGAGTATAGATATTGTCTAGAAGATAATATTTGTATTCAAACTCACGCTTTTACTTGTTGGAATAATAAAGTTGTAGTTGTTTCGCACTATGTATTGACAACTCGGAATGGGTGATGTATACCTATTTTGGGGGCGTCACAATTGGTATCGAGCTTAGGATATGATCTCCTGGCGGAGATCGGGGAATAGAACTAGGAGGGAGGCAGTAAATCCTTCGCTAAGTGTGTCCTACCTAAGCTTATTTGTTAGTTGGTCAAGATATAGGGATATTATGTGATATATTGATTTCCTTAATTAACCCTTGTTTTATGACAATGATTTGAGAATGTCGATTGAGAATATTAACAATGGAAATGAGGCCGGGAGACGCTTTGTACTCACCAACGAGGAGAAGCGTGTAACAGTCGGGCAATGTTCCTCCCGTGAACAACACCACCGAAAGCGAGATGATGAACGAGAGGATGTTTAAAAGCTTTTTGCGATTCATGCAAAATCGAACGAAGGAAACTCGTGTTCAAAATACGGGGAGAAATGATAGCAATTCACGGGTTGTCACAAATGCAAGCGGCTTCAAAGAGTTGGGACCACGAATTTAAGGAAAGCCGATCCGATCATGCGGCGGAAACACGGGTCAAGCAAATTACCAAGATATTCGATGTCTTGGGATGCACGGAGGAACGAAAGGTTCCATTCGCCACCTTTATGTTCCGTGGATTTAGGCGGACTACTTGGTGGGAGTCTCGTGAAGGCGTATACATCCACCGCACTTCAAAGATGTCTTGGGGAGACGCTTTGAGAACTATTTAATGACAAATACTTTCCGAAAGTGTTAAATCGTATGAAGGAAGTGGAGTTCATCAGATTAGAACAAAACAACATAACGATGTCTTTAAATACGAGGCAAAGTTTGCGAGTTATCCGTGTTCACCTCATTTGGTGGAGAATGAGGCGTATGACGCGGATGTTTACGAGAGGTTTGAAACCCGTGATACGACAATATCTCATTTCTCATAAATTTTCTCTCTATTCGGATGTTGTTAATGAGGCTCAATTGTTAGAAAGCGAGATAACGAGTATGTTCAACCAAGGACCATAACCAGAGGATCATACTTAGAGATAGCGATCAATCTAATAACGATAACCAATGAGAGAAAAAAGACGGGACAAAATGGTAACCACTCGGTGGTAATCATGGCCATAAAAATAGAAGAAGCGAGTCGAGGAGATTTTAAAAGAGGAAATTTAACAACGACCGTATGAAAGCAGCGGTCTTGGCGACAAAAGAATCGGTTCTAAGGGAGGAGAACGACCACCCATCATATCTTATAAATGCGAGAAAGAGGGACATATCACCAAAAGCGCCTGACAATTCAGCTCAAGGTATGCTATAATTGTGGAAAGGAAGGACATATCGCCGAGATTGTACAGATGGCGAAACCTAGTTCAATGGGGACGGTGACTCAAAAGATCATCCCAAAAAAGTCAAAGTCAACGGTTCTCGAAGAGCGTTTGTTGTGATAGTCAAAATGCGAGGAACCTAAACGAGGTGTAAGCTATTTATAAATTCTTGCGAAGTTTATACCTTACTTGATACCTAAGCTACCCATTCATTTACCTCTCCGCTTGTGCTCAACGCTTAAACTTGACTCGGGGAGAAATTAGACTTTGACTATCTGTGGAAACTCCGTTAGAGAAACTTTCATCACATCCACTTTGTTTATAAATCTTGTTTGATTCAAGTTAGCACCATCACCTTACATTGACCTTATCTCTTTAAAGATACTTGTTTTTGATGTGATTTTAGGGATTGATTGGTTAACTACTCATCATGCCAAAATTGATTGTTTTCGTAAGGTTGTTAGTTTTCATATTCTAACCAACTGTTATTGTATTTAATTCAAGCAACTAAACCATTAAAATCAATCACCGTCATATCTAATCATAAAGCTATTCATTTATTGAAAAGCGGATGTCAAGCTTTCTTAGCCCATGTTATGGATTTGAATAAAGACACGTCAAATTTGAATAATATTCCTGTTGTTATTGACTTTCCCGACATATTTCTGAAGAACTTCCCGCCTACCCCGAACGTGAAGTTGAATTCTTTATTGATCTTGAACCTGGTACAAAGCCCATTTCTAAAACCCCATATCGAATGGCTCTATTGAACTTGAGGAGTTAAAGGTCCAACTACAGAAATTATTGGACATCGGTTTCATTCGTTCTAGTACATCTCCTTGGGTGCTCTGTTTTATTCAGAAAGAAGAAAGAGCGGGAGTATGCGACTTTGTATTGACTATCGGGAATTAAACCATGTCACCATCAAGAATAGGTATCCTCTACCTCGTATTGATGACTTGTTTGACCAGTTGCAAGGGGCACCATCAGCTGAAGATTAGAACTGAGGATATTCCAAAGACTGCCTTTAAAACTCGGTACGGGCATTATGAATTCTTAGTCATTTCTTTCGGATTGACTAATACTCCTGCGGCTTTCATGGATATGATGAACCGAGTATTTAAGGAATATTTAGATCAGTTCGTTGTTATTTTTATTGATGACATCCTCATATATTCCAAAAGTCGTGAAGATCATGAGCACCATTTGAAGTTGGTACTCCAAAGGCTTCGTGAAAACAAACTATATGCCAAATTGAAGAAATGCGAGTTCTGGCTTGAGGAAGTAGCATTCCTTGGGCACGTGGTGTCGAAACATGGAGTATCTATTGATCCGGCGAAGATTGAAGCAATACAAAGTTAGAGAGCAATCAAGTCGGTGGCCCGAAGTACGTAGCTTTTGGGCTTAAATTTGGTTATTATCGGAGATTCGTGGAAGGGTTTTCTCGAATCGCTACTCCATTAACCCAACTAACTTTCGGAAGGATACAAAATTTGTTTGGGCGAAGAATGCGAGAAGAGTTTCCAAGAGCTTAAGAGGAGACTTATTTGGCACCTATTCTAACAATACCATCCGTTCGGATGGATTTGTTATCTCAAATGATGATACTTTAGGCAAAGGGTTAGGATGTGTTCTCATGCAACGTGGGAAAGTCATAGCCTATGCCTCATGACAACTTAAAGAATATGAGAGGAATTATCCTACTCATGATCTGAGTTAGCGGCCCGATGCGTTTTCGCTAAAGATCCGGAGGCACTATCTATATGGGGAGAAATGGAGATATATTCGGACCATAAAAGCCTTAAATATTTCTTCACTCAAAAAGAACTCAACATGCTGCAGCGACTTTCCCACTCAATATGCAGGAACAAGTGCGATGATGTCAAGTATACACATAGAACCAACTTTAATAGAAAAAGTTAAGGTTGCTCAAGCCACCGAATCGGAGTGATCGCATTATGAAGAAGAAAGTACAAGAAGGAACTATTCCGAAAGCGAAAAATTGATGAAGAAGGAATACTTGAGTCCACTCTAGACTTTGTGTTCCTAACGACTCGATTTGAAGTACAAAATTATATGATGGAGGCACACAATACACCATTTGCAATCCATCTCGGAAGTACTAAAATGTATCGTGATCTTGACATACATTTTGGTGGAACAATATGAAGAGAGATTGCAAAGTTTATCTCGATGTGTTTAACTTGTCAACGTGTAAAGCGGACATCTAGTACCTAAGGGTCCGTTGCAACCACTTAAGATTCCAAAATGGAAGTGGGAACACATTACCATGGATTTCGTTACGGGTCTTCCTACGGTTTCTCAAGGCATCAATGCTATTTGGGTTATTGTTGATAGATTAACCAAGTCTGCTCATTTCTTTCCAATACGGAGACTTATTCCTTGAACGTCTTCTTAATATGTATGCGTGAATGAGATTGTGAGGTTGCATGGCATGCTGTATCCATAGTTTCGGATCGTGACCCAAGATTCACTTCAAGATTTTGGGTTAGCTTACTAAAAGCTATGGGCACGGATTCTGATTGATTCGGCATACCATCCTCGAATTTTGACGGACAATCGAAAGGACTATTCAAACTCTTGAAGATTTATTAAGACTCGTGTCCTGACTTCAAGGGCAATTGGGATAAGTATTTATCATTGGTGGAATTCTCCTACAACAACGATTATCGAGCAAGTATAGGTGTGGCTCCATTTGAAGCATTATATGGACGAAAGTGTCGCTCTCAAAGATGTTGGGGACGAGGTGGGTGAAGCAACACTTTGTTGGGACTGAGTTGATACGTATGACTACTGAAAAGATCCAAATGATTCGACAAACGTATACAAAAACGACACAAGATCGACAAAAGAGTTATCGCGGATCTTCATCGAAAGGGCGTGGAATTTAGTATAGGGGATCATGTATTATTGCGAGTTGCTTTCCATGGAAGGGAGTTACAAGATTTGGGAAGAGAGGAAAGCTCAATCCATGATTTATTGGTCCATTTCAAATTCTTGACCGAGTAGGAAATGTAGCCTATAGACTCGCGTTACCTCCGAGTATGTCTCGTGTTCATAATGTGTTTCACATATCCGTACTTCAGAAAATATGAAAGACCCGAACCACGTTATAGAGTTAGAACCGGACGAAATAGCCGAAGACTTAACGTATGAGGAGGTACCTGTTAAGATCTTGGATAGGAAGGAGCATGTCCTAGGCGCAAAGGTCATACCACAAGTTAAAGTTTTGTGGAGGAATCATGCTATAGAGGAAATGACCTGGGAATTGGAAACGGAAATGAAAGTGAGGTATCCTCACCTTTTCGAAACACTAGGTACATACGTCAATTTCGAGGACGAAATTTCATAAGGAGGGGAGGTTGTAAGACCCCAACTTATTATTAATGAAATTTAATTTTCTCTATTTTGAAATAGTAAGGGTTAATTTGATTAATGTGGATAATTATGGGTAAAATACGCAAATATTTCAAAATAAGCAAGTGGTTATAAAATATTCATTGTTGTCGGGGAATATTTGTTTGGTCGTGGAATATTCTTGCTGTCGGGGAATATTTGTACGATTTATCGCAGCCTTTAATGGGCCCCATAACGAAAGCGATTGGATGAAGAAAACGACAAATATAAGTTGTTTAAAAATAACTACAGTAGTTAGTTATTACTGCTTATCTTGTTAAAATACTCGGTGGTTAAAACACAAGAAGCACATGGTATTGCACCAATTATTGATTCTTACGTGAAGAAGGCACTACTCAATAATGGTTAAAGTAATTCTTCGCTCGATATTTTATTGATTTAATAATTGTTTGCGCGATATTTTTATATTCTTTGTTGTTTGATAATTGTCATTACATAGTATTTTTCATTATCGAAGCAATAATTCATATTATCTGAATAATATTATTAGATAACATTATTGGCAATGTCTAGAAAGTTACATCTAAGGAGAGGTTTGGTCACCTAATTGCGGCCAAGAAGGAGAAATTCTTATTGGAAAGCTCCTCTTTCACAGGAGCTGCACAGTTGTCAATATTGTGATTACTGTAATATTATTTGTGAATAATTAATTATTGATTCATATGATGAGGAAAATATTGATTTTATGTGGATATAGATGGAGGAAATTTTTAATGTGACAATTGTTGAAAATTGAAATTTTATCTTTTCTCGATAAAATAATTCATTTAAATATATTATTATATTTTAATAATATAATAATGGTGATATTTTTACAACGAATGTGGGATATATGAGTATACGAGAAGGAAGAGTATTTTTGTTGCAATAAATGTTTAAAACATGTTAAACATGTCGGTGGACCCCATTTATTGACTGAAATTTGATTATAGCCTGTAAAATCTCCCGTTTGTGGATTTCGATCAATTTCTGTTTGGAATTTGGAAAAACTTTCTTCTGCAAAGTTGTAGAAATTGAATTTCCTATAAAAACTCATGAGATTCGAATTTTCTAATAAAAGGGCTATTTATTATGAATTATTGAAGTTCAAGCTCAAAATAATTGATTTTGGAAGTTTAAAATATTTTAAATTGGAAAAACGTTTTTATTACTTTTTCTAGAAGGTGAGCATGTGGGAAATGCTAGGAGCTGAATTCTAAGAGGCGTAGGAAATTT
This sequence comes from Panax quinquefolius, assembly GCA_020205615.1. Taxonomy (NCBI): domain Eukaryota; kingdom Viridiplantae; phylum Streptophyta; class Magnoliopsida; order Apiales; family Araliaceae; genus Panax; species Panax quinquefolius. The sequence goes on from CM035151.1 coordinate 19,760,675, forward strand.
TATTATAAATAATAATATTATATTAAATTTTCTAACTTTGGTGTTCTAAGCATTTTCTATAAATAGGTCTTAGGTTAAAATTGAAAATCACACCGTAAATCAAGTTTTCTCTCTATATTATCGAGCGTATTCTTGTGAGTATTTTGAGTATACTTTGAGTATTGTTAGACGGTCTGCAAGTTCCTTGACCTATACCCTAGATTCCAAATTAGAAGTCTTAATCTTTCGAGGTAAGGGATGTTATTTTCTTCTCAAATGATATTATTTCTTCAATATCATTATCTTTGAAATATTGGTTGGAACTTTTATCAAATTTGGAACTTTTTCATGTTGGGGTTACTATTCATGAGTTCTTATTCACGAATTACTATTCATGAGTTACTTATTCACGAAGTTTCTTATTCACGAGTATTATTCATGAAGCGTGAAGATATTTTTTGGGAAATTTCTATCTTTTGGTGTCGAGTTACTATTCACGTGATACCGACTACTATTCAATCAAAAATGAAATTTCTTCTTTTTATCAAAATATCTATTCTCGGATACTAGCTTTGATTGTATCCATGTTTTGATCATTCTTGAATTTTACACCACTATGATTATTTTTGAGGTATTTTTGAACATGGATAAAACAAAGTACGAATCCTTAATCCTTAATCCTTGTCATTTTGTTTTCACCGGATTCGTTTCTTTAAAAATATTTTCATCATCCTCGATCTTAAATGATGATATTATTGAATATCTTTGGCACAGTAGTGCAAAGATGAATGATTTCTGAAGAATATCTTTGGCCGTAGTGCAAAAGATGAATGTGTGTTTAGATGAACATGACCAATGATAAATATCTTTGGCTCGTAGTGCAAAGATGAATATTTAATTCGGATATATATTGATTGATGTTACGGGGATAAAAGATAGACGATGAACTTCTAAATTCATACATAGAAGATAGTAGTTTGCATTCTCTACTTAACTCTTCTAATGAATTGCGAATATTGATTTAAAATTTGTTGTCTATTGTATTCTATTAGATTTTTCCTGTTGAAGACTAATGATAATTTGTTGTATATTATCTTAGTCATAATATTCTTCTTTGGGCTAGTTGAGCTCACCCTTTTCTTTTTGTTCCATTTTTTTTTCGGGAGGCGAGAATATAAGCGATGCAGTGAGGGGTATGGAATGAAGGTTCTAGAGAAAGTTGTTTAGTAGTCCTCACCATTATTGTAAAATAATGTATCAATAAATGTGATGAGGATTTATTTGAGTATATATATTTTCTAGAAGATAATATTTGTAAGACCCCGAAATTTTTTTTAAATAAAAAGGAATTTCCTTTATTTATTATTTTGAAATAGTAAGGGTTGATTTGATTAATGTGGATAGTTAAGGGTTAAATAGGCAAATATTTCAAAATAAGCAAGTGGTTATAAAATATTCATTTTTTGTCGGGGAATATTCGTTTGGTCGTGGAATATTCTATGCTTCGTCTTGAATATTAGTTTGGTCGTGGAATATTCAGATCTTTGTCGGAATATTCGAATGACCACAAGACCATGTGTGGGCCCATAACTAAAGCGATTGGATGAGGAAAAGCGACAAATATAAGTTGTTTAAAAATAACAGCGTAATTGTTACCAAGTATTAATCTTGTTGGAATACCCGTTGGTTAAAACACACTAATACTGGCGTTGTTGAGCAGTAGCTTTACGGTATTGCATCAATTATTGATTCTTACGTAAGAAGGCACTACTCGATAATTGTTACAGATAATTCTTGCTTCAATAGTTTATTTTATTGATTCAATAATTCTTTGCGTTGATATTTTATATTATTATTGTTTCAATAATTGTCAACGCACGTATTTCCCATTATCGGATCAATAATTCATATTATTTGAATAATATTATTAGATAACATTATTGGCAATGTCTAGAAAGTTACATCAAGGAGAGGTTTGGTCACCTAATTGCGGCGCCCGATGAGGAGAGATCTTTATTGGAAAGCCCCCTCTTTCCTGGGAACAGCCTGGTTGTCATAAATGTGATTCTGTAATATTATTTGTGAATAATTAATTATTGATTCATATGATAAGAAAATATTTATTTTATGTGGATATAAATGATGGATTTATTTATGTGGTTATAAATGAAGAAATTAATGTTGAGGTGTTTTATCAGTATTTTATCGGATTGGAGGTATTAAAAATCAAATCAGGGGTTTTGAGATATATTGTGTGAGTTATAATTTTTAATCCGACCGTTGGATCGTTGTAATTTTTGGACATGTTATACATATATAAGTTGAGTATATGTCCACAAATTTTGAACCGTTAAAAATGAGCGTATAACTTATTATGAATTTTAAGAGGTGACTGATTCAGAAATTAGGTTATAAATGATTTTGGTGGAAAATTCTAGAATTGGTGGGCCCCACTTTTGGTTGGTGAGAAATGTGCTCAATTGAATTTTCAAATGTGGTGGGTGGGAATAGTAGCGGTAAAGCCATCGAGTTTGCGAGGTTAAATCCGCTTTGGCGTCTTAACATTTTCCTATAAATAGAGGGCTAAGTTAAATTGAAAATCACACCGAAACAAAGTTTTCTCTCTTTCTCTCTATATTATTGAGCGTATTTTGTGAGTATTTAGATACTTTGAGAGTTCTTTGTTCGTAATAAGTTTCATTCAAAGATCACTTCCGCTTTCCTTAGAAATCTTGAATCTTTGAGGTAAGGGATATTATTTTTTCGTAATGATATTATTTCTTCAATATCATTATCTTTGAAATGTTGATCTGAAGTTTTATCAAATTTGGAACTTTTTCATGTATGGGGTTACTATTCATGAGTTACTATTCACGAGTTACTATTCATGAGTTACTATTCACGATTCTTATTCATGAGTTCTTATTCACGAGTTACTATTCACGAGTACTATTCATGAAGCGTGAAGATGTTTTTGTGGAATTTCTATCTTTTGGTGTCGAGTTACTATTCACGTATCGGCCTTATTCACGATATCTGACACTATTCACGTATCTTTTGACTATTCATCGAAAAATAAAATTTCTTCTTTTCGTTCAAAATATCTATTACGGATACTAGCTTTGATTGTATCCATGTTTTGATCATTCTTGAATTTTACACCACTATGATTATTTTTGAGGTATTGTTGGACATGGATAAAACAAAGTACGAATCCTTAATCCTTAATCCTTGTCATTTTGTTTCAATGGATTCGTTCTTTTAAAATATTTTCATCATCTTCGGTCTTAAATGATGATATTATTGAATATCTTTGGCTGTAGAAGCAAAGATGAATGATTTCGAAGAATATCTTTGGCTGTAGTGCAAAGATGAGCAGTGTTTAAATGAACATGACCGATTAATGAATATCTTTGGCCTTTAGTGCAAAGATGAGCAGTGTTGAGATGAACATGACCGATTGATGAATATCTTTGGCACATGGTGCAAAGATGAATATTTGATTTGAGATGAAAATTGATTGATGTTACGAGGATAAAATATTGATGATGGATGGTATTTAAATTCATAGATTATAGTAGATTTCATTCTCTACGTAACTCTTCTATGAATTATTATTTCATTCTTGAATATTGATCTCGAAACTTGTTGTCTATTGTATTACATCGATTTTTCCTGTTGGAGACTAACGATAATTTGTTGTATATTATCTTAGTCATAGTATTCTTCTTGAGCTAGTTGAGCTCACCCTTTTCCTTGTTGTTCCATTTTTCTTCTCGGGAGGCGAGAATGTAGCGAGTCTTAGTCGGGTATGGAATGAAGGTTTTAGAAAGGATTGTTTAGTAGTCCTCACCATTTTTGTAAAATAATGTATCAATAAATGTGATGGGGATTTATTTGAGTATAGATATTGTCTAGAAGATAATATTTGTATTTAAACTCACGCTTTCTTGTTGTAATAATAAAGTTGTAGTTGTTTTACGTACCATGTATTTGGCGACTTCGAAATGGGTGTGGTGTATACCTATTTTGGGGCGTCACGGTTGAATATCGAGCTTAGGGATATGATCTCTGCGGAGATCGGGAATAGAACTAGGAGGGAGAGGCGAGTAAATCCTTCGCTAGTGTGTCCTACCTAAGCTTATTTGTTAGTTGGTCGATATATAGGGATATTATGTGATTGATTTCCTTAATTAACCCTTGTTTTTTATGACGGTGATTTGAGAATGTCGATGAGAATATTAATAGTGGAGTAAATGAGACCGTGGAGATGCATGTATTTAACAACGAGGAGAACGTGCAGTGGTGGCAATGTTCCTCCCATGAACAACACCATGGAGCGAGATGATGAGCGAGGGGATGTTTAAAAGTTTTTGCGGTTCATACAAAATCGAACGAGGGAGACTCGTGTTCAAAATACGGGAGAAATGATAGCAATTCACGGGTTGTCACAAATGAGCGGCTTCAAAGAGTTGGGACCACGAAATTTAAGGAAAGCCGGATCCGATCATGGCGAAAACATGGGTCAAGCAAATTACCAAGATATTCGATGTCTTGGGATGCACGGAGGAATGAAGGTTCCATTCGCTACTTTTATGTTCCGTGGCGAAGCAGATTCTTGGTGGAATCGTGAAGCGTACCCATCCAAATACACTTCGGCGTATGTCATGGGAGACGTTTGAGAATAGTTCAATGACAAGTACTTTCACGAAAGTATTAAATCATATGAAGGAAGTGGAGTTTATTAGGCTGGCGCAGAATAACATGGCGGTGTCGATCGAGGCGAAGTTCGCGGAGTTATCCGAGTTTGCACCTCATTTGGTGGAGAATGAGGAGCGTATGGCGCGGATGTTTCTTAGAGGTTTGAAACCCCGATACGTCGATATCTCATTCTCATAAATTTTCTCTATTCGGATGTTGTCAATGAGGCTCGGTTGTTAGAAGCGAGATAACGAAATGCGTTCAACCGAGGGACATAACGAGGATCATACTAAAGATAGCGATCATCGAATAACGATAACTAGTGGAGAAAGAAGAATACGGACAAAGCGGTAACCACTCACGGGTGGTAATCGTGGCCATGAAAATAGAAGAAGCGAGTTGGGAGGAGATTTTAAAAGAGGAGATTCAACAACGACCATGTGAAGGCGTCGTCGTCGGTGTAACCTGGTTCCAAGGAGGAGAACGACCACCGGTCGTATGTTACAAATATGGGAAGAGGGACATATCATTGAAACCCTGCCAACAGTTTAAGGTATGCTATAATTGTGGAAAGAAGAACATATCGCTTCGAGATTATACGATATCGAAACCCAGTCCAATAGAATGGTGACTCAAAAGGATGTCCCGAGAAAAGTCAAAGACAACGGTTCTGGAAGATCGTTTGTGCGTGGCCAAATCAAAATCGAGAACCCGAACGAAGTTAGCACAGGTTAGTTAATTATAAATTCTTGCGAAGTATATACCTTCTAGATATTGGTTCTACCCATTCTTTTATCTCTCTTACTTGCGCTCAACGTTTGAACTTGACTACGGAGAAATTAAACTTTGACCTATCTGTGGAGACTCCATTAGGAGAAACTTTCATTACATCCGTTGTTTAAAAATCTTGCTTGATTCAAGTTGGCACTATCACATTACACTGTTAACCTTATTTCTATAGAGATATTTGCTTTTGATGCGATTTTAAGGTTAACTACTCATCATCTTACCAAATTGATTGCTTTTGTAAGGTTGTTAGTTTTCATATTCCTAAGCAACACATTATTCAATTCAAGCAATCAAACCATTGTAATCAAACATTTTCATATCAAGCCATGAAGTCATTCGTTTATTACGGATGTCAAGTTTTCTTAGTCCATGTTATGGATTTGAATAAAGACACGTCGATTTGAATAATATTCCTGTTGTTATTGATTTTCTCCGGCGTATTTCTGAAGAATTTCTTGGCTTACTCCCCAAGCACGATATTAAATTTTGTATCGACTTTGAACCCGGTACAAAACTCATTTCTAAAATCTCATATCAAATGGCTCCTATTGAACTTTAGGAGTTAAAAATTCAACTATAAATTTGGTACTGAGCCTTTATCTTGTGACTTCCTTTGTGGAATTCACCTAAGCGAGACTCTCTGTAAGGGGCGTCATATTAGTGCGATAGTAAGCGAGATAGGTGTCATTGTGACGTCTTATCCAAGGTTGGGATATGAGTCACGGTTGAGAACAACCTAAGTCGGTAATCGAAATGCGTAGTTTTCTAGGCTTAGTTGGTTATTATCGGAGATTCGTTGAAGGATATTCTCGAATCACTATTCCATTAACGTAGCTAACTCGTAGAGATACAAAATTCGAATGGAGCAAGGAATGTGGGAAGAGCTTCGAAGAACTCAAGAGGAGTCTCATTTCAAAGACATGTTACGACCATGCCATCCTGGAAAAGCGAGCGTGGTAGGCGGCGTGTTGAGTAGAAGATCGTTATCTGATGCTGAGTACGATATTGTCAAAGACTAATTTCGTATAATTTACAAATAATAGAGATGGAGATGAAAACTCTAGGTACCCACGTGATGATATCTGAGTATAATCGACTTTAATCAATAAAGTTAAAGCCGCTGCTCGAGCCACCAGGCCGGGAGTCGATCGTATATGAAGAAGAAAGTACAAGAAGGAGCTATTAGGAAGCGAGAATTGATGAAGAAGGAATACTTGAGTCCACTCTAGACTTTGTGTTCCTAACGACTCGATTTGAAGAACAAGATTATGATGGAGGCACACAATACACCATTTGCAATCCATCCTGGAAGTACTAAAATGTATCGTGATCTTGACATACATTTTGGTGGAACAATATGAAGAGAGAGATTGCAAAGTTTATCTCGATATATTTAACTTGCCAACGTGTAAAGGCGGAGCATCTAGTACCTAAGGGTCCATTGCAACCACTTGAGATTCCGAAATGGAAGTGGGAACATATTACCATGGATTTCGTTATGGGTCTTCCTACGGTTTCTCAAGGCATCAATGCTATTTGGGTTATTGTTGATAGATTAACCAAGTCTGCTCATTTCTTGCCGATACGGGAGACTTATTCACTTGAACGTCTTGCTAGTATGTACGTGAATGAGATTGTGAGGTTGCATGGCATGCCTGTATCCATAGTTTCGGATCGTGACCCAAGATTCACTTTAAGATTTTGGGTTAGCTTGCAAAAAGCTATGGGCACGGATTTGCGATTTAGTTCGGCATACCATCCCCAAACGGATGGACAATCAGAGAGGACTATTCAAACTCTTGAAGATATATTAACACTCTGTGTCCTAGACTTCAAGGATAGTTGGGATAAGTATTTACCATTGGTAGAATTCTCCTACAACAACAGTTATCAGGCAAGTATAGGTGTGGCTCTATTCGAAGCATTATATGGACGAAAATGTCGTTCTCCAATATGTTGGGATGAAGTGGGTGAAGCAACATTGTTGGGACCCGAGTTAGTAATGCGTTATGACTCTGAAAAGATCCAAATGATTCGACAACGTATACAAAGCGGCACAAGATCGACAAAAGAGTTATCACGGATCTTCATCGAAAGGACGTGGAATTTAATGTAGGGGATCATGTATTGTTGCGAGTTGCTCCATGGAAGGGAGTTACAAGATTTGGGAAGAGAGGAAAGCTCGATCCACGATTTATTGGTCCATTTCAAATTCTTGACCGAGTAGGAAATGTAGCCTATAGACTCGCGTTACCTCCGAGTATGTCTCGTGTTTCACATATCGGTGCCAAGAAATATGTGAAAGACCCGAACCACGTTATAGAGTTAGAACCGGACCGAGATAGCGTCCAAGACTTAACGTATGAGGAGGTACTGTCAAGATTTTGGATAGGAAGGAGCATGTCCTACAGCAAGAAAGGTCATACCACAAGTTAAAGTTTTGTGGAGGAATCATGCTATAGAGAAATGACACGGGAATTGGAAACGGAAATGAAAGCGAGATATCCTCACCTTTTCAAACACACGAATGCGTCACGTCCAATTTCGAGGACGAAATTTCATAAGGAGGGAGGTTGTAAGACCAAAAAATTTTTTAAATAAAAGGAATTTCCTTTATTTATTATTTTGAAATAGTAAGGGTTGATTTGATTAATGTGGATAGTTAAGGGTTAAATACATAAATATTTCAAAATAAGTGAGTGGTTATAAAATATTCATTTTTATCGGGGAATATTCGTTTGGTCGTGGAATATTCAATCGCATTGTGGAATATTCGTTTGGTGCGTGGAATATTCGTCTTTGTCGAGAATATTCGTATGATGGCACTAGCGACCATGTGTGGGCCCCATAACGGAAAGCGATTGGATGAGGAAAATGACAAATATAAGTTGTTTAAAAATAACAGGCGTAATTATTCACAGATTATCTTTGTTGGAATACCGGTGGTTAAAACACACTAATACGCGTTGTTGAGCGATGACACTGCGGTATTACATCAATTATTGATTCTTACGTAGAAGGCACTACTCAATAATTATTACGGTAATTCTTGTTCAATAGTTTATTTTATTGATTCAATAATTCTTTGCGTTGATATTTTATATTATTATTGTTTGAATAATTGTCAACTTGCAAGATTTCCCATTATCGGATCAATAATTCATATTATTTGAATAATATTATTAGATAACATTATTGGCAATGTCTAGAAAGTTACATGTCTAAGGAGAGGTTTGGTCACCTAATTGCGCGCCAAAGAAGTGAGAGATCCTTATTGGAAAGCCCCTCTTTCTGAGGAACGACTGGTTTGTCATAAATGTGATTACGTAATATTATTTGTGAATAATTAATTATTGATTCATATGATAAGAAAATATTTATTTTATGTGGATATAAATGATGGATTTATTTATGTGGTTATAAATGAAGAAATTAATGTTGAGTGTGTTTTATCGATTTTTATCGGATTGGAGGTATTAAAAATCAAATCGGGGTTTTGAGATATATTGTGTGAGTTATAATTTTTAATCCGAAATGGTTGGATCGTTGTAATTTTTGGACATGTTATACATATATAAGTTGAGTATATGTCCACAAATTTTGAACAGTTAAAAATGAGCGTATAACTTATTATGAATTTTAAGAGGTGGTGATTGTAAATTAGGTTATAAATGATTTTGGTGGAAAATTCTAGAATTGGTGGGCCCCACTTTTGGTTGGTGAGAAATGTGCTCAATTGAATTTTCAAATGTGGTGGGTGGGAATAGTAGCGAGGTAAAGCCATCGGAGTTGCAGAAAGTTAAGTCCGCTTCTTGACGTCTTAACATTTTCCTATAAATAGAGGCTAAGTTAAATTGAAAATCACACCGTAAACAAAGTTTTCTCTCTTCTCTCTATATTATTGAGCGTATTTTGTGAGTATTTAGATACTTTGAGAGTTGTTGTTCGTAACAAGTTTCATTCAAAGATCACTTCCTACCTTTCCTTCCGCTTGATTCTTTGAGGTAAGGGATATTATTTTTTCGTAATGATATTATTTCTTCAATATCATTATCTTTGAAATGTTGATCTGAAGTTTTATCAAATTTGGAACTTTTTATGTCGGGTTACTATTCATGAGTTACTATTCACGAAGTTACTATTCATGAGTTACTATTCATGAGTTCTTATTCACGAGTTACTATTCATGAGTTTCTTATTCACGATTCTTACTATTCACGAGTACTATTCATGAAGCGTGAAGATGTTTTTGTGGAATTTCTATCTTTTGGTGTCGGAGTTACTATTCACGATATCTGACGACTATTCACGATATCTGACACTTATTCAAGTATACTGGCACTATTCATCGAAAAATAAAATTTCTTCTTTTCGTTCAAAATATCTATTCTGGATACTAGCTTTGATTGTATCCATGTTTTGATCATTCTTGAATTTTACACCACTATGATTATTTTTGAGGTATTGTTGGACATGGATAAAACAAAGTACGAATCCTTAATCCTTAATCCTTGTCATTTTGTTTCACTGGATTCGTTCTTTAAAAATATTTTTCATCATCCTCAGTCTTAAATGATGATATTATTGAATATCTTTGGCCTGTAGTGCAAAGATGAATGATTTCTGAAGAATATCTTTGGCTGTAGTGCAAAGAAGATGAACAGTGTTTAAATGAACATGACCGACTAATGAATATCTTTGGCCTTTAGTGCAAAGATGAGCAGGTGTTGAGATGAACATGACCGACTGATGAATATCTTTGGCCTGAAGTGCAAAGATGAATATTTGATTTGAGATGAAAATTGATTGATGTTACGAGGATAAAATATTGATGATGGATTTGTTAAATTCATAGATTATAGTAGATTTCATTCTCTACGTAACTCTTCTACATGAATTATTATTTCCAATCGAATATTGATCTGAAACTTGTTGTATATCAGATTCTATCGATTTTTCCTGTTGGAGACTAACGATAATTTGTTGTATATTATCTTAGTCATAGTATTCTTTACTTGAGCTAGTTGAGCTCACCCTTTTCCTTGTTGTTCCATTTTTCTTCTCGGGGAGACGAGAATGTAGCGAAGTACTTAGTCGGGGTATGGAATGAAGGTTTTAGAAAGGATTGTTTAGTAGTCCTCACCATTTTGTAAAATAATGTATCAATAAATGTGATGGGGATTTATTTGAGTATAGATATTGTCTGAAAGATAATATTTGTATTTAAACTCACGCTTTCTTGTTGTAATAATAAAGTTGTAGTTGTTTACGTACCATGTATTTGGCGACTCAGAATGGGTGTGGTGTATACCTATTTTGGGGGCGTCACAATATTTGTATTCAAACTCATAGTTTTACTGTTGTAATAATAAAGTTGTAGTTGTTTCTGTACCATGTATTGACAACTCAAAATGGGTGATGTATACCTATTTTGGGGGCGTCACATCATGTGCCTTTAAAGAAGCCTGCAAATCTTCCAAACAAAATTTTGAAACATCTTTAAACTCTTCAATAGCTACCACGATAAAACCAAACTTTGTGGTAAGCTCCGAAGAATTTTCTCAACAACTTTTTGATCTTGCAAAGCTTCTCCATTAGTTGCCATTTGATTAACAATTTAAGTAACTCTTGAAAAATAATCAGCAATAGTCTCATTTTCTTACATTTACAACTTCTCAAATTCTAAACGCAAAGATTGGAGTCGTACCTTTTTTACCTTTTCTTCACTTTTATATATTGATTACAAAATATCCCAAACTTCTTTTAAAGTTTCCGCCTTCAAAATTCTATCAAAAATTGGCCTTTCAATTGCTTGATAAATTTGGAAGAGCGACTTGTTATCCTTCTCCCTTTTCTCATTCATGTTGTTTTTCCGAGCTTGTGGCAAACCCTCTTCAGTTTCTGGTTCTTCATAGCCATCTTCAATAATGCTCCACAACTTAAAAGACTTCAATAATATCTTCATATTATGACTCTAATAATCAAAGTCTTCTCCGTTAAAGCGAGTAATTAGAGAGACTAAATTGTTTGAATTTGCCATCACAGTCATGTTGCTTTGAAAGTCAATTCTGCTGATATTGTTTTTCTATATGACAGTGACTGAAACCCACAAGTAGATTCACAGGCTCAGGAGCACAATTGGTGAATATTATTGGTCCCGATTAAAATGATTAACAAGAGCTGCTGATGTAGTTATTGTAATTGAAAAACAAACATGGTTGGCTGAAGAGTGTGTTGGCTCACTTTAAATCACTCAAGTTAGAAGCTCCCGGCAGTGGTCACTGATTTCAACGTCCCAGGCTCTGATACCATTTGTTGGAACAATTAGGAAGATAATATATTTTTAGGAAGGAAGTGAAATATAACTTTGGAGAATATAAAAACACTTTGATTTCACTTGCTTCAAATGAACAAAGTACAAGACTATTTATAGGACTCCTATGATACTTCTAGAGCCACATTAATAATGATAATATACATGTACATGAACTTAACACTTAAATACATTAATGTACATACATTATCATACATGTACTTGGATATCACCAATTCATGTACTAATATTAATTAAGATAATTCTTAAACAATTTAGAATATATTTAAAATTTTGGTTTAGTTAATAATTCCACCGTCTCACACACGTGGAATAAAAATCAAAAGAACGAAATTAATGAATATTCATTCCATTGAAATAAGTTATCCACTGAAATTATCACCAAATACACTATTTTTTATTTGATTCGTTATTCCATTCTATTCCTTAGATCCAAACATATATATCATTAAGCTTATGGTCCATGGATAATAAATGGCGATTTCGTATGACAAAGAAACTTATGGATAATAAATGGAAATTTTTATGACAAATGAGCTTTAGAGAATCTTATGGTCCATGGATAATAAATGGCGATTTCGTATGACAAAGAAGCTTATGGATAATAAATGGAAATTTCGTATGACAATTAAGCTCAGAGAATCTATATATAAGTATAGTAACATGCATGAACAGGACGTGAAAGAATACGATTGATTGAATATGGAAGAAACCCATCAAACAATATACTCGGCTAGTTTGAAGTATGTTAAGCTTGCTTACCATTACCTATACACTCATTTCATATATTTCCTCCTCCTGTCCATTTTCACAATCATCTTCATTAATCTTTCTACACTTACTGAACAAGATTTATTGCAGCTTCTTCAATCGATTTTACGCCCCGCTCTACTGGTTATATTTTTAGCAACATGTTATTTTATGAAGAATGCTTGGCCGCGGAATATTTACATGCTGGATTTTGCATGTTACAAGCCCGGCGAAGCTTTAATGTGCAGCAAAGAGCATTTCATGAAATGCTCAACGCTATCTGGGAATTTCACTTTCACAGAAGAAAATTTGGCATTTCAAAAGAAAATATTGGAGAGGTCGGGGTTAGGTCAAAAGACATATTTGTCCCATGCAGTTTTGAGAATTCCCCCGGATCGGATCCATGCATGAGCGAGGCCAGGAAAGAGGCCGAGATGGTAATGTTTGGTGCCATTGATCAGCTCTTGGAAAAAGTGAAGAATCATGTGAAGGTGAAGGTGAAGGTGAAGGTGAAAGGATATTGGGATTCTTGTGTTGAACTGCAGCCTGTTCAATCCGACGCGGTCGCTATCGGCTGTAATTGTGAACCGGTACAAGCTTATATAGGGGAAATATTTTGAATTATAACCTTGGTGGCATGGGTTGTAGGCACTTATGAATATATGCTATTAAAAATATAGAAATAAATAAAAGGCTAGGATTAGACTAAGAATAGATGGTTGAGATATTAGTAGACCTATATAAAATTGGGAATTTATTGACAATGATATTAAATTGAAATGAATTAAAAACTTCTTCTCCATTCTATCTTCCTTCTCTCTCTATTTCTCTCTGTAAATTCTATCAAAATCTATCCAAAATTATAAATAGGTAACAGCTTGTCAAAATCAAGTCGGTCACAATCTACCCGCGCAAGCTCTGCACCTAATAATTAATACTAAATGGTTGAATAGATTTTCTCAAAGCCTTTTTTTTGTTCTTATCAAACCTATTCATTAAATACTACTCATTCAGCTCCACAAACTTATCTATATAAAACATGATTATTCAAAGCATACAAGTGGTTGAATTGAAGCATCCAATAACCAAGTAAATCTACGAGTGAGAGAGACGTAAAGTTTGGGGCAATTTACAAGTAATTCTATGAACACAATTATTACGATCCCACATACAAATACTTCTTGTCAATAAACAAACTCTATAATACGTTTATTTTTCCTTATCCATACAATCTGCACGAATCGGTATTTAATAATAAATCTCAATTGATATGGGATAAGTCTACCATTGACCAAATCAAAAGACATCTCACTTCTGACCAAATAAGTAGCATCTAAAATACTTCCAAGTAATATAAAACTCTCCCAATTCTAATTAAATTATCCAATATCCATATTTAAATTAAACCTATTTTCTAATTTCTTTTAATTCTATTTTTTTTAGGAACCCGTAGCTTTAAGAAGGTTGTCTGTAGCTGGTGGTGCATTAATTAATAGAATACCTAAAAGTCGTGTAAAATTAATATAATGCAATTAGACCTATTAAAATCCAAATTATAAATGTTGGGACCAAAACAGACCTACTAAATGTTGGTTAGCATTCATAACGTGGCCTTCCCATTTTCACTCATTTATATAAGCATCATAAACACTCTCCTTTGGCCCGACGACCACGCATGTGTACGTATGTGTTTAATACTTCATCCGTCCAGGATAAAAGTTTTAGTGGATTTTTTACGCATATTAAGAAGAAGAATAAAATGACAAAATTATCCATAATAATATGTCATTAGTTATTTTCAATGTAAGTGAGAGAATGATTTTCTAGCTATTCAAAATATTCTCTCTCCATACTTATTAAATATGGAGAGAGAATTAGAATAAGAAAAATATGAGATATTTAATGCTACGGACATAATAGAAAAAAATGTGTAAAAATTTGGTTATTAAAGAAAAGTGGACATTTAACATGGGACTATCCAAAATAGTAATAAGGACTTTTATCATGGGACAAAGGGAGTATATATCTCTTGTTTACAGTTTTGGTTGTACTCCCTCCATCCCATTATATCTGACGTTTTAGAGTACTTTTTTTTCCCTAAAATATTTGACGTTCTACAATACCAAGAATATTTGCATATTTGTTTTCCTTTTTTATCCTTCCTTCTCCACCACCATTAATGACTATTTTCTCTGTGATAGTTCCCCTGTTTTACCATTAATGGCTTCCTTCCCGTGTTTTCTCTGTGAAAGATAATGACACCCAACACCGTGTTTTCCTTCTCGTGGCTTCCTCCCCATACTGTGTTTGTTGCGAACTAAAGAAGATTGGCCGGAATTACTTTTGGCCATTAATGGTCAGATCTCGATCAGATCCGGCCGATAAGAGATGAAGAAGATTGGCCGACCGATAAGAGATGAAGAAGATCGATCAGATCTCGGTCAAATCCGGCCGATAAGAGATGAATAAGATCGGTCAGATCTCAGTCAGATCTCCATGGCACAAAAAGTTTGTACAAAAAAGGGTCATTAACTTGGGGCATTAGAGTTGAAATAGCACTGCAAACAGCATTGGCAATTGAATACCTACATTTCTCGATTGATGCCATGATTGTCCATAGAGATGTAACATCTTCAAATATTTTTGTGGAGAGAGATATGAGGGTGAAAGTTGGAGATTTTGGACTTTCCAGACTGTTGATTTGCCAAAAAATTGCAACCACCACAATGGTGAGTTCTGATTGTGTATGGACGGGACCACAGGGGTCGCCGGAATATTTGGATCCAGACTATTATCGGTCCTTTAGACCAACGGAGAAGAGTGACGTTTATAGTTTTGGGATAATTTTGTTGGAGCTGATAACGGGGATGAGAGCTGTGGACCAGAGGAGAGAGACAAGGGAGATGGTGTTGGCTAATAACGTGGGATTGGTTTGGGTTCAGGTCAAAGTATTAATTAAGGGTAAAATAGTAAACTTGCACCTATTCTTAATTTGTGTGAAAATATGTAGAACGTCAAATATAATGGGATGGAGGGAGTATTATATATATATATATATATATATATATATATATATCTATATATATATATATATCCATATCACTACTATGAGATCTTAAGCTCACCCTTTATCCAACTCACCCGAAGCACCTTCTTTTAGAGACTGACGCATTAGGTTAATACAATCATTATACATACTTTTAGCGAAGGACAACATATAGCGTCGCTAAAAGTATAAACGATTTGGCGGTTGATGATGTAACTATCGTCGTCCGTCATGCTAAAGGTAGTGGTGCCTAATGGCTCATGGCACTCGAGCACAGCCTTGATCCTACCGAGCCCGCTCAGTCAAAGCTCGGCTGGTCAAAGCTTCTGGGCCGGGTCGAGCCTTTACCTAGAAGCGAAACAATGCACCACTTAATTAATAGCTTCATATCCTACCGGCCTAGCCTTCCAAAAAGCTCGCACGGCACGCCTACTGACTTTGGTTTGTAGCTGGACCACCGCACACTAAATCCAATTAAAAATCTTTAGTTTGGGTTGTCTTAAAGAAGTCCATTTATAAGGAAATCCTCCTTATACTTGCATCCCACTTTCAATGTGGGACTTAACATTTAAAAGATAAATATTGAACTTTAGGATTGCTATTATAGAGTGAAGTCTTATGTTCAATTCAATGTGGGACTTTGAGATTATAGACTATGGGTCACTGCAGAATTAATGAATGAAATCAACTTGGGTGGGATTTCTTTAATCCATCTCATGAAGTATTAGAAATACAAAGTTTATAGAATTAATTTGATCGTGGTTATCACCATCATTGGGTTTGCGAATTGGTTGGTATTGCGGCGTGGGAAGAAGAGGCAAAGAGAGATGGGTGGACTTGGTGACAATTAACCCAAAGGTTGGTGCTCGGACCATTGTTGCGAACCCACTATAAATGCCAAGATTGTTCATATCCTCAAATACCTCACTAGCTCAAATGAGACTTATGCCAACTCCGCATTCTACCTTTGTCTTTGAGAACTCGCTTCACCGCTGGGAGGTCGTCAAATTACATCCCAACTCTTTTGTGTGTGTTTTACTTTCTTGTTTTTTCTTCACTTTTTAATTAGTGGTGCTACAATTCGGTATCAAGTGTGCAATGGAATCCTTTGGCTTCTTGTTGTGAGGTGTACCAACTTTAGACTTATAAAAAATTCAATTGAAAGTCGATTGTTTTGACCCCATCAATTGAAATTGAGGAGTGGTTTAGAAAAGGAAATAATGGGATATTATTATCCACTACCACTAAGTTGGACCCATTATTTGCCTATCCAACAACCAATTTTCATCACGAGCCTATAGGAGGACTGAGGACCACACATTACAAACATGAAACACCACATTGTTTGGAAGAAAAAAAAAAGTTTGGGTTAAGCACATTTTTTTTATATCAAATCTCTACCAAAGCACTTCCAGCCCACCACATTATAGTCATTGTAAATGCAGAGTACAGAGTCCCATTCAGGCGCTTGGTAACGTAATCCATCCTTTGTCCCACATAGTTTAGTTCAATTGCATTTTTGTTTCAAAGTCCCACATAGTCTAGTTTAACATCTTTTGTCCCTACTTTTCTTCTATAAATAGAGGAGAGGTCAAGTCCAAAATTTTGAAGTGCAATGCACTTAAGCTTGTGTTGGGTTTGGCTAAGAAATGCATAAGTCCCACATAGTCTAGTTAAAAAAAATTTGTCCCGCCTTTCTTTAATAAACAGAGGAGTAATGAGATAAAAAAATTTAAGTAAAAAACAGTTGAGCTTTTGAAACCTGGCTCGGCCCGGCATGTAGGCCTCAACAGGCCGCACTTTTTTGTTCTAAACCTGGCTCGCCCCTACTGCAGTAAAAATTCAAGGCCCGACTGGCACAGTTAATCAGCTAAGGCCCTGGTAGGCTTATCTTAGGACCGTGCCAGCCGGCTCACAGTGCACTACTACTAGCTAAAGGGGTGAGTTCGAGTGAATTGAATAAGGAGTGAGCTTAAGATCCGGACTATATATATATATATATATATATATATATATATATATATATATATATATATATATATATATATATATTTGGATATTAAGTTCACCCCTTATCTAACATATCTTGCATACCCCCCTTTAGCGACGGACCGGGCGACGATTCGGTCCGTCGCTATAGGTTCGGTCTGTCGCTATATGGTGTCCGTCCCTAAAAGATAAGACGACGGTTCTAGATATAGCGAATCGTTACCCAGTTCGTCGCTAAAGAGGGGTATACAAGGTATGTTAGATAATGAGTGTGACGCCCCCAAAACAGGTCCATTCCATCCAACCCATTCTGAGTCGCCAAATACATGGTACAGAAACAACTACAACTTTATTAATACAATTGTCGTGCAAAATACGAAACACATAAACTGTGAGTTTAAATACAAATATTATCTTCTAGACAATATTCACACTCAAATAAGTCCTCATTACAATTATTGATACACTATTTTATAAAATAGTGAGGACTACTAAAACAACCGCTCTTGAACCATTACTCCACACCCCGACTAGTTCTCTTTATATTCTCGCCTCACGAGAAGAAAAAATGGAACAAAAGGAAAAGGGTGAGCTCAACTAGCCCAAAGAAAGAATATTATGACTAAGATAATGTACAACAAATTATCCTTAGTCTTCAACAGAAAAAATCGATGTAGAATACAATAGACAACAAGTTTTAGATCAACAACCGCAGCGGTGAAACAACAATTCATTAGAAGAGTTAAGTAGAGAATGAAATCTACTATCATCTATGAATTTAAAAGTCCATCATCGATATTTTATCCTGTAACATCAATCAATATACATCATAAATCAAATATTCATCTTTGCACTACAGCCAAAGATATTCACCAGTTGGTCATGTTCATCTAAACACATGTTCATCTTTGCACTACGGGCCAAAGATATTCATCAGTTGGTCATGTTCATCTAAACATCTGTTCACCTGTTCATCTTTGCACTATGGGCCAAAGATATTCATCAGTTGGTCATGTTCATCTAAACACATGTTCATCTTTGCACTACGGGCCAAAGATATTCATTATAAAATCATTCATCTTTGCACTACAGGCCAAAGATATTCAGTTATATCATCATTTAGGACTGAGGATGATGAAAAATATTTTTAAAAAAATGAATCTAATGAAACAAAAGAACAAATATTAAGGATTCGTACTTTACACAATCCAAGTTCAAAAATACTTCATAAATAATCAGAGTGGAGTAAAATTCAAGAATAAAGACCAAAACATAGATCCAATCCAAGATAGGAATCATAATGTATTTATCTTGGACACGAGAAGAAAACTTAATTGTTTTGTGAATAATGTCGATTTGTGAATAAGTGTCGATACGTGAATAGTGGTCGTATCGTGAATAAGAACTCAAACACTAAAAGATAAAAATTTCACAAAAAAAATTATCATGCTTCGTGAATAGTACTCGTGAATAGTAACTCATGAATAGTAACCCCGACATGAAAACGTTCCAAATTTGATAAAAATTCAGACCAATATTTTGGCATAATGATATTGAAGAAATAATATCATTTACGAAGAAAATAACATCCCTTACCTCAAAAAGACAAGATTTTATGACTAGAATCTTTAATATAGTCTTTGAAGGAACTTTGCAAATCGATATAGCAACACTCAAAGTATCAAAATACTCACAAGAATACGCTCGATAATATAGAGAGAGAAAACTTGATTTACATTGTGATTTTCAATTCTAACCTAAGCACCCTATTTATAGGAAAATGCTTAGAACACCAAAGCAGAAAATTTAATATAATATTAATATAATTACAAAATATTCAAGCCCACCTCTAGATACTTGAATTCAGCTATTAACATCTGCAAGTGAGGGCCACCAAAGTACAAAAAACGTTTTTCTAACAAAAATCATTTAAACTCCAAAAATCAATTCACACCCGATATACCGAAACTTCAATAATTCACAATAAATATCCCTTTGGTCAGAAAAATTCGAATTTTGCGTTTTTTTATAGGAAATTCAATTCTCTACAACTTTGCAGAAGAAAGTTTTTCTAAATTCCAAACAAAATTGACCGAAATCCATAAACGGGCAATTTTACAGGCTATAATCAAATTTCAGTCAAGAAATGGGGTCCACCGACGCACAAAATATGTGTTAATCATTTAATGCAACAAAAATACTCTTCCTCATATACTCATAAATCCCACATTCATTGTAAAAATATCATCATTAATATATTATTAAAATAATATATTTAAATGAATTATTTTATCAGAAAAAGATAAAATATTAATTTTAACAATTGTCACATTAAAAATTTCTCTATCTATATCCACATAAAATCAATATTTTCCTCATCATATAAATCAATAATTAATTATTCACAAATAATATTACGTAATCACAAGATCTTGGCAACGGTAGTTCCTGTGGAAAGAGGGGCTTTCGAATAAGAATTTCTCCTTCTCATGTAGCAATTAGGTGACCAAACCTCTCCTTAGGCGAGAACTTTCTAAACATTGCCAATAATGTTTTCTAATAATATTATTCAGATAATATGAATTATTGCTTCGATAATGGAAAATATTATGTAGTGACAATTATTGAAACAATAGTAATATAAAATATCAATGCGTGAATTATTGAATCAATAAAATAAAATAATTGAGCAAAGAACTCACCGTAATAATGAGTTATTGAGTAGTGCCTTCTTACGTAAGAATCAATAATTGGTGCAATACTGCATGTGCTAAGTGTGCAACAACGCCGTATCACCGTATTTTAACCACCGGGTATTCCAACAAGATAATTAGCAGTAACAACGCTGGCAGTTATTTATAAACAACTTATACTTGTCGTTTTCTTCATCCAATTGCTTTTCGTTATGGGCCCACACAAGGCTGCGTCGTCGTACCAATATTCCATGACCAAACGAATATTCTCCGACAACAATGAGTATTTTATAACCACATGTTTATTTAAAATATTTGCACATTTTACCCATAACTAACCACATTAATCAAATCAACCCTTTACTATTTCAAAATAATAATTAGAGAAATTAAATCTTTATTTATAAAAAGTTGGGGTCTTACAACCACCCCTCCTTATGAAATTTCATCCTCGAAATTGATGTGCATAGGACATGCTCCTTCTTATCCAAGATTTTGACTGGTACCTCCTCGTACGTTAAATCTTCTGTTATCTCGTCTGGTTCTAACTCAATAATGTGGCTCGGGTCGTCCACATATTTACGTAACATCGATACGCGAAAAATGTTATGAACATGCGTCATACTTAGTTGTAAAGCTAGTCTATAGGCCATAGTTCCTATTCAATCGAGGATTTCAAATGGACTAATAAATCAAAGGTTTGAGCTTTCCTCACATCGCCGATTCTCGCTTTTGGAATAACGACTTCTTCCATCTTCTTCTTCATATTCATCAACTCCAAGTCTGTAGCTTGAGCAACTTTAAATTTATCGATTAAAGTCGATTCTAATCGTATATTCGTTATCTTCACTCTATCTCCATCTTCTGTAAGTCATACGAAATGGGTCTTTGTGTTAACAATATCGCACTCGTAAACTCATACGATCTTTTACTCAACGCGTCAGCTACCACGTTTGTTTTTTCCAGGATGGTATTGAATGGTATAATCGTAATCTTTCCACAGCTCGAGCCAACGTCGTTGCCGCATGTTGAGTTCTTGGAAGCTCTTCTCACATTCCTCGCTCCATTCGAATTTTGTATCTCTACGAGTCAGCTGAGTTAATAGAGTATCGATTCGATAAAATCTTCCACGAATCTCTGATAGTAACCAGCTAAGCCTAGAAAGCTACTTATTTCGATTACTGACTTAGGTTGCTCTCAACTGTGAATCATATCCTAATCTTGAATAACACGTCAAATGACACCTATCAGTTTACCACCGCACAAATATGACGTCCCCTACAGAGAGTCTGGCTTCGATGCATTCCACAAAAGATGGGTTCGATGCATTTCTACAATTGAATTTTTTTTAACTCCTAAAGTTCAATAGGAGCCACGAGATTTTAGAAATGGGTTTTGTACCGAGTTCAAAGTCGATACAAAATTCAATATCACACTTTGGGAGTAAGCCAAGAAATTCTTCAGGAAATACGTCAGGAAATTTACTAACAACAGAAATATCATTCAAATCTGACGTATTTTTGTTCAAGTCCATAACATGGCTAAGAAAGCTTAACATCCGTTTTTCAATAAACGAATGACTTTACAGCTTGATATAAAAGAGTTAGACTTCAATGGTTTGGTTGCTTGAATTCGAATAACAGGTTGCTTAGGAATATGAAAACTAACAACCTTACAAAAGCAATCAATTTTAGCATGATGAGTGGTTGACCAATCAATCCCTAAGGTCACATCAAATGCAAGAATTTTTAAAGAAATAAGGTCAACAGGTAATGTGATGGTGCCAACTTGAATCAAGCAAGATTTATAAACAGTGGAAGTGATGAAAGTTTCTCCTAACGGAGTTTCCACAGATAGGTCAAAGTCTAATTTCTCCGGAGTCAAGTTTAAACGTTGAACGCAAGCAAGAGAGATAAAAGAATGGGTAGAACCGGTATCTAATAAGGTATAAACTTCGCAAAAATTTATAATTAACTAACCCGTGCTAACTTCGTTCGGGTTCCTCGCATTCTGACCGGTCACGATAAACGTACTTCCAGGAACCGTTGACTTTGTCTTTTCCGTATCCGCCTTTGGTGCTACCGTTCCAGCTGGACTTGATTTCGCTACAGGACAAAATCGAGCTATGTGACCATCTTTTCCACAACTAAAACACACCTTGGAAGGCTGTGAAAAGTTTGGACTTATATGTAAGACCCCGAATTTTATGAAATAAAAGTATTCAATTTTTCTTATAATTATTATTTAGTAAATGGTTAAATTGATAAAAGTTTAAAGTTATGGGTGAAATATGCAAATTTTACAAAATATGCAAGTGGCTATAAAATATTCATTATTGTCGGAGAATATTCGTTTGGTCGTGGAATATTCTTTTTTCACGGAATATCGATGCTGACGACGCAACCTTGTGTGGGCCCCATGTGAAAGCGATTGGATGAAGAAAACGACAAATATAAGTTGTTTATAAATGACGGGCGTAGTTGTTCACGAGTTAATCTTGTTAAAATACTAAATTGGTTAAAACACGGTAGAACACGGTATTGCACGATTATTGATTCTTACGTGAAGAAGGCACTACTCAATAATTGTTACGATTACTATTCACATTTTATTTTATTGATTCAATAATTGCCGCGTTGATATTTTATATTATCGTTGTTTCAATAAATTATCATTACATAGTATTTTCCATTATCTGAGACAATAATTCATCTTATCCTGAATAATATTATTGGATAACATTATTGGCATGTCTAGAAAGTTACATAAGAAGAGGTTTGGTCACCTAATTGCGCCAAATGAGGAGAGATCCTTATTGAAAGCCCTCTATCCCGAACTACCGGTTGCCAAGATCGTGTGATTCTGTAATATTATTTGTGAATAATTAATTATCGATTCATATGATGAGAAAATATTGATTTTATGTGGATATAGATGGAGACAATTTTAATGTGACAATCGTTGAAAATTGAAATTTTATCTTTTTCGATAAAATAATTCATTTAAATATATTATTATATTTTAATAATATAATAATGATGATATTTTTACGATGAATGTGGGATATATGAGTATATGTGGAGGAGAAGTATTTTTGTTACCAAAAATATTTAAAGCATGTATTATGTGTCGGTGGATCCCATTTCTTGACTGAAATTTGATTATAGCCTGTAAAATTGCCCGTTTGTGAATTTCGGTCAATTTCTATTTAGGTTATGGTAGATATCATATGGCCACATAATTATCCTTGGTTGACCCAATATACCTCAAAGAAAAACGAGAAGATTACTATCATATTCTTCCCAATGGTGAGTCTTTTCTTGACATATCATTATCTCCACTGTCTCTAATTGGGTATTATACTCCAAACAAACACCAAGATTCCAAATAGAAATTGACCGAAATGCACATACGGACAATTTTACAGGCTATAATCAAATTTCAGTCAAGAAATGGGGTCCACCGACATGTTTAACATGTTTTAAACATTTATTGCAACAAAAATACTCTTCCTCCTCAGTATATACTTATATATCCCACATTCGTTGTAAAAATATCACCAAGTAATATAATATTAAAATAATATATTTAAATAAATTATTTTATCGTAAAAAGATAAAATATTAATTTTCAACAATTGTCATTTTAAAAATTTTCTCCATCTATATCCACATAAAATCAATATTTTCCTCATCATATAAATCAATAATTAATTATTCACAAATAATATTACGAATCACATTATTGATGACCAAAAGCCCCTTCGTTCGAGAAGGGGCTTTCCAATAAGAATTTCTCCTTCTTGGCGCAATTAGGTGACCAAACCTCTCCTGACGTAACTTTTTAGACATTGCCAATAATGTTATCTAATAATATTATTCAGATAATATGAATTATTGCTTCGATAATAAAAAATAATCGTAATGACAATTATCAAAACAACGGCAATATAAAATATCAACGCAACAATTATTAAATCAATAAAATAAAATACCGAATAATAATTACTATAACAATTATTGAGTAGTGCCTTTCACGTAAGAATCAATAATTGGTGCAATCAGTGCTTCTATTGTTCAACAACGCGTATTAGTGTTTTTAACCACCGGTATTCCAACAAGATTAATGGTAACAACTACGCCGTTATTTATAAACAACTTATATTTGTCGCTTTTCTTCATCCAATCGCTTTCAGTTATGGGGCCCATAAAAGACTCGCATACAAATGTCAATGCATTTAATATTCTCGACAGCATTCGCGAATATTCCACGACCAAACGAATATTCCCTAAAATAATGAATATTTTATAACCACTTGCTTATTCAAATATTTGCGTATTTTACCCATAACTATCCACATTAATCAAATCGACCTTTACTATTTCAAAATAATAAATAGAGGAAAATAAATTTCATTTATTAATAATTTGGGGTCTTACAACCTCCCTCCTTATGAAATTTCGTCCTCGAAATTGACGTGACGACTGTTTTCAAAAGATGAGAATACCTCGCTTTCATTTCCGCTTTCCAACTCCCGGTCATTTCCTCAATAGCATGGTTTCTCCACAAAACTTTAACTTGTGGTATAACCTCGGTATATAGGACATGTTCTTTCCTATCCAAGATCTTGACAGTACCTCCTCCTCGTGACGTTAAGTCTTGAATAACTCGTCCGATTCTAACTTCAACGACGTGGTTCGGGTCAGTCCACATATTTACGTAACATCGATACGTGAAAAACGTTATGAACACGCGTCATACTTGGCGGTAAAAAGCGAGTCTATAGGCCACGCTTCCTATTCGATCAAGAATTTTAAATGGATTAATAAATCAAGGTTTGAGCTTTCCTCACCTCACCGATTCTCTCGCTTTTGAAATAACAACTTCTTGCACCTCCTTCTTCAAATTCATCAGCTCCGGTGTGTATCTTGAAATTTTAACTTTATCGATTAAAGTTGATTATACTCGTATATCATCACGTGGGTACCTAGAGTTTTCATCTCCATCTCTATTATTTGTAAAATATACTGAAATGAGTCTTTGACAATATCGTACTCAGATTTGTATCGATCTTCTACTTAACACGCCGCCTACCACGTCTCGCTTTTCGGGATGGCATGGTCGTAACATGTCTTTGAAATGAGTCTCCTCTTGAGTTCTTCAAGCTCTTCCCACATTCCTTGCTCCATTCGAATTTTGTATCTCTACGAGTCACCGTTAATGGAATAGCGATTCGAGAATATCCTTCAACGAATCTCCGATAATAACCAACTAAGCTTCTAAAGCTACGTATTTCGATTCTGACTTAGGTTGTTCTCAACCTCGACTCATATCCCAACCTGGATAACACGTTACAATGACACCTATCGGTTTACTTATCGCATCGAATATGGTGTCCCCTACGGAGAATCTGGCTTCGGTGCATTCCACAAAGGAAGTCACCAGATAAAGGCTCAGTACCAAATTCTATAGTTGAATTTTAACTCCACGAAGTTCAATAGGAACCATTCGATATGAGATTTTAGAAATGAGTTTTGTCTGGGTTCAAAGTCGATACAAAATTTAATATCGATCTTTGGAAGTAAGCCAAGAAATTCTTGAGAAAATACGTCGGAAAAATCAATAACAACAAGAATATTATTCAAATCGACGTGTCTTTATTCAAAATCCATAACATGGACTAAGAAAACTTGACATCCGTAATAAACGAATGACTTCATGGCTTGATATGAAAATGTTTGACTACAATGGTTTGATTGCTTGAATTCAATAACAAAGTTGCTTAGAATATGAAAACTAACAACCTTACAAAAGCAATCAATTTGGCATGATGAGTAGTTAACCAATCAATCCCTAAAATCACATCAAAAGCAAGTATCTTTAAATAAATAAGGTCAATGTGTAATGTGATGGTGCCAACTTGGATCAAACAAGATTTCTAAACAACGGATGTAATGAAAGTTTTTCCTAACTGAGTCTCCATAAATAAAGTCAAAGTCTAATTTCTCTCGTAGTCAAGTTCAAACGTTGAGCGCAAGCAAGAGAGATAAAAGAATGGGTAGAACCGGTATCTAGTAAGGTATAAACTTCGCAAGAATTTATAATTAACTAACCCGTGCTAACTTCGTTCGGGTTACTCGCTTTTTGAGAAGTCACAAAAAACGCTCTTCCAGTAATCGTTGACTTTGACTTTTCTGTATCCGCCTCTGGTGCCAACGTCCCAACTGGACTTGATTTCGCTATAGGACAAAATCGAGCTATGTGACCATCTTTTCCACAACTAAAACATACCTTGGAAGGCTTTGAACAGTTTGACCTTATATGTCCCTCCTCTCGCATCAGAAGCATCTAATCGGCGATCGTTCTCTTTCCCTAGAATTTGTTCTTTGGTCTTGATCTTTCTGTAAACGCCTTCTGTCGTTGTTGTTAAATCTTCTCTTTTTAAATTGGACATCTCTTTCCATAATATCAACGCTATCGTCATGCTTTTTACCCATGCATCACTCATTCTCACTCGTTCGCTTATTTCTTCTTTCACTTCGATTCCACTTTATCATCTTATACTCTGCTTGAAGAGTGCTTCTGCTCAAGCATCACATATCGGGTAACATAAGCTTGAATTGTTGCATCCTTTTGCTCCACGAATCGCTGCAATTCTTGACAAATTTCTTCTTCTAACTCATGAATACGATTTTGCAATTCTACATTTTGATCATAAAATACCTCTAATAAACTCTCTTCGTGTACCTCTTCTTCCTCTTCTTCCTCACTCTCACCGTTACCTCTGCGACTATCTCTTGTGCAACTATCAATTCTTCACTTACCACATGGATATCTCTAATTCCTTCTTCACCGACATCATATTATCCCGGTTGGCGATTAGAGGTGTCTCCACGATCTCATTCACTCCATTGTTAACGTTCTCGTGACCGTTCTTAAAAACTATCATAAAACAAGGGTTAATTAAATAAATTAACAAATCACATAATACCCTATATTATGACCACCAACCAACAAATAAGCTTAGGTAGGACACACTAAGCGAAGGATTTACTCGCCTCTCCCTCCTAGTTTTATTCCTCGATCTCCGCCAGAGATCATATATCCCTAAGCTCGATACCAACCCATGACGCCCCAAAATAGGTCCATTCCATCCAACCCATTCTCGAGTCGCCAAATACATAGATGTAAACAACTACAACTTTATTATTACAACAATAAAATCGTGAGTTTGAATACAAATATTATCTTCTAGACAATATCTATACTCAAATAAATCCTCATCACATTTATTGATACATTATTTTACAAAATGGTGAGGACTACTAAACAACTCTCTCTAGAACCTTCATTCCATACCCCAGGCTAAATACTTCATTACATTCTCGCCTCCCGAGAAGAAAAAATGGAACAACAAGGAAAAGGGTGAGCTCAACTAGCCCAAGAAGAATATTATGACTAAGATAATATACAACAAATTATCGTTAGTCTTCAACAGGGAAAAAATCTAATAGAATACAATAGACAACCGGTTTTAAATCAACAATTGCAATGAAACAACAATTCATTAGAAGAGTTAAGTAGAGAATGCAAACTACTATCTTCTATATATGAATTTAAAAGTTCATCGTCGATATTTTATCCTCAGTAACATCAATCAATATATATCCGAATCAAATATTCATCTTTGCACTACAGAGCCAAAGATATTCATCATCGGTCATGTTCATCTCAACACTGCTCATCTTTGTACTACGGCCAAAGATATTCTTATTCTTGAAATCATTCATCTTTGCACTACGAGCCAAAGATATTCCATAATATCATCATTTAAGATGAAGATGATGAAAATACTTTTAAAGAAACGAATCCAAAGTGAAACAAAATGACAAGGATTAAGGAGTAAGGATTCGTACTTTGTTTTATCCACGTCCCAAAAATACCTCAAAAATAATCATAGTGGTGTAAAATTCAAGAATGATCAAAACATGGATACAATCAAAGCTAGTCTCCGAATAGATATTTTGGACGAAAAAGAAAATTTTTCATTTTTCGATGAATAGTCTTGTATTCGTGAATAGTCTTCAGATATCGTGAATAGTCTGCCGTACGTGAATAGTAACTCAGACACCAAAAGGTAGAAATTCCACAAAAAACATCTTCACGCTTACATGAATAGTACTCGTGAATAAGAACTCGTGAATAAGAATCATGAATAAGTAACTCTCGTCAATAGTAACTCGTGAATAGTAACTCATGAATAAGTAACCCAAACATGAAAAAGTTCCAAATTTGATAAAAAGTTCCAACCAATATTTCAAAGATAATGATATTGAAGAAATAATATCATTTGAGAAGAAAATAACATCCCTTACCTCGAAAGACAAGACTTCTAATTGAAACACCTTGACATATAAAGGCTATGACTTGAACTTGCGCCAGTATAGCAATACTCAAAGTATACTCAAAATACTCACAAGAATACGCTTCGATAATATAGAGAGAAAAACTTCAGCTACGGTGTGATTTTCAATTCTAACCTAAGCACCCTATTTATAGGAAATTGCTTAGAACACCAAAGTAGAAAATTTAATAAATTAATATTATAATTTTTTCTACAACTTCCTACGCATCCAAGAATCTGAACTCAGCCACCCTAACACATGTTAAATGAGTTTCAAAAATGGAAAAAACGTTTTTGTAATTAAAAATATTTTAAACTTCCAAAAATCAATTATTTCGGAACTTCGGAACTTCAATAATTCACAATAAATAGCTCTTTTATCAGAAAATTCGAATCTCGCGACTTTTTATAGGAAATTCAATTCTCTACAACTTTGCAGAAGAAAGTTTTTCCAAATTCCAAACAGAAATTGACCGAAATCCACATACGGACAATTTTACAGGCTATAATCAAATTTCAGTCAAGAAATGGGGTCCACCGACATGTTTAACATGTTTTAAACATTTATTGCAACAAAAATACTCTTCCTCCTCGTATACTCATATATCCCACATTCGTTGTAAAAATATCACCGTTAATATATTATTAAAATAATATATTTAAATAAATTATTTTATCAGAAAAAGATAAAATATTAATTTTCAACAATTGTCATTTTAAAAATTTTCTCCATCTATATCCACATAAAATCAATATTTTCCTCATCATATAAATCAATAATTAATTATTCACAAATAATATTACAGAATCACATTATTGACAACCAGGCACGTTCCTAGGAAAAAGGGGTTTTCCAATAAGAATTTCTCCTTACTGGCGCGCAATTAGGTGACCAAACCTCTCCTTAGACAGAACTTTCTAGACATTGCCAATAATGTTATCTAATAATATTATTCAGATAATATGAATTATTGCTTCGATAATAAAAAATACTGTGTAATGACAATTATCAAACAACAAAGAATATAAAATATCAACGCAACAATTATTAAATCAATAAAATAAAATATCGAATAAGAATTACTCGTAACAATTATTGAGTAGTGCCTTCTTACGTAAGAATCAATAATTGGTGCAATACTGCAGTATCTTCTTGTTCAACAACGCGATTAGTGTGTTTTAACCACCGGGTATTCCAACAAAGATAATTGTGAATAACTACGCCAGTTATTTATAAACAACTTATATTTGTCGCTTTCTTCATCCAATCGCTTTTTTCGTTATGGGGCCCACAAAAGATCGCTACCATTCGCATTTAATATTCCCCGACGATACGAATATTCCACGACCAAACGAATATTCCCCTACAATAATGAATATTTTATAACCACTTGCTTATTCGAAATATTTGCGTATTTTACCCATAACTATCCACATTAATCAAATCGACCCTTACTATTTCAAAATAATAAATAGAGGAAAATAAATTTCATTTATTAATAATTTGGGTCTTACACCCTCTTTCCCTGAACTACCACAGTTGCCAATCTTCGTGATTCTGTAATATTTATTTGTGAATAATTAATTATTGATTCATATGATGAGGAAAATATTAATTTTATGTGGATATAGATGGAGAAAATTTTTAATGTGACAATCGTTGAAAATTGAAATTTTATCTTTTTCTGATAAAATAATTCATTTAAATATATTATTATATTTTAATAATATAATAATGATGATATTTTTACGATGAATGTGGGATATATGAGTATATATGGAGGAGAATTATTTTTGTTACCAAAAATATTTAAAGCATGTATTATGTGTGACGCCCCCAAAATTAGGTATACGTCACCCATCTTGGGTCGCCACTTACATGGTACATAAATTCAAATACAACTTACTAATATAACTCTGTCAGGTACAATACGACATAAACCGTGAGTTTGAATACAAATTTTGTCTACTAGATATTATACAAACTCAAAAGGAGTCCTCATTACAACTATTATCACACTATTTCACGTAATAGTGAGGACTACTAATGCTATCCTCTCGGACCATTACTTCGCTCCCAGACTCGTCCCAAATATGTTCTCATTTCACGAAGAGAAAAAAGAAAGAAAGGGTGAGCTCAACTAGCCCAAGAAGAAATATTATGACTAAGATAATGCGAATAAATTATCATTAGCCTTCAACAAAGTGTTAAAATGATAAAATACAATAGACAACCCGGCTTTAATCTGCAGGAATATGCAATCCATTAAAAGAGTCAAGTAGAGAATAAAATCTACTATCTTTTAGGTTTTAAAGGTTTTAATCAAATTTTTTTATCACGAGACTCGACTTAAAAATAAACCACCACATCTAATCATCCCCGTATCTACCACGGCCAAGGATTTTCATCAAATTATCAATGGTCATGACTATACCGAATCACCCTCGGTCATAATCATACCAAAAACTATCCATCATTGCATTACAGAAATAACGAGGACTTTTGTTACATCATTTATATCAAGTCATGATTATACCGAATGATCCTCAGGTCATAATCATACTAAGTTCATCTATGCACGTAAGCGAAAGATAGCATAATATAATATAAGGATGATGACGACATGACATAATAATTCAATAAAACAAGTTCAAGAATTATTTAATCCATGAATTATTAACGTCCCAAATTGTCAACATGATCTTTGTTTCGTAGAGTAAAATTCAATAATGATCGGAAGAATATTTTCATGAAAAGATATCTTTGGATGAAACGCAAATATCAAGGATATTCTACTAATTTCATGGTGTATAAAGTCAAAGTTTTAACTAACCGGGTATAATAAAGAATGGAATAACAAAAGAAATCACCATGCACGCAGCGGTATTGCAGATGTAGACAAAGTTATTCCAATGTAATAATAATAACGGAACCGTGTCGTGAAATTCACAATCGACGGGATGTTCCAACAGAATAATAAAGATGGAACCAGATCCGGTGTAAAACACACGATAGATATTCCAACGAGATGATAAAGATTTTAACCAGTCCTGTGTAAAACACATGCATGTGATGTTCCAACAGAATAATAAAAAGCGGAACCGTCGGTCCTAAAACACACAAACAGGATGTTCCAATGTAATAATAGAAGAATGTCACCAAGTATAGGTAAACCATGTATACAAAGTTATTCCAATGTAATAATAAGCAATGGAATAACATAAGGATTTCACCAAGTATAGGTATGCCATGATACAAAGTTATGTATAGGTATGCCACTTTTACAAAGTTATTCCAATGAATAATAATAGTGAATGGAATAATGAAGTTCTCTTCAAGAAGAAAGAATAACACCTTTACCGTAAAAACACAATTGGATATCAAAGTAGTGAAGTACCGTAATACTTCTTCTTCTTTCTCTATAGATTTTCTCTCTATAGCTTCTCTCATAATCTCTCTCTGTAGTTTCAATGAATTAAATAAAAAAATAATGAAGGAATGAGCTTTCTATTTATAGGAAAATGGAATGCATAAGTAACTAATCCATGAACGGTCCCGTTGATTTACTTTAATCGACGGTCCATATTTAAAGAAAAATCTTTTAAATAAAATATAATATATTCTATTTATATAAAAACATTTTACTATGCAAACACTACATGCAATACTATGCAAAAACACTATGCAACACTATGCATAATAAAATATAATATATTCTATTTATGAATAACTTTAATAAAGTATTCTATTTTATATAAAAGATGTTTCGCTTTTTATTACGTTAATAATAATGAATAAAACAAAACGTCATTATCGCTATAATAATTCATATTATTAATCGACAATAATAATGGAATCAAACCGAGTGACTTCTCACATAAGCATCAATAATCAATACTGCTAATGCTACTTTATGCAACCACATAATGTCATCGTACTTTTACTACCAGTAGTTCAACAAAGAACTACTACAGAAAACTTCCGCCGTTATTTCAATAAAATATTTTTGTCGCTTTCAATCCGACAATAATTACATTAGGGGTCCACCAATGATTGAGCCGTTGTACGAATATTCCCTCGCTAAACCGAATATTCCCCACCAATCGAATATAATATAACCACTTGCATACTTTGCAAAAATTTATAAATACTACCCACAACTATAATATTATCTCAAATTCACACCATAATATTAAAAATTATTTCGATAAAATTTAAATCTTTATTGATAAAATCTGGGGTCTCACATTATGTGTCGGTGGACCCCATTTCTTGACTGAAATTTGATTATAGCCTGTAAAATCGCCCGTTTGTGGATTTCGGTCAATTTCTGTTTGGAATTTGGAAAAACTTTCTTCTGCAAAGTTGTAGAGAATTTAATTTCCTATAAAAACACGCGAGATTCGAATTTTCTGATAAAAAGGCTATTTATTATGAATTATTGAAGTTCCGAAATAATTGATTTTTGTAAGTTTTAATTATTTATTTTATGAAAAACGTTTTTTTATTACTTTTTCTAGAAGGTTGGCATGTGGGAAATGTTAGGAGCTGATTTCCAAAGAGGCGTAGGAAAATTTATTATTAATAATATATTATATTAAATTTTCTGCTTTGGTGTTCTCAGCAATTTCCTATAAATAGGGTGTTTAGGTTATAATTAAAAATCACACCAGAAACTGAAGTTTTCTCTCTCTATATTATCGAGCGTATTTTTGTGAGTATTTAGATATCTTGAGTGTTGCTATACTGGTGCAAGTTCGTTTCAACGTTATATCCGGCATTCCAAGATCTTGTCTTTTGAGGTAAGGGATAGTAAGAGATTTTAAGAGTTATTATGTTTTTCAGTTTCAAAATTTTGTGAACCTTCAAAAATTTTGGAAAAATTTAAAATGATAAATTGATGAGTTTTGTTGATTGTGTCCAAAAATGGCGATTTTTGGATATATAGATTAAGAGTTATTGATTTTATGAGAAAAGACTATTTTAAAAGTAATTGCTTCTAACTCCTTGTGATTAACTCCAAAATTGATGAAATTTTTATTATGTAGTACATCTATATAATATCAGTATACTGTATTAATTTCAGAATTTTTGGACAAAAGTACAATTTATGATAAATATTTAAATATTCGGTGATTTTGGCCATGAAAAATAGTAAATGAATTTTAAAAATTCGAGAAAAAATATATATTCAATATGGGACTATATTCTTCTAAATCCCAGAAAATAAATATTTTTGGAACTGATTTGGTATTTTTCATAAAAATGTTCTAGTTTTGAGTAAATGAATTAAATATGTTATGTGAAGTAAGAAAATTGGAAAATATGATTTATTGGCTTGAAAATCATATATATGAGATATATCAGATTTTTATGAGGGTTTTGGTTAATGATGATGAAATCTTATGAGTTTGGCATTTTAGATGATTAAATGCATTAATTATTAAAGTGTAAATAATTGGAATAAATTATTTATAAGTTTAAGAAATGATTAAAATATTATTATAATATTAATAATATTAGATTATGAGATTTCTAAGTGATTTATAACATTTGGATTAAAGTGTTATAAATATGGATATGAATTTTATTATGAAACTTTATCTTTTAGGTATCGAGGTTACTTACGCACGTATACGGTACTATGTACAAATATTTGGTCTTATTCACGATAAATTGGTTTCTTCTCCCACCAAATTATCGTTGATTTATGAATCTTACTCTTGAAATTAAAACCATGTTTTGATTATATTGTTTTTATATAACTTTCTTATAACCCTAATGATGATATTTCTCTTTGACTTGAGTGTAAAGATGAGTAGATTATTGGTATGATCGTGACTATAGGTTCTCTTTGGCGCAAGATTGCAAAAGTTGAATTGTTGGTTCGTATGATCATGACCATTGAATTTACAATTGAATATTTTTAGCTTAAGTCTGCAAAGGTGAATTGATCAACACGGTTATAATTATTGTTATATAACTTCCGAAATGATTATGTATTTCTTTGATATATGAATATCTTTGGCTCAGAAAGGCAAAGATGACTTGTTGATGGATATCTTAAATTTGTAGTGCAAAGATGAATTATTGATGAATATCTTTTGCTTTCGTAATGCAAAGATGACTTTGTTGTTGAATATCTTTACCATGTAGTGCAAAGATGAATTATTGATGAATATCTTTGGCTCGTAATGCAAAGATGATCTATTGTTGAATATCTTCAGCCTGTAGTGTAAAGATGAACTGTTGATGAATATCTTTGGCCCGTGGTGCAATGATGAATTTATTAGTATGATTATGAACAGGAACTGTGATTTGGTATAACCATGATATTTGATGTTTCAGGTAAAGACAGGTGATGAAATTATCTACATCTGGATGAGGAAAAGAATTTAGAACAACAATTACGATTATGAGTTATACACGTGATTGTGGACAGGAATTGTTGATTGATGTTACAGGGATAAAACATTGTTGGTGGACTTTTAACATGGAGAAGATAATAGATTTTATGGTCTATTTGACTCTTCTAATGGATTGCTCCGTTCCCCGCAACTATGGTTGAAAAGTTTTATCATCTACCATATGTTCTAAATCTCTGATTTATTACTAACGAAGGCTATTGATAATTTAATTATCTTTAGTCATGATATTCTTTATTTGGGCTATTTGTGCTCACCCTTCCTTCTTTCACAATTCCTTTCGTGTAATAAAAGTGTAAAGTGTAGCCGGGTCGAGCGAGGATAATGAGGAATAGAATGGTGGTCTATAGATGTTGAGGGTGAGGTGAATTTAACTTGGAAGGGTGTTTTGCCACTATCATACAAGATGTCTAATAACATACAACCTCTTGTCATCATAAGACACGGTTGTGCTCATCCACTTGCTGAGTATATTTACAAGCACTACCTATATAATCTTGGTGTTTGTTTGAAGTATAATACCATAATACCCAATTAGAGACAGTGGAGATAATGATATGTCAAGAAAAGACTCACCATTGGGAAGAATATGATAGTAATCTTCTCGTTTTTCTTTGCGGTATATTGGGTCAACCAAGGATAATTATGTGGCCATATGATATCTACCATAACCTAAAAGCATGGCCTCCCACGTCCGAAGGTTTCCTTGAGCACTTCCCAAAGATTCTAATTTCTAAAACAGTTTTTGACTATACCTTTATGTAAGGTGTCATTGTGACGTGCTACAATTGGTATATATTTGTATCCAAACTCGCATCATATGTGTTGTTGTATTTTGCACGACAATTGTTGTAATAAAGTTGTAGTTGTTTTCCGTACCATATATTTGGCGACTCAGAATGGGTTGGATGGAATGGACCTATTTTGGGGTTGTTACATTTGGTATCAGAGCTTAGGGATATTATCTCTGGCGGAGATCGGGATTAGAACTAGGAGGGGAGAGATGAGTAAATCCTTCGCTAGTGTGTCCTACCTAAGCTTATTTGTTGGTCACCATAATATCGGGATATTATGTGATATGTTAATTTATTTAATTAACCCTTGTTTTGAAGTCGTATTCTAGAATTATATCCGAATTACGGAGATGAGCAATGGAGAAATTATGAGGACGGGAAAGATGGAATCAAATGAAAGCAAGCGTATTCTCCACTTTTTGAAATACCGAATACGTCAATTTGGGGGACGAAATTTCATAAGAGAGGAGAGATTGTAAGACCGGATTTTATGAAATAAAAGTATTCAATTTTTCTTATAATTATTATTTAGTAAATGGTTAAATTGATAAAAGTTTAAAGTTATGGGTGAAATATGCAAATTTTACAAAATACGCAAGTGGTATAAAATATTCATTGTTGTTTTAGAATATTCGTTTGGTCGTGGAATATTCATTTTGTTTGGGAATATCGATCGACGCCTTGAACCTTGTGTGGGCCCCATAACTGAAAAGCGATTGGATGAAGAAAACGACAAATATAAGTTGTTTATAAATGGCCAGTAGTAGTTATTCACTGAATTAATCTTGTAAGACCCAAAATTTTTAATTAAAAAATTTCCTTTATTTATTATTTTGAAATAAGAAGGGTTGATTTGATTAATGTGGATAGTTAAGGGTTAAATACGCAAATATTTCAAAATAAGCAAGTGGTTATAAAATATTCATTATCGCTTGGGAATATTCGTTTGGTCGTGGAATATTACGTGATCGCTTGGGGAATATTCGTATGACAGACAGCAGTTTATTCTGAATTATCTTGTTGGAATACCCGGTGGTTAAAACACACTAATACGCGTTGTTGAATAGTAGCCACGGTATTGCACCAATTATTGATTCTTACGTGAAAAGCACTTTACTCAATAATGGTTACGAATTATTGTTCATTATTTTATTGAGTTAATAATTCTTTGCGTTGATATTTTATATTGTTGTTGTTTCAATAATTGTCATTACACGGTATTTTTCATTATCGAAACAATAATTCATATTATCTGAATAATATTATTAGATAACATTATTGGCAATGTCTAGAAAGTTACATCTAAGGAGAGGTTTGGTCACCTAATTGCTTGCGCAGAAGAAGAAATTCTTATTGAAAGCCCCTCTTTCCGAGAAGCTGCACAGTTGTCAATATTGTGATTACGTAATATTATTTGTGAATAATTAATTATTGATTTATATCATGAGGAAAATATTGATTTTATGTGGATATAGATGGAGAAAATTTTAAAATGACAATTGTTGAAAATTAATATTTTATCTTTTTCTCGATAAAATAATTCATTTAAATATATTATTTTAATAATATATTAATTGGTGATATTTTTACAACGAATGTGGGATATATGAGTATACGAGGAGGAAGAGTATTTTTGTTGCAATAAATGTTTAAAACATGTTAAACATGTCATGGACCCCATTTATTGATCGAAATTTGATTATAAATTGTAAAATTGCCCGTTTGTGGATTTCTATCAATTTCTATTTGGAATTTGGAAAAACTTTCTTCTGCAAAGTTGTAGAGAATTGAATTTCCTATAAAAACTCATGAGATTCGAATTTTCTGATGAAAGGGCTATTTATTATGAATTATTGAAGTTCCGGATTAATTGATTATCATTTTTTTGGAGTTTTAAGTAACTTTTGCATGAAAAACGTTTTTGTCACTTATGGGACATGTTTTAGTGGTTGATTTCAGCTGATGGTGTGCGTAGAAAGATATGGAAAAATAATATTATTAATATATTAAATTTTCTGCTTTGGTGTTCTAAACAAATTCCTAAAAATAGGGTGCTTAGGTTAGAATTGAAAATCACACCGTAAATCAAGTTTTCTCTCTATATTATCGAGTTTATTCTTGTGAGTATTTTGAGTATATTTTGAGTATTGCTAGATTTGTGCAAGTTCCTTCAAAGACTATACCCTTATTCTAGCTAAAGTCTTGATCTTTCGAGGTAAGGGATATTATTTTTTTTTTCGAATGATATTATTTCTTCAATATCATTATCTTTGAAATGTTGATCTGAAGTTTTATCAAATTTGGAACTTTTTCATGTCGGGGTTACTATTCATGGGTTACTATTCATGAGTTACTATTCACGAGTTACTATTCAAGCGGAGTTCTTATTCACGAGTTACTATTCACGAGTACTATTCATGAAGCGTGAAGATGTTTTTGTGGAATTTCTATCTTTTGGTGTCTGAGTTACTATTCACGATATCGGACTATTCACGATATCTGAAGACTATTCACGTATACTGATGCTTATTCAATCAAAAATAAAATTTCTTCTTTTCGTCTAAAACATCTATTCTCGGATACTAACTCGATTGTATCCATGTTTTGATCATTCTTGAATTTTACACCACTATGATTATTTTTGAGGTATTTTTGGACGTGGATAAAACCAAGTACTGAATCCTTAATCCTTAATCCTTGTCATTTTGTTTCACCGGATTCGTTTCTTTAAAAAATATTTTCATCATCCTCGGTCTTAAATGATGATATTATGGAATATCTTTGGCTCAGTAGTGCAAAAGATGAATGATTTCTTAAGAATATCTTTGGCACAGAAGCAAAGATGAATGATTTCAAGAATATCTTTGGCTCAGTAGTGCAAATATGAATATTTGATTCGGATGTATATTGATTGATGTTATAGGGATAAAAGATAAACGATGAACTTTTAAATTCATACATAAGAAGATAGTAGTTTGCATTCTCTACTTAACTCTTCTAATGAATTATTATTTCATTGCGAATATTGATTTAAAATTTGTTGTCTATTGTATTCTATTATATTTTTCCTCATGAAGACTAACGATAATTTGTTGTATATTATCTTAGTCATAATATTCTTTATTGAGCTAGTTGGGCTCACCCTTTTCCTTTTGTTCCATTTTTCTCGGGAGGCGAGAATATAAATGAGTACGCAGCCTGGGTATGGAATGAAGGTTTTAGAAAGGATTGTTTAGTAGTCCTCACCATTTTGTAAAATAATGTATCAATAAATGTGATGAGGATTTATTTGAGTATAGATATTGTCTGAAGATAATATTTGTATTCAAACTCACGCTTTTCTTGTTGTAATAATAAAGTTGTAGTTGTTTACGCACCATGTATTGACAACTCGGAATAGGTGATGTATACCTATTTTGGGGGAGTCACAATTGGTATCGAGCTTAGGATATGATCTCCAAGTGAGATCGGGAATAGAACTAGGAGGGAGAGATGAGTAAATCCTTCGCTAGTGTGTCCTACCTAAGCTTATTTGTTAGTTGGTCAAGATATAGGGATATTATGTGATATATTGATTTCCTTAATTAACCCTTTTTTTATGACAAGATTTGAGAATGTCGAATCGAGAATATTAACAATGGAAATGAGGCCGTGGAGATGCCAAGATTCTCACAACGAGGAGAACGTGCAACAGGTGGCAATGTTCCTCCCGTGAACAACACCATTGAAAGCGGATGATGAACGAGGGGATGTTTAGAAGTTTTTTGCGGTTCATGTAAAAAAATCGAATTGAGTGAGACTCGTGTTCAAAATACTGAGGAGGAAATGATAGCAATTCACGGGTTGTCACAAATGCCCAAGCAGCTCAAAGAGTTGGGACCACCGAATTTAAGGGAAAGTCGGATCCGATCATGGCGGAAACATGGGTCAAACAAATTACCAAGATATTCGATGTCTTGGGATGCACGGAGAACAGAAGGTTCCATTCGCCACCTTTATGTTCCGTGGCGAAGCGCATTCTGGTGGTGGGAGTCTGTGAGGCGTACCCATCCAACAAGACTCAAAGATGTCTTGGGAGACATTTCAGAAAGCTATTTAATGACAAATACTTTCACGAAAGTGTTCGTCATATGAAGGAAGTGGAGTTCATCGATTGGAACAAAACAACATGAAGGTGTCTCAATGACGAGGCAAAGTTTGCGAGAGTTATCCGTGTTTGCACCTCATTTGGTGGAGAATGAGGAACGTATGACGCGGATGTTTCTTAGAGGTTTGAAACCGGCGTCCAATATCTCATTTCTCATAAATTTTCTTTATTCGGATGTTGTAAACAAGGCTCAATTATTAGGCGAGATAACGAGTACGGTCAACCGAGGGACCACAACCGAGGATCGTATCGAGAGATAGCGATCAATGTATTAATAATGATAACTGCGGAGAAAGAAATGATGACAGAAATGGTAACCACTCGGTGGTAATCATGGCCATGAAAATAGAAGAAGCGAGTCGGAAGGAGATTTTAAAAGAGGAGATTTAACAACGACCATGTGAAGATGACGGTCTGCGTGAAGAATCGGTTCTAAGGGAGGAGAACGACCACCCATCATATGCTACAAATGCGGAAAAGAG
Organism: Panax quinquefolius; assembly: GCA_020205615.1. Classification (NCBI taxonomy): domain Eukaryota; kingdom Viridiplantae; phylum Streptophyta; class Magnoliopsida; order Apiales; family Araliaceae; genus Panax; species Panax quinquefolius. The sequence continues at coordinate 19,801,209 of CM035151.1, forward strand.
GACATATCGGTCCAAACCGCCCACAACAGATTCAAGGTATGCTATAATTGTGGAAAGGAAGGACATATCGCTCGAGATTATACGATGGCGAACCTAGTTCAATGAGGACGGTGACTCAAAAGATCGTCTGAGAAAAGTCAAAGTCAACGATTCCGGAAGAAAGGCGTTTGTTGTATCGGGTCATAATGCGAGGAACCCAAACGAGGTGATCACGGGTAAGCTATTTATAAATTCTTGCGAAGTTTATACCTTACTTGATAACGGTATTACCCATTCATTTATCTCTCCTGCGTGTGCTCAACGCTTAAACTTGACTCGGAGAAATTAGACTTTGACTATCTGTGGAAACTCCATTAGGAGAAACTTTCATCACATCCACTTTGTTTATAAATCTTGTTTGATTCAAGTTGGCACCATTACCTTACCCGTTGACCTTATCTCTTTAAAGATACTTGCTTTTGATGTGATTTTAGGGATTGATTGGTTAACTACTCATCATGCCAAAATTGATTGTTTTCGTAAGGTTGTTAGTTTTCATATTCCTAACCAACCTGTTATGCAAATTCAAGCAACTAAACCATTAAAATCAATCACCGCTCATATCTAATCATAAAGCTATTCGCTTATTAAAAAACGGATGTCAAGCTTTCTTAGCCCATGTTATGGATTTGAATAAAGACACGTCAAATTTGAATAATATTCCTGTTGTTATTGACTTTCCCGACGATTTCAAAGAACTTCCTTGCCACCCCGTAACGTGAAGTTGAATTCTTTATTGATCTTGAACTCCGGTACAAAGCCCATTTCTAAAACCCATATCGAATGGCTCCTATTGAACTTCAGAGTTAAAGGTCCAACTACAGAGAATTGTTGGACATCGGTTTCATTCGGCCCTAAGTACATCTCCTCGGGGTGCTCTGCTTTATTTGTAAAAGAAGAAAGACGGGAGTATGCGACTTTGTATTGACTATCGGAATTGAACCATGTCACCATCAAGAATAGGTATCCTCTACCTCGTATTGATGACTTGTTTGACCAATTGCAAGGGGCACAATTCTTTTCAAAAATCGATCTTCGCTCGGATATCATCAAACCAAGATTAGAATCGAGGATATTCCAAAGACCGCCTTGAACTTCGGTATGGGCATTATGAATTCTTAGTCATGTCTTTCGGACTAACTAATGCTCCTGCGGCTTTTATGGATATGATGAACCGAGTATTCAAGGAATATTTGGATCAATTCATTGTTGTCTTTATTGATGACATCCTCATATATTCCAAAAGCCGTGAAGATCATGAGCACCATTTGAAGTTGGTACTCCAAAGGCTTCGTGAAAATCAACTATATGCCAAATTGAAGAAATGTGAGTTCTGGCTTGAGGAAGTAGCATTCCTTGGGCACGTGGTGTCGAAACATGGAGTATCTGTTGATCCGTGCCAAGATTGAAGCAATACAAAGTTGGGAGCAACCAAGTCATGGATCAAGTACGTAGCTTTTTGGGCTTAATTTGGTTATTATCGGAGATTCGTGGAAGGGTTTTCTCGAATCGCTACTCCATTAACTCAATTAACTTGGAAGGATACAAAATTCGTTTGGAGCGAAGAATGCGAGAAAAGTTTCCAAGAGCTTAAGAGGAGACTTATTTCTAAGACTGTTCTAACAATACCATCCGGTTCGGATGGATTTGTTATCTACAAATGATGCTTGAGCAAAGGGTTAGGATGTGTTCTCATGCAACGTGGGAAAGTCATAGCCTATGCCTCGCGACAACTTAAAGAGTATGAGAGGAATTATCCTACTTATGATCTAGAGTTGGCGTGATCGTTTTCGCGCTAAAAATATGGAGGCACTATCTATATTGGGAGAAAGTGGAGATATATTCGGACCATAAAAGCCTTAAATATTTCTTCACTCAAAAGAACTCAACATCGCGGCGGCTGACGTTGGCTCGAACTATTGAAAGACTACGACCACACTATTCAATACCATCCCGGTAAAGCGAACGTGGTAGGTGACGCGTTGAGTAGAAGATCATATGCAGAACGAGTGTGATGATGTCAAGTATACGATACAGAGCCAACTTTAATAGAAAAAGTTAAGGTTGCTCAAGCCACCCAATCTTGAAATGATGCGTATGAAGAAGAAAGTACAAGAAGGAGCTATTCCGGAGCGAGAATTGATGAAGAAGGAATACTTGAGTCCACTCTAGACTTTGTGTTCCTAACGACTCGATTTGAAGTACAAGATTATGATGGAGGCACACAATCGCCATTTTGCAATCCATCCTGGAAGTACTAAAATGTATCGTGATCTTCGACATACATTTTGGTGGAACAATATGAAGAGAGAGATTGCAAAGTTTATCTCAATATGTTTAACTTGTCAACGTGTAAAGGCGGAGCATCTAGTACCTAAGGGTCCGTTGCAACCACTTGAGATTCCTGAATGGAAGTGGGAACACATTACCATGGATTTCGTTCACGGGTCTTCCTACGGTTTCTCAAGGCATCAATGCTATTTGGGTTATTGTTGATAGATTAACCAAGTCTGCTCATTTCTTGCCGATACGGAGACTTATTCCTTGAACGCCTTGCTAGTATGTGCGTGAATGAGATTGTGAGGTTGCATGGCATGCTGTATCCATAGTTTTGATCGTGACCCAAGATTCACTTCAAGATTTTGGGTTAGCTTGCAAAAAGCTATGGGCACGGTTTGCGATTTAGTTCGCATACCATCCCCAAACCATTTTTACAATCGAGAGGACTATTCAAACTCTTGAAGATCTATTAAGACTCGTGTCCTAGACTTCAAGGGTAGTTGGGATAAGTATTTACCATTGGTGGAATTCTCCTACAACAACAATTATCGTGCAAGTATAGGTGTGGCTCCATTTGAAGCATTATATGGACGAAAATGTCGTTTCTCCAATATGTTGGGATGAGGTGGGTGAAGCAACATTGTTGGGACCCGAGTTAAGACGTATGACTACCGAAAAGATCCAAATGATTCGACAACGTATACAAACGCGGCACAAGATCGATAAAAGAGTTATGCGGATCTTCATCGAAAGGGCGGGAATTTAATGTAAGGGGATCATGTATTGTTGCGAGTTGCTCCATGGAAGGGAGTTACAAGATTTGGGAAGAGAGAAAAGCTCAATCCACGATTTATTGGTCCATTTCAAATTCTTGACCGAGTAGGAAATGTAGCCTATAGACTTGCGTTACCTCCGAGTATGTCTCGTGTTCATAATGTGTTTCACATATCCGTATTTCAGTAAATATGTGAAAGACCCGAACCACGTTATAGAGTTAGAACCGAACGAGATAGCCAATACTTAACGTATGAGGAGGTACCACAAGATCTTGGATAGGAAGGAGCATGTCCCACGCTTGCAAAGGTCATACCACAAGTTAAAGTTTTATGGAGGAATCATGCTATATAGAGGAAATGACACAGGAATTGGAAACGGAAATAAAAGCGAGGTATCCTCACCTTTTCAAACACCAGTACGTCGTCAATTTCGAGGACGAAATTTCATAAGGAGGGAGGTTGTAAGACCCCAACTTATTATTAATGAAATTTAATTTTCTCTATTTATTATTTTGAAATAGTAAGGGTTGATTTGATTAATGTGAATAGTTATGGGTAAAATACGCAAATATTTTAAAATAAGCAAGTGGTTATAAAATATTCATTGTTGTCAGGGAATATTCGTTTGGTCGTGGAATATTCTTGCTGTCGGGGAATATTCGTACGACGGCGCAGTATTTTGTGGACCCTATAACGAAAAGCGATTGGATGAAGAAAACGACAAATATAAGTGGTTTAAAAATAACGGCGTAGTTGTTACCGTTAATACTGTTAAAATACTCGGTGGTTAAAACACAAGAAGACACACCAGTATTGCACCAATTATTGATTCTTACGTAAGAAGGCACTACTTAATAATGGTTACGATAATTACCGCTCAATTATTTTATTGATTTAATAATTCTTTGCGTTGATATTTTATATTGTTGTTGTTTCAATAAGTGTCATTACACAAGATTTTTTCATTATCGATGCAATAATTCATATTATCCTAATAATATTATTAGATAACATTATTGGCAATGTCTAGAAAGTTCTCGTCTAAGGAGAGGTTTGGTCACCTAATTGCAAGCGCCCAAGAAGAGAAATTCTTATTGGAAAGACCCTCTTTCCTGAACCGCCTCACTGTTGTCAATATTGTGATTCTCGTAATATTATTTGTGAATAATTAATTATTGATTTATATGATGAGGAAAATATTGATTTTATGTGGATATAGATGGAGAAAATTTTAAAATGACAATTGTTGAAAATTAATATTTTATCTTTTTCGATAAAATAATTCATTTAAATATATTATTTTAATAATATATTAATGGTGATATTTTTACAACGAATGTGGGATATATGAGTATACGAGGAGGAAGAGTATTTTTGTTACAATAAATGTTTAAAACATGTTAAACATGTCGGTGGACCCCATTTATTGATTTGAAATTTGATTATAACTTTTGTAAAATCGCTTGCTTTGTGGATTTCGGTCAATTTTATTTGGAATTTGAAAAACTTTCTTCTGTAAAGTTGTAGAGAATTGAATTTCCTATAAAAACTCATGAGATTCGAATTTTCTGATGAAAGGGCTATTTATTATGAATTATTGAAGTTCCGGATTAATTGATTATCATTTTTTGGAGTTTTAAGTAACTTTTGCATGAAAAACGTTTTTGTCACTTATGGGACATGTGTTAGTGGTTGATTTCAGCTGATGGTGTGCGTGGGAAGATGTGGAAAAATAATATTATTAATATATTAAATTTTATGCTTTTGGTGTTCTAAGCAAATTCTATAAATAGGGTCTTGGGTTAGAATTAAAAATCACACCGAAAATCAAGTTTTCTCTCTATATTATCGAGCGTATTCTTGTGAGTATTTTGAGTATACTTTGAGTATTGCTAGATTGCAAGTTCCTTCAAAGACTATACCTTGTATTCTAGCTAGAAGTCTTGATTTTTCGAGGTAAGGGATATTATTTTTTTTTCAGAATGATATTATTTCTTCAATATCATTATCTTTGAAATGTTGATATGAAGTTTTTATCAAATTTGGAACTTTTTCATGTCGGGGTTACTATTCATGGGTTACTATTCATGAGTTACTATTCACGATTACTATTCACGAAGTACTATTCATGGAAGCGTGAAGATGTTTTTTATGGAATTTCTATCTTTTGGTGTCTGAATTACTATTCACGATATCTGGCCTTATTCACGATACTGAGACTATTCACGATACTGGTCTTATTCATAGAAAAATAAAATTTCTTCTTTTCGTCCAAAACATCTATTCGGATACTAACTCGATTGTATCCATGTTTTGATCATTCTTGAATTTTACACCACTATGATTATTTTTGAGGTATTTTTGGACGTGGATAAAACCAAGTACGAATCCTTAATCCTTAATCCTTGTCATTTTGTTTCACCGGATTCGTTTCTTTAAAAAATATTTTCATCATCCTCGGTCTTAAATGATGATATTATGGAATATCTTTGGCCGTAGTGCAAAGATGAATGATTTCTTAAGAATATCTTTTGCACAAAAGTGCAAAAGATGAATGATTTCTGAAGAATATCTTTGGCCTGTAGTGCAAATATGAATATTTGATTCCAGATGTATATTGATTGATGTTATAGGGATAAAAGATAAACGATGAACTTTTAAATTCATACATAGAAGATAGTAGTTTGCATTCTCTACTTAACTCTTCTAATGAATTATTATTTCATTGCGAATATTGATTTAAAATTTGTTGTCTATCAGTATTCTATTATATTTTTTCTGTCAAGACTAACGATAATTTGTTGTATATTATCTTAGTCATAATATTCTTTATTGAGCTAGTTGGGCTCACCCTTTTCCTTTTGTTCCATTTTTCTCGTGGAGGCGAGAATATAGCGAGTACTTAGCTCTGGGGTATGGAATGAAGGTTTTAGAAAGGATTGTTTAGTAGTCCTCACCATTTTGTAAAATAATGTATCAATAAATGTGATGAGGATTTATTTGAGTATAGATATTGTCTGAAGATAATATTTGTATTCAAACTCACAGCTTCTTGTTGTAATAATAAAGTTGTAGTTGTTTACGTACTATGTATTGACAACTCGAATAGGTGATGTATACCTATTTTGGGGCGCCACAAATCTTGTTAAAATACTCGGTGGTTAAAACACAAGAGAACACCAGTATTGCACCAATTATTGATTCTTACGTAAGAAGGCACTACTCAATAATTGTTACAGTAATTACTATTCAGTATTTTATTTTATTGATTCAATAATTGCTGCGTTGATATTTTATATTACTGTTGTTTCAATAAATTATCATTACATAGTATTTTCCATTATCGGAGCAATAATTCATATTATCTGAATAATATTATTGGATAACATTATTGGCAATGTCTAGAAAGTTCTGTCTAAGAAGAGGTTTGGTCACCTAATTGAGCGCCAGTAAGGAGAGATCCTTATTGGAAAGCCCCCTCTATCCTGGGAAACTACTGGTTGCCGATCTCGTGATTCTGTAATATTATTTGTGAATAATTAATTATTGATTCATATGATGAGGAAAATATTGATTTTATGTGGATATAGATGGAGACAATTTTTAATGTGACAATCGTTGAAAATTGAAATTTTATCTTTTTCTGATAAAATAATTCATTTAAATATATTATTATATTTTAATAATATAATAATGATGATATTTTTTACGATGAATGTGGGATATATGAGTATATGTAGAGGAAAAGTATTTTTGTTACCAAAATATTTAAAAGCATGTATTATGTGTCAATTGGACCCCATTTCTTGACCGAAATTTGATTATAGCACCGTAAAATCGCCTGGTTTGTGGATTTCGGTCAATTTACATTTGGAATTTGGAAAAACTTTCTTCCGAAAAGTTGTAGAAATTTAATTTCCTATAAAAACATGCGAGATTCAAATTTTACGATAAAAGGCTATTTATTATGAATTATTGAAGTTCCAAAATAATTGATTTTGTAAGTTTTAATTATTTATTTTATGAAAAAGTTTTTTATTACTTTTTCTAGAAGGTTGGCATGTGGGAAATGTTAGGAGCTGATTTCCAAAGAGGCGTAGGAAAATTTATTATTAATAATATATTATATTAAATTTTACTCGCTTTGAATGTTCTAAGCGATTTCCTATAAATAGGTGCTTAGGTTATAATTAAAAATCACACCGTAAACTCAAAGTTTTCTCTCTATATTATCGAGCGTATTTTTGTGAGTATTTAGATATCTTGAGTGTTGCTATACTACGGTATGCAAGTTCGTTTCAACGTTATATCCGACATTCCAAAGATCATCTTTTGAGGTAAGGGATAGTAAGAGATTTTAAGAGTTATTATGTTTTTCAGTTTCAAAATTTTTAGAACCTTCAAAAATTTTGGAAAAATTTGAAATGATAATTTGATGAGTTTTGTTGATTGTGTCCAAAAATGGCGATTTTTGGATATATAGATTAAGAGTTATTGATTTTATGAGAAAAGACTATTTTAAAAGTAATTGCTTCTAACTCCTTGTGATTAACTCCAAAATTGATGAAATTTTTATTATGAGTACATCTATATAATATCAAGATACCTAGTATTAATTTCAGAATTTTGGACAAAAGTACAATTTATGATAAATGTTTAAATATTCTATTGATTTTGGCATTGTGAAAATAGTAAATGAATTTTAAAAATTCTGAGAAAAATATATATTCAATATGGGACTATATTCTTCTAAATCCTTAAAATAAATATTTTTGGAACTGATTTGGTATTTTTCATAAAAATGTTCTAGTTATGAGTAAATGAATTAAATATGTTATGTGAAGTAAGAAAATTGGAAAATATGATTTATTGGCTTGAAAATCATATATGAGGTATATCTTGATTTTTATGAGGGTTTTGGTTAATGATGATGAAATCTTATGAGTTTGGCATTTTAGATGATTAAATGCATTAATTATTAAAGTGTAAATAATTGGAATAAATTATTTATAAGTTTAAGAAATGATTAAAATATTATTATAATATTAATAATATTAGATTATGAGATTTCTAAGTGATTTATAACATTTGGATTAAAGTGTTATAAATATGGATATGAATTTTATTATGAAACTTTATCTTTTCGTATGAGAGTTACTTATGCACGTATCTAAGACTATGTACAAATCTGAGTCTTATTCACGATAAATTGGTTTCTTCTCTGACCAAATTATCGTTGATTTATGAATCTTACTCTTGAAATTAAAACCATGTTTTGATTATATTGTTTTTATATAACTTTCTTATAACCCTAATGATGATATTTCTCTTTGACTTGAGTGTAAAGATGAGTAGATTATTGGTATGATCATGACTATAGGTTCTCTTTGGCCAAGATGGTGCAAAAGTTGAATTGTTGATTGGGTATGATCATGACCATTGAATTTACAATTGAATATTTTTAGCTTAAGTGCAAAGGTGAATTGATCAACATGGTTATAATTATTGTTATATAACTTCCGAAATGATTATGTATTTCTTTGATATATGAGTATCTTTGGCTCGTAGTGCAAAGATGACTTGTTGATGGATATCTTAGCATCAGTAAGTGCAAAGATGAATTATTGATGAATATCTTTTTGCTCAGTAATGCAAAGATGACACATGTTGTTGAATATCTTTACCACAGGTGCAAAAGATGAATTATTGATGAATATCTTTGGCTCGTGTCTGCAAAGATGATCTATTGTTGAATATCTTCAGCCTGTAGTGTAAAGATGAACTGTTGATGAATATCTTTGGCCCGTGGTGCAATGATGAATTTATTAGTATGATTATGAACAGGAACTGTGATTTGGTATAACCATGATATTTGATGTTTCAGGTAAAGACAGGTGATGAAATTATCTTTGTCCTGGATGAGGAAAAGAATTTAGAACAACAATTACGATTATGAGTTATACACGTGATTGTGGACAGGAATTGTTGATTGATGTTACAGGGATAAAACATTGTTGGTGGACTTTTAACATGGAGAAGATAATAGATTTTATGGTCTATTTGACTCTTCTAATGGATTGCTCGTTCCGCTGCAACTATGGTTGAAAAGTTTTATCATCTACCATATGTTCTAAATCTCTGATTTATTACTAACGAAGGCTATTGATAATTTAATTATCTTTAGTCATGATATTCTTTCTTTGGGTTATTTGTGCTCACTCTTACCGCTTCACAATTCCTTTCGGGTAATAAAAGTGTAGGCGGGTCGAGCGGGAGGATAAGCGAGGGATAGAATGGTGGTCTATAGATGTTGAGGGTGAGGTGAATTTAACTTGGAAGGGTGTTTTGCCACTATCATACAAGATGTCTAATAACATACAACCTCGTGTCATCATAAGACATGGTTGTGCTCATCCACTTGCTGAGTATATTTACAAGCACTACCTATATAATCTTGGTGTTTGTTTGGAGTATAATACCCAATTAGAGACAGTGGAGATATTGATATGTCAAGAAAAGACTCACCATTGGGAAGAATATGATAGTAATCTTCTCGTTTTTCTTTGCGGTATATTGGGTCAACCAAGGATAATTATGTGGCCATATGATATCTACCATAACCTAAAAGCATGGCCTCCCACGTACGAAGGTTTCCTTGAGCACTTCCCAAAGATTCTAATTTCTAAAATAGTTTTTGACTATACCTTTATGTAAGGTGTCATTGTGACGTGCTACAATTGGTATATATTTGTATCCAAACTCACAGCATATGTGTTGTTGTATTTTGCACGACAATTGTTGTAATAAAGTTGTAGTTGTTTTCCGTACCATATATTTGGCGACTTCGAAATGGGTTGGATGGAATGGACCTATTTTGGGGTTGTTACATTTGGTATCGAGCTTAGGGATATGATCTCTAATGAGATCGGGATTAGAACTAGGAGGGAGATGAGTAAATCCTTCATTAAAGTGTCCTACCTAAGCTTATTTGTTGGTCACCATAATATCGGGGATATTATGTGATATGTTAATTTATTTAATTAACCCTTGTTTTGAAGTCAGATTCTAGAATGATATCTGAATTACAGGAGATGAGCAATGGAGAAATTATGAGGACAGGAAAGATGGAATCTGAAATGAAAGCAAGGTATTCTCTACTTTTTGAAATACCAGGTACGTCAATTTCGGGGACGACATTTCATAAGGAGGGGAGATTGTAAGACCTCGGATTTTATGAAATAAAAGTATTCAATTTTTCTTATAATTATTATTTAGTAAATGGTTAAATTGATAAAAGTTTAAAGTTATGGGTGAAATATGCAAATTTTATAAAATATGCAAGTGGCTATAAAATATTCATTGTTGTCGGAGAATATTCGTTTGGTCGTGGAATATTCTTTTTGTCGGGAATATCAGTACGACGACGCAACCTTGTGTGGGCCCCATAACGGAAAGCGATTGGATGAAGAAAACGACAAATATAAGTTGTTTATAAATGACGGCGTAGTTATTACTGAATTATCGTTTAAAATACTCGGTGGTTAAAACACGGTAGAACACGGTATTGCACCAATTATTGATTCTTACGTGAGAAGGCACTACTCAATAATTGTTACGAAAGAATTACTATTCAAATTTTATTTTATTGATTCAATAATTGTCTTTGCGTTGATATTTTATATTACTGTTGTTTCAATAAATTATCATTACATAGTATTTTCCATTATCGGACAATAATTCATATTATCTGAATAATATTATTGGATAATATTATTGGCAATGTCTAGAAAGTTTCTGTCTAAGAAGAGGTTTGGTCACCTAATTGCGGCGCCAAGATGAGGAGAGATCCTTATTGAAAGCCCTCTTTCCTGAGGACTACTTTTGTTTTGCGATCTTGTGATTCTGTAATATTATTTGTGAATAATTAATTATTGATTCATATGATGAGGAAAATATTGATTTTATGTGGATATAGATGGAGACAATTTTTAATGTGACAATCGTTGAAAATTGAAATTTTATCTTTTTCTGATAAAATAATTCATTTAAATATATTATTATATTTTAATAATATAATAATGATGATATTTTTACGATGAATGTGGGATATATGAGTATATGTGGAGGAGAAGTATTTTTGTTACCAAAAATATTTAAAGCATGTATTATGTGTCGGTGGACCCCATTTCTTGACTGAAATTTGATTATAGCCTGTAAAATCGCCCGTTTGTGGATTTCGGTCAATTTCTGTTTGGAATTTGGAAAAACTTTCTTCTGTAAAGTTGTAGAGAATTTAATTTCCTATAAAAACATGCGAGATTCAATTTTTGATAAAAAGGCTATTTATTATGAATTATTGAAGTTCCGAAATAATTGATTTTTGTAAGTTTTAATTATTTATTTTATGAAAAACGTTTTTTTAATACTTTTTCTAGAAGGTTGGCATGTGGGAAATGTTAGGAGCTGATTTCCAAAGAGGCGTAGGAAAATTTATTATTAATAATATATTATATTAAATTTTCTGCTTTGGTGTTTTAAGCAATTTCCTATAAATAGGGTGCTTAGGTTATAATTAAAAATCACACCAGAAACTGAAGTTTTCTCTCTCTATATTATCGAGCGTATTTTTGTGAGTATTTAGATATCTTGAGTGTTGCTATACGGTGCAAGTTCGTTCAACGTTATATCCGACATTCCAGTACTGTCTTTTGAGGTAAGGGATAGTAAGAGATTTTAAGAGTTATTATGTTTTTCAGTTTCAAAATTTTTGTGAACCTTCAAAAATTTTGGAAAAATTTGAAATGATAATTTGATGAGTTTTGTTGATTGTGTCCAAAAATGGCGATTTTTGGATATATAGATTAAGAGTTATTGATTTTATGAGAAAAGACTATTTTAAAAGTAATTGCTTCTAACTCCTTGTGATTAACTCCAAAATTGATGAAATTTTTATTGCGAGTACATCTATATAATATCAGTATACCGTATTAATTTCAGAATTTTTGGACAAAAGTACAATTTATGATAAATGTTTAAATATTCGGTGATTTTGGCCATGTGAAAAATAGTAAATGAATTTTAAAAATTCTGAGAAAAATATATATTCAATATGGGACTATATTCTTCTAAATCCCAGAAAATAAATATTTTTGGAACTGATTTGGTATTTTTCATAAAAATGTTCTAGTTATGAGTAAATGAATTAAATATGTTATGTGAAGTAAGAAAATTGGAAAATATGATTTATTGGCTTGAAAATCATATATGAGGTATATGCAGATTTTTATGAGGGTTTTGGTTAATGATGATGAAATCTTATGAGTTTGGCATTTTTAGATGATTAAATGCATTAATTATTAAAGTGTAAATAATTGGAATAAATTATTTATAAGTTTAAGAAATGATTAAAATATTATTATAATATTAATAATATTAGATTATGAGATTTCTAAGTGATTTATAACATTTGGATTAAAGTGTTATAAATATGGATATGAATTTTATTATGAAACTTTATCTTTTTAATTATAGAGGTTACTTACGCACGATACTAACATTTCATGTACAAATACGAGAAGTACTTATTCACGATAAATTGGTTTCTTCTCTGACCAAATTATCGTTGATTTATGAATCTTATGAAAGTAATATGCACACAAGCCAATCATGTTTGATGATAAAGCGTATACTTTGTAACAATCTTATTCATTTATTAATAAAAAGTATTAATTTATTAAAGGCTTTTAATTATCTACATGATGTTGTTTTAAAATATGTGATAAACCCATAGTTTTAAGCAATGCTTTTAGAATAATGATGATGATCATTCTAATGAGATCTAAATTCTTAGAAAGCTTAAAACTAAAATAGTTCCCAATCATTGGATTACTAAATTGGGGATTAGTGAATCCGGATAGATTGGTACATACGTTCTTTTTCATTGGATGAGGATGATTGATCTCATAATCATTTGTGTGGAGACACTAAAGCAAGTATGTAGGTGCTTATTAGAGAATAAGTTCATTTGAGCGTGGCTCGCTAAGGAATACCTAATGGAGTTTTATTTGCTGTCATTAGGAATTCTGTAGTGATAGTAGTACAAGTAATCCTTGGACTTGAGATCATCATAGTATCTTGTGTATGATGAGTTATACTTTGACTTATTCCTTAAGACCCTTAGGGTATATCAAAGGTATGCTTGGGTATAATAAGTTGTATATGGAGATAATGTATGATCAATAAAGAATCTACCACTTCTAATAAAAGAAGAGAATATCCTATGTGATTCGATAAATGACAACCCAAAGAGTCCTTGGCGGCGAATGAAATTAGAAAGGAGTTTCTAATTTGCATTATTTGAGTTGTGCATTTAAGAGTCGAAATACATATAATTAAATAAAATAAGACTTGACAATAATTCCATGTCTTATATTTAATTGGGACATTGTATGGTGGAAGGATTGAATTATGCGGTAACTATTTACTCAAAGGTTCTTTTATGATTAATGTTGAAATCTATATTATCCGGAAAGTCGTTGATCATTAGGAGGCTTATCCCTATTGTAGAATAAATATTATTTATTTAAATAAATTAATTGTTTAATTTATTTATTTAAATAAGATTAGAATTGTTCTAATTGATTTATTCACAACCTAGGTTTAATATGGAGAACCTAAAGGGTCACACCATAAAAGGAAGAATAATTATTTAAGAAGTTAATGGCATAATCGTAATAATATATTAAGTATATTTAATTTAATCTATAGTGATAGAATAAATTAAATAGCTTAATATTATTATTTAATATTTTAGAAATATTAAATATAAATTAATAAGAGGAGTCTTATTAATATTATTACAATTATTATTATTTTAATTTCTAAAAGAGTTTAAGAATTAATTTAATATAAGTACTCTCATTTATTCCTAATTGGATTAGGAAGGAAAATTAGTTAAAGGAGTTTAATTAATTATCCCTAATTAGATTAGGGAGCTTAATTAATTAAAAGAATTTAATTAATTAAATAAATCCCAATTCCTTAATTGTTAAGGTGGGTTGCCCACATCTATAAATAAGAGGAGTCTTATTATGTGTGTTGGGGTTGTTGACTTTTTTTGTGACTACATAATTCCAATTTGTTGGAGAGTACCTTTTTCTATAGAGATAGAAAACTAGGGTTTGAGCCAAATACCCTTTTTCTTGAATCATTATAATTCCTTGGTGGATCACCTCTGAGAGGCCAAACATATAGGTGGCTAACGTTGATCAAAGGAAGGAACAAAACCCCGGTGGATTCAAGTTGAACGCGAAAAGGATTTGGAGGTGAACTTGTACGAGGAAGCTCGATCTTCAAGGGTATGATTTTATTCTTTATCTTTTCGCTTAATTAATAATTATGCATAAAGGGTGATCCGGGTATATGGTTTGTAAAATTTTTAAACTCGATTTTTACACGCCTTAGCCATTATTTTGCAATTTGATTGCGCACATAATATTACAAACCTAACAATGGCATCCAGAGCCAAACCTTTATGCGAATTATTAATTGTTTTAATTTGATATTATATTGATATGTGTTTAGAACAAATTAATTGGGCATAATTTTATTGTATAAAATATAAAAAAAAAAAGGAGGGTTTGATTTGGATTTTGAAACAACTTGTTGCGCTGAATTCTTTGTTTGATTCCTTTAATTAAAAAAAAAAAAAAAACGTATTCATTGCTTTTATTTTTTACTGGATTACATGCTTCAAGGAAATCGGGCAAGATATTATAAAGGAATCAAGTAATCAAAGTTCAAAAGCAACAGGAAAATAAAGGAAGGAAGGAAAGTTAAAATAAAGGAGATGTAGGAATATATCATATATATATTATATATATTAATACTATATATATATATATATATATATATATATATATATATACTGATTAATATATATATATATATATATATATTATTCTTAATTATTTTAATTAAAATAAAAGTTTATTTTAATCTTAAAATAAAAGGTTTATTTTAAGATTAAAATAAAAGAGTTTATTTTAATTTTAAAATTAGAATTTCATGCTAACTAATTAGAGTTGGAATTGGATTCCATGATAACTGATTGGAGTTGAAATTGGATTTCATTTTTCCTAAAATAAAGGAGTTTATTTGTGAATAGTGTGACGCCCCCAAAATAGGTATACTCAACACCCATTCTGAGTCGCCAAATACATGGTACAAGAAGCAAACTACAACTTCAATAATACAAATGTCGTGTGTGAAATACGACAATATATAATGAGAGTTTAAATACAAATATTATCTTCTAGACAATATCTATACTCAAATAAATCCTCATCACATTTATTGATACATTATTTTACAAAATGGGTGAGGACTACTAAACAACTCTCTCTAGAACCTTCATTCCATACCCAAGCTAGTACTTTCGCTACATTCTCGCCTCCCGAGAAGAAAAATGGAACAACAAGGAAAAGGGTGAGCTCAACTAGCCCAAAGAAAGAATATTATGACTAAGATAATATACAACAAATTATCGTTAGTCTCCAACAGGAAAAAATCGATAGAATCTGATAGACAACAAGTTTCGAGATCAATATTCATGCGGAAATAATAATTCATAGAAGAGTTACGTAGAGAATGAAATCTACTATAATCTATGAATTTAACAAATCCATCATCAATATTTTATCCTGTAACATCAATCAATTTTCATCTCAAATCAAATATTCATCTTTGCACTACTGTGCCAAAGATATTCATCAATCCATCGTGTTCATCTCAACACTGCTCATCTTTTGCACTAAAGGCCAAAGATATTCATCGATCGGTCATGTTCATTTAAACACCGCCTCATCTTTGCACTACGGATGCCAAAGATATTCTCCTGAAATCATTCATCTTTGCACTACTGTGCCAAAGATATTCAATAATATCATCATTTAAGACCGAGGATGATGAAAAATATTTTTAAAGAAACGAATCCAATTGAAACAAAATGACAAGGATTAAGGATTAAGAATTAGTACTTTGTTTTATCCATGTCCAACAATACCTCAAAAATAATCATAGTGGTGTAAAATTCAAGAATGATCAAAACATGGATACAATCAAAGCTAGTATCCAAAATAGATATTTTGGACGAAAAAGAAGAAATTTTATTTTTCGATGAATAGTCGCGAGATCGTGAATAGTAACTCCAGACACCAAAAGATAGAAATTCCACAAAAAAATATTTTCACGCTTCATGAATAGTACTCGTGAATAGTAACTCGTGAATAGTAACTCGTGAATAGAATAGTAACCCCAAGCATGAAAAAGTTCCAAATTTGATAAAAACCTCGGATCAACATTTCAAAGATAATGATATTGAAGAAATAATATCATTACGAAAAAAAATAATATCCCTTACCTCAAAGAATCGAAGATTTTTAAGGAAAGGCTCAAGTGATCTTTGAATGAAACTTGTCTTTGAACAAAGAACTCTCAAAGTATCTAAATACTCACAAAATACGCTCGATAATATAGAGAGAAAGAGAGAAAACTTTGTTTACGGTGTGATTTTCAATTCTAACTTAGCCCTCTATTTATAGGAAAATGTTAACCCACCAAGTAGACTTGACCTGCTACCTGATGGCTTTACCTGCTACTATTGCCACCCACCACATTTGAAATAAAATTCAGCACATTTTTTCACCAACCACAAGTGGGGCCCACCAATTCTAGAATTTTCCACCAAAATCAATTATAACCCTACTTTCCGAATCAGTCACCGCTTAAAATTCATAACAAATCCTTCGTTCATTTTTTAACGGTTCAAAATTTGTGGACATATACTCAACTTATATATGTATAACATATCCAAAAATTACAACGATCCAACGGTCGGATTAAATATTATAACTCACACAATAAAGCTATAATAACAATCGATTTGATCTTTTAATACCTCCAATCCGACAAAAAATACAAATAAAACATCTCAAAGATTAATTCCTTCATTAATAACCACATAAATAAATCCATCATTTATATTCATATAAAATAAATATTTCCTTATCATATGAATCAATAATTAATTATTCACAAATAATATTACGAATCACAATTATAATGACCGTAGCCGCCCTGGAAAGAGGGGCTTTCCAATAAGGATCTCTCCTTCTCATGGCGCGCCGCAATTAGGTGACCAAACCTCTCCTTAGATGTAACTTTCTAGACATTGCCAATAATGTTATCTAATAATATTATTCAAATAATATGAATTATTGATCCGATAATGGAAATCTTTGTGCGGTGACAATTATTGAACAACAATAATATAAAATATCAACGCAGAATTATTGAATCAATAAAATAAAATATTGAGCAATAACTCACCGTGAAAATTATTGAGTAAAGCCATCTT
Organism: Panax quinquefolius; assembly: GCA_020205615.1. Classification (NCBI taxonomy): domain Eukaryota; kingdom Viridiplantae; phylum Streptophyta; class Magnoliopsida; order Apiales; family Araliaceae; genus Panax; species Panax quinquefolius. The sequence continues at coordinate 19,818,720 of CM035151.1, forward strand.
ACGTAAGGATCAATAATTCAACAATATCATGCGAATACCGTAGTGCTTCTTTATGCGACCACGTATTCATCGTATTTTAACCAACCGGGTATTCAAATCTTAACGGTAATAACTATGCCGTTATTTTTAACCAACTTATATTTGTCCTTTTCCTCATCCAATCGCTTTCCGTTATGGGACCCACACATGGTCACTACTGCCGTATTTAATATTCCCAAAGCGATTTAATATTCCACGACCAAATGAATATTCCCAAACAACAATGAATATTTTATAACCACTTGCTTATTTTGAAATATTTGCGTATTTAACCCTTAACTATCCACATTAATCAAATCAACCCTTACTATTTCAAAATAATAAATAAAGGAAATTCCTTTTTATTTAAAAAAATTGGGGTCTTCAACCTCCCTCCTTATGAAATTTCGTCCTCCTCGAAATTGACGTACGTACTGGTGTTTGAAAAGGTGAGGATACCTCGCTTTCATTTCCGTTTCCAATTCCCAGTCATTTCCTCTATATAGCATGATTCCTCCACAAAACTTTAACTTGTGGTATGACCTTTCTTGGCGTAGGACATGCTCCTTCCTATCCAAAATCTTGACAGTACCTCCTCATACGTTAAGTCTTGGCTATCTCGTCCGGTTCTAACTCTATAACGTGGTTGGTCTTTCATATTTACTGAAGTGCGATATATGAAACACATTATGAACACGAGACATACTCGAGAATAACGTGAGTCTATAGGCTACGTTTCCTACTCCTTCGAAGAATTTGAAATGGACCAATAAATCGTGGATTGAGCTTTCCTCTCTTCCCAAATCTTGTAACTCCCTTCCATGGAAAGCAACTCGTAACAATAATACATGATCCCTACATTTAAATTCCACGTCCTTTCGATGAAGATCCGCATAACTCTTTTGTCGATCTTGTGCTTTTTGTATACGTTGTCGAATCATTTGGATCTTTTCGGTGAGTCATACGTTTTAACTTCGGGTCCCAACAATGTTGCTTCACCCACCTCATCCCAACATATTAGAGAACGACATTTTCGTCCATATAATGCTTGAATGGAGCCACACCTATACTTGCACGATAACTTTGTTGTTGTAGGAGAATTCCACCAATGGTAAATACTTATCCCAACTACCCTTGAAGTCTAGGACACGAGTCTTAATAAATCTTCAAGAGTTTGAATAGTCCTCTCGATTGTCCGTCTGCTTTGGGGATGGTATGCGAACTAAATCGCAAATCCGTGCCCATAGCTTTTTGCAAGCTAACCCAAAATCTTGAAGTGAATCTTGGGTCACGATCCGAAACTATGGATACAGGGCATGCCATGCAACCTTACAATCTCATTTACGTACATACTAGCAAGACGTTCAAGTGAATAAATCTCCGTGTCGGCAAGAAATGAGCGGAACTTGGTTAATCTATTAACAATAACCCAAATAGCATTGATGCCTTGAGAAACCGTAGGAAGACCCGTAATCGAAATCCATGGTAATGTGTTCCCACTTCCATTCCGGAATCTCAAGTGGTTGCAACGGACCCTTAGGTACTAGATGCTAAACTTTTACACGTTAGCAAGTTAAACACATCGAGATAAACTTTGCAATCTCTCTCTTCATATTATTCCACCAAAATGTATGTCAAGATCACGATACATTTAGTACTTCCAGGATGGATTGCAAATGGTGTATTGTGTGCCTCCATCATAATCTTGTACTTCAAATCGAGTCGTTAGGAACACAAAGTCTAGAGTGGACTCAAGTATTCCTTCTTCATCAATTCTCGCTTAGGAATAGCTCCTTCTTGTACTTTCTTCTTCATACGTATCGACCCGGGTTGGGTGGCTTGAAGCAACCTTAACTTTTTACATTAAAGTTGGCTCTGTCGTATACTTGACATCATCGCACTCGCTTTTCGTTCCGCATATGATCTTCTACTCAACGCGTACGCGACTACCACGTTCGCTTTTCCAAGATGGTATTGAATAGTGTGGTCGTAGTCTTTCAATAGCTCGAGCCAACGTCATTGCCGCGTGTTGAGTTCTTTTGAGTGAAGAAATATTTAAGGCTTTTATGGTCCAATATATCTCTACTTTCTCCCCATATAGATAGTGCCTCCATATTTTTAAGCGCAACGATTCACGCCAACTCTAGATCATGAGTAGGATAATTCCTCTCATACTCTTTAAGTTATCATGAGGCATAGGCTATGACTTTCCCACGTTGCATGAGAACACATCCTAACCCTTTGCACGAAGCATCATTGTGAGATAACAAATCCATCCAGAACCGGATGGTATTGTTAGAAACAGTCTTAGAAATAAGTCTCCTCTTAAGCTCTTGGAAACTTTTCTCGCATTCTTCGCTCCAAACGAATTTTGTATCCTTCCGAGTTAGCCGAGTTAATGGAGTAGCGATTCGAGAAAACCTTTCCACGAATCTCCGATAATAACCAATAAGCCCAAAAAGCTACGTCTTGATCAATGATCACTTGGTTGCTCCCAACTTTGTATTGCTTCAATCTTCACGGATCAACAGATACTCCATGTTTTGACACCACATGCCCAAGAAATGCTACTTCCTCGAGCCGAACTCGCATTTCTTCAATTTGGCATATAGTTGGTTTTCACGAAGCCTTTGGAGTACCAACTTCAAATGGTGCTCATGATCTTCCACGACTTTTGGAATATATAAGGATGTCATCAATAAAGACAACAACGAATCGATCCAAATATTCCTTGAATACTCGGTTCATCATATCCATGAAAGCCAGGAGCATTAGTTAGTCCGAAAGAAGACATGACTAAGAATTCATAATGCCCATACCGAAGTTCTCAAGGCGATCTTTGGAATATCCTCGATTCTAATTTTCAATGATGATATCCGAACGAAGATCGATTTTGAAAAGAATTGTGCCCTTGCAATCGGGTCAAACAAGTCATCAATACGAGGTAGAGGATACCTATTCTTGATGGTGAAATGGTTCAATTCCAGATAGTCAATACAAAGTCGCATACTCCGCCTTTCTTTTTTACAAATAAAGCAGGAGCACCCCAAGGAGATGTCTTGGGGCGAATGAAACCGATGTCCAACAATTCACGTAGTTGGACCTTTAACTCTGAAGTTCAATAGAGCCATTCGATTTGGGGTTTTAGAAATGGGCTTTGTGCCGGAGTTCAAGATCAATAAAGAATTCAACTTCACGTTACGGGGTGACCGGGAAGTTCTTGAAATCGTCGGAAAGTCAATAACAACAGAATATTATTCAAATTTGGCGTGTCTTTATTCAAATCCATAACATGGGCTAAGAAAGCTTGACATCCGCTTTTTTAATAAGCGAATAGCTTTATGATTAGATATGACGTGATTGATTTTAATGGTTTAGTTGCTTGAATTAAATATAACAGGTTGGTTAGGAATATGAAAACTAACAACCTTACGAAAACAATCAATTTTGGCATGATGAGTAGTTAACCAATCAATCCTAAAATCACATCAAAAGCAAGTATCTTTAAAGAGATAAGGTCAATGTAAGGTAATGGTGCCAACTTGAATCAAACAAGATTTATAAGCGATGGATGTGATGAAAGTTTCTCTAGCGGAGTTTCCACGATAGATCAAAGTCTAATTTCTCCTGAGTCAAGTTTAAGCGTTGAGCACATGCGGGAGAGATAAATGAATGGGTAGCCGATTATCAAGTAAGGTATAAACTTCGCAAGAATTTATAAATAGCTTACCGTGATCACCTCGTTTGGGTTCCTCGCATTATGACCATCCACAACAAACGCTTCTTCCGGAATCGTTGACTTTGACTTTTTCGAGACGATCTTTTGAGTCACCGTCCCCATTGAACTAGGTTTTATTCTGCATACAATCTCGAAGCGATATGTCCTTCCTTTCCACAACTATAGCATACCTTGAATCACTGGGCGGTTTGACCGATATGTCCCTCTTTTCCGCATTTGTAGCATATAATGGGTGGTCGTTCTCCTCCCTTAGAACCGATTCTTTGAAGACTTTGCTCGTCTTCACATAGTCGTTGTTAAATCTCCTCTTTTAAAATCTCCTCTGACTTCGCTTCTTCATTTTCATGGCCATGATTACCACCCGTAGTGGTTACCATTTCATCCGTCTGCTTTCTTTCTCCGCAGTTATCATTATTACATTGACTCGCTATCTACGGTACGATCCTCGGTTATGGTCCTCGATTGACCATACTCGTTATCTCGCCTAATAATTGAGCCTGTTTACTGACATCTGAATAAAGAGAAAGTTTATGAGAAATGAGATCTTGACGTATCTTAGGGTTTCAAACCTCTAAGAAACATCCGCGTCATATGTTCCTCATTCTCCACCAAATGAGGTGCAAACTGGATAACTCTACGCAAACTTTGCCTCGTCTTTGAGACACCGTCATGTTGTTTTGCTCTAATCTGATGAACTCCACTTCCTTCATATAGCGAACACTTTCGGAAAGTATTTGTCATTAAATAGTCTCTGAAACGTCTCCCAAGACATGCTTTGAGTGCATTGTTGGATGGATACGTTTCACGAGACTCTCACCATGAATCTCCTTCCACTTTAAACATAAAGGTGGCGAATGGAACCTTCTGTTCTCCGTGCATCCCAAGACATCGAATATCTTGGTAATTTGCTTGACCTATGTTTCCGCCATGATCGGATCGGCTTTCCCTTAAATTATGGTGGTCCCAACTCTTTGAAGCTGCTTGCATTGTGTAATGACCCGTGAATTGCTATCATTTCTCCTCAGATTTGAACACGAGTCTCCTCGTGCGATTTTGCATGAACTAAAAAACTTCTAAACATCCCCTCGTTCATCATCTGCTCCATGGTGTTGTTCACGGGAGGAACATTGCCCGACTGTTGCACGTTCTCCTCGTTGGTGAGTACAGCGTCTCCACGTTCTCATTTCCATTGTTAATATTCTCGATCGACATTCTCAAATCTTTGTCATAAAACAAGGGTTAATTAAGGAAATCAATATATCACATAATATCCCTTATATCTTGACCAACTAACAAATAAGCTTAGGTAGGACACACTTTAGCGAAGGATTTACTCGTCTCTCCCCTCTAGTTCTATTCCCCAATCTCCGCCAGAGATCATATCCTAAGCTCGATACCAACCGTGATGCCCCCAAAATAGGTATACTCAACACCCATTCTCGAGTCGCCAAATACATGGTACAAGAAGCAAACTACAACTTCAATAATACAAATGTCGTGTGAAATACGACAATATATATCTTAATGAGTTTAAATACAAATATTATCTTACAGACAATATCTATACTCAAATAAATCCTCATCACATTTATTGATACATTATTTTACAAAATGGTGAGGACTACTAAACAACTCTCTCTAGAACCTTCATTCCATACCCGAATTAAGTACTCGCTACATTCTCGCCTCCCGAGAAGAAAAATGGAACAACAAGGAAAAGGGTGAGCTCAACTAGCCCAATAAAGAATATTATGACTAAGATAATATACAACAAATTATCGTTAGTCTCCAATGAGGAAAAATCGATGAATACAATAGACAACAAGTTTCGGATCAATATTAGCAATGAAATAATAATTCATAGAAGAGTTACGTAGAGAATGAAATCTACTATAATCTATGAATTTAACAAATTCATCATCAATATTTTATCCTCAGTAACATCAATCAATTTTCATCTCAAATCAAATATTCATCTTTGCACTACTGGGCCAAAGATATTCATCAATCGGTCGTGTTCATCTCAACACTGCTCATCTTTGCACTAAAGGCCAAAGATATTCATCGATCGATCATGTTCATTTAAACACCGCTTCTTCTGCACTACTGGGCCAAAGATATTCTTCGAAATCATTCATCTTTGCACTACGGGCCAAAGATATTCAATAATATCATCATTTAAGATCGAGGATGATGAAAAATATTTTTAAAGAAGCGAATCCAATGAAACAAAAATGACAAGGATTAAGGATTAAGGATTAGTACTTTGTTTTATCCATGTCCAACAATACCTCAAAAATAATCATAGTGGTGTAAAATTCAAGAATGATCAAAACATGGATACATCAAAGCTAGTATCCAAAATAGATATTTTGGACGAAAAGAAGAAATTTTATTTTTCGATGAATAGTCTTAGTATCGTGAATAGTAACTCAGACACCAAAAGATAGAAATTCCACAAAAAATATTTTTTACGCTTCATGAATAGTACTAAATGAATAGTAACTTTCGTGAATAGTAACTCATGAATAGTAACTCGTGAATAATAACTCATGAATAGTAACCCCGACATGAAAAAGTTCCAAATTTGATAAAACCTCGGATCAACATTTCAAAGATAATGATATTGAAGAAATAATATCATTACGAAAAAAATAATATCCCTTACCTCGAAGAATCAGTGACTTGGAAGGAAAGGTCGGAAGTGATCTTTGAATGAAACTTGTATCTTGAACAACAACTCTCAAAGTATCTAAATACTCACAAAATACTCTCGATAATATAGAGAGAAAGAGAAAACTTTGTTTACGGTGTGATTTTCAATTCTAACTTAGCCCTCTATTTGTAGGAAAATGTTAGCCCGCCGAAGTAGACTTGACCTGCTACCTGATGGCTTTACCTGCTACTATTCCCACCTACCTTAACTATCCACATTAATCAAATCAACCCTTACTATTTCAAAATAATAAATAAAGGAAATTCCTTTTTATTTAAAAAAAATTCGGGGTCTTACAAATAGGAAAGAGAATCCTAATTTCCTTAAATAAAAGAGTTTATTTAAATATGGAATAAGATTTCATATTATTCAAAATAAAGGAGTTTATTTGTGAATAGGAAAGAATATCCGTGTTTCCTTTAATAAAAGATTTTTTTTACATGGAATTGGATTCCATAATTAATTAAAATAAAAGAGTTTATTTTAATTAAAGATTTTTTTTATTATGGAATTGGATTCCATAATTAATTAAAATAAAGGAGTTTATTTTGATTAAAATAAAATAGTTTATTTTATTCAAAATTGGATAAATTAAAATAAAATAGTTTTATTTTGATTTAAATTTAGATTAAAATAAAGGAGTTTATTTTGATTCAAAAATAGATTTTATACTAACTAAATTTGCCCATTAAATGATATCAATATATATATTAAATGTTTATTATTCATAAGATGAATATTATTTATTGATGCGTATGGTGATGTGTATGATAATAAATGGGATTGATTATGAATTATTGACCAATATGATTGGATTTTATTTTAGTTGGATGCATGAATGTATGAGTTTTATTAAATGGGGTCTGCGTACCTCGTCTTCTCTAATTTTTCTTAATGTAAATTCTATCTCCTCCTATGTATTTCCCTCGATGGCGATCAGGGTTTCTATTTATTTTAAATAGTTTTATAATAGGAATAGTTAGAATTAATTTTGAAAAATTGGAGATCAAGGAAGCAAGGAGCGCTTGAAGACTTGGTTTTGTAATGGAGCCCGTTTTAAATGTAATAGTTATATTTAAATATTATTTCTTGCACCCCTAGGTTTTGACCTTTTGGTTCACTCACTGGTGGCTCTAGTGAACCAAACTAGAATAAAAGTCCATAATCAATCCGGTAGTAGAATATAGTATTCTATATGTGCATGCTTATACTATATATATTATATATTATGCAAACATGTTTCAGCATGTTTATTAATATGACGCGTATTTTATATATATATATATTAAATGCTTGCATTTAAACAAGATGAGACAAATTAATAACAAACCCCTCGATTTTTATATTAAGTCTAAGCGTTCAAAGATATTTGGAATATCGAACGTCGCCTTCTAGCATGATAAAATTAATAGAGTATTAAATATTTAATATGAGTTTGTTGTGTCACCACAAGGCAAGTATTAAGTATTTAAGATGTTAATTTATCACATTTGATGCTTATAAAGAAAATTGAACAATATTGTTTTGTTGTGTCACCACAAGGATGATATTTTCTTTTTTGAATATATGGAGTGCTAGGTCGGACTTAACTTGGATAATTTTGATTCTGGATGTGCCACCACTTGATCAAAATAATCTAAGAGGCAAAAAGAAAAGGAGTTGCGTAGTTGATGTAATTGACAAAAGTTGTCTACCTATTTATTTATATATAGTTTATTGTGTCACCACAAGGCTATATACATTTGAAATGGGATCCTTATTCTCACTAGCAAATCTTTAATTAGATTTTGCTTAACTATATATAAGTGAGGTAATATAGTTTGAAGAAAATAGTGGGAGATACCAATTTAAAACAAGACCTAATTTATTTTGGTAATTAATAAAAGAATGTATGTTAAAATGTTATTAATTACAAATTCATTTACGAAATTTTACAATGTCTAAATTACTATCATCATGCGAAGCATATTAGATCTTAAGTTAATCGGGGCCAGAATTAAGCAGTTGGTTAAGGAAATTGAGAAAAGTTCTCATGGTGAAAAGCTATCTTATGTCCTTAATACGCTTATCCTGCGCAATGGTTGCGAATAATGCCTCTGAGGAAGAGATTGCTACTTTTAAAAAGTGGCAAGATGATGCCTGATTGGCTCGATGCATCATGCTCACGCATCCACGAAAGTAACGAGCTTGAATGTCGGCGAAACTATGGATGCTCTCTACTATATTCTGCACATCAAGTAGTTGATGGTGAGGAAAGTAGGGGCCGATAGATATCGAGATATCTAAGGAGCTCTTCCGATCTAGAATGGCCAATAGCACTATAGTGCATAAAAAAGTCCTTAACATAATTAATTTGATTGATCAATTAGAACAACTAGTTTTGTCATGGATGGAGAGTTGAGCGAAGATTTGATCTTGCACTCACTCCCGGACTCCTTTCACAATTGTTGTGAATTTTCATATAAACAAGCTAGATATCGACTTCGTTGATTTGCTTAACATGTTGAAAAATGATGAGAGTCACTTTCCAACCAAGAAAGACCATGTCTTCTTGGTAGGGGCCAAAGGATCTTCTCGAAAAGAAGAACGATTCAAAGAAGGTAAACGAAAAGGCGTAAACAAAGGATAATAAGAACAAAAGCGATATGGATGGCAAAGGCGTTTGCTTCCACTGCAATAAGCTTTGGACCTTTGGAAAGAAAGCTGAGAAGCATCTTGCAGAGGCTAACAAAAGAAGCTTAGTGAAGTTTCGGTCCACAATACGATTTTTGTTCATGATTGAAGTAAATTTTTCTTTAAGTCGAGGTTCTACTTGGGTATTGGATCTGAGCTTTGGTTATCATAAATATAGATTTATGAAGGGACCAAGCGAAGTAGAAAGTTAAACAAATATAAGTTATCCTATGTGTGGGAAATGTAGCAAAGGTTGCCATATTAGCCATAGAAACTTATAGTTTAGCAATACCTACGGGAAAATCTATTAAGTCGATAAGTTGTTATTGTATTCCGATTCTTGTTAAAAATATTATTTCCATTTTATTGTTGGACAATAAAATCTTTGGTATTATAATTAAGAACAATTGTTGTTCTATTTATAATAATAATGTTTTGTATAGGGGTTGAAATATCACTTAATGGATTTTGTATACTTGACTTACGTGAAAAATATATTTTACAAATTGAACAAACTAGTATAAGAAAAGGAGATGATCATTCAAAGAGTTGAATGTGTATATTTCTTTGAAATACAATTGTGAATTATTTGAAAGGTTCAAAGAATTCAAAAGTGAAACAAATTGGCAAAGTATTAAGATTCTTTGATTAGATCGAGGAATAAATACTTGTGAAATAAGTTTCTAGATCATCTTAAATGGTTTTTCATAATGGACGCCTCGATACGCAATAATTGATTGATGTATCGAAAGGAAAAATCGTACCTTGTTGGACATAGTGCGGTCCATAATGATTTCTACCGACATTCGATGATTCTTACGGGATAATGTCCTAGAAATGGTCATGACATATCTACGAAAATGGTAACCTCAAAATCCATTTAAGACTCCATAAAAGTTATGGACGGGAAGGATGCCTAATCTTAAGTATGTTAAGATAAGGGGTTGTCGAACTTATGTGAAAAGGTTTCAAAGGATAAGCTTGGGACAAGATTTGACAAAGTACAATTTGTGGGACATCCTAAAAAGTAAGTTTAGGGTATATGTTACATAATCCTACTTGCAAAAGGTGTTTGTTCTGAAACAACACGCCCTTCTAAGATAAATGTGTTTATTATTGAAGGGGCTAGTGGGAGGATAATAGATCTTGAAGAGTTCAATAACCACAAAACACTATAAGTCAAATAAGAGGAACACGTAGATGATAGACTGTTGTACCACAACCAGAATCGTAAATCTCGAATAGTCATCAAGATACCTAGGAGGTATGGATTCATCATAGATGATGATGATGAGGTACTCATCATGAAGATGATGATCCGATTACATACGATGAGGTAAGAGTTCTAGTGTGTACAAAGGGACGGGGGGCCTTGTGACATTCTAATATTATATGTTGATATACTCTACGGATAAGGAATGACATACCAATGCTACAATCGAGAAGATAAAGTTGTCTAATCATTCCTCCATGAATGATTTGGAAGAGTATCTTAATTGGGGATATAAATCTATATAGATAGATTTAAGAGGATGCTCGACTTAACCCGAGCGAATATATTCATTTGATGCTAAAGTCGTTTAGCATGGCAAACTCCAAGAGATGTCTCATGTCGATGAGCTATGGAGTGTATCTCTTAATAGTCCCCACAAACTATTAAAAGAAGAGAGATCGCATGAGTGACAATCATGTATGCAATGAAATATACGAGACACGATGTTGATCGACCGTATTATGGAGAAGTTCACTTTATGAGTCGATGAAAAACATCTTAAAGTGCTTAACCCAGCACTAAGGATGTGATCATATTCATGGTGGGTCTAAATTAAAACTAGAGGGCTTAACAAACTCAAGTTTTTCGAATGCATAAAGACGACGAGAAAAATCCACTTTAAGGTAAAGGGTTACCTTGAACGATTGGTGCAATGAATTGGAAAGGTTCCAAACAATGAAAGAGTTCTTGGTTTAGTGATAAAGACAAAGTATATAGTTTGTAAATGAAGCCGAGTTGATTGTTTGGATGATAAGTTCATTACGAGAACTAGGAAAAGTTCCTAAGTCTCATCTTGGATCTAAACATGTGTTGTGGCACTTTCATTTGATTATTAGAATCATTGAAAGATGGGAAATCACTATAGAGATGGTGGACTCTCAAGAACAACATTACATATCCATTAACTAAAGCTTATCCAAAAGGGGATAATAATCACTTTGAGAAGAAGAGTATAAGATCTGATGGCGATTGGCTTTAGTGCGAAGTGGAAGATTGAAAGTAATATGCACACAAAGCAAATCATGTTTGATGATAAAGCGTATACTTTGTAACAATCTTATTCATTTATTAATAAAAAGTATTAATTTATTAAAGGCTTTTAATTATCTACGTGATCTTTGTTTTATAATATGTGATAAACCCATAGTTTTAAGCAATGCTTTTAGAATAATGATGATGATCATTCTAATGAGATCTAAATTCTTAGAAAGCTTAAAACTAAAATAGTTCCCAATCATTGGATTACTAAATTGGGGATTAGTGAATCCGGATAGATTGATACATCGTTAACTTCTTTCGTTGGATGAGGATGATTGATCTCATAATCATTTGTGTGGAGACACTAAAAGCAAGTATGTAGGTGCTTATTAGAGAATAAGTTCAATTTGAGCATTGGCTCGCTAAGGAATACCTAATGGAGTTTTATTTGCTGTCGATAGGAATTCTCTGTAGTGATAGTAGTCTGAGTAATCCTTGGACTTGAGATCATCATAGTATCTTGTGTATGATGAGTTATACTTTGACTTATTCCTTAAGACCCTTAGGGTATATCAAAGGGTATGCTTGGGTATAATAAGTTGTACATGGAGATAATGTATGATCGATAAAGAATCTACCACTTCTAATAAAAGAAGAAATGTCTATGTGATTCGATAAATGACAACCCAAGAGTCCTTGGCAAGCGAAATGAAATTAGAAAGGAGTTTCTAATTTGCATTATTTGAGTTGTGCATTTAAGAGTCGAAATACATATAATTAAATAAAATAAGACTTGATGATAATTCCATGTCTTATATTTAATTGGGACATTGTATGGTGGAAGGATTGAATTGTCTGGTAACTATTTACTCAAAGGTTCTTTTATGATTAATGTTGAAATCTATATTATCTGGAAAGTCGTTGATCATTGGGGAGGCTTATCCCTATTGTAGAATAAATATTATTTATTTAAATAAATTAATTGTTTAATTAATTTATTTAAATAAGATTAAATTGTTCTAATTGATTTATTCACAACCGGTTTAATATGGAGAACCTAAAGGGTCACACCATAAAAGGAAGAATAATTATTTAAGAAGTTAATGGCATAATCGTAATAATATATTAAGTATATTTAATTTAATCTATGGTGATAGAATAAATTAAATAGCTTAATATTATTATTTAATATTTTAGAAATATTAAATATAAATTAATAAGAGGAGTCTTATTAATATTATTACAATTATTATTATTTTAATTTCTAAAAGTGTTTAGGAATTAATTTAATATAAATACTCTCATTTATTCCTAATTGGATTAGGAAGGAAAATTAGTTAAAGGAGTTTAATTAATTATCCCTAATTAGATTAGGGAGCTTAATTAATTAAAAGAATTTAATTAATTAAATAAATCCCAATTTCTTAATTGTTAAGGTGGGTTGCCCACATCATAAATAAGAGAGTCTTATTATGTGTGTTGGGGGTTGTTGACTTTTACAACGACATAATTCCAATTTGTTGAGGAGAGTACCCTTTTCATAGAGATAGAAAACTAGGGTTTGAGCCAAATACCCTTTTTCTTGAATCATTATAATTCCTTGGTGGATCACCTCTGAGGCCAAACATATGGGTGGCTAACGTTGATCGAAAGGAAGGAACAAAACCCGGTGGATTCAAGTTGAGCGAAAAGGATTTGGAGGTGAACTTGTACTGAGGAAGCTCGATCTTCAAGGGTATGATTTTATTCTTTATCATTTCGTTTAATTAATAATTATGCATAAAGGGTGATCCGGGTATATGGTTTGTAAAATTTTTAAACTCTGATTTTTACACGCTTCCGCATTATTTTGCAATTTGATTGCGCACATGAATATTACAAACCTAACATCTTACTCTTGAAATTAAAACCATGTTTTGATTATATTGTTTTTATATAACTTTCTTATAACCCTAATGATGATATTTCTCTTTGACTTGAGTGTAAAGATGAGTAGATTATTGGTATGATCGTGACTATAGGTTCTCTTTGGCCAGTAGTGCAAAAGTTGAATTGTTGACTGGTATGATCATGACCATTGAATTTACAATTGAATATTTTTAGCTTAAGTGCAAAGGTGAATTGATCAACATGGTTATAATTATTGTTATATAACTTCTGAAATGATTATGTATTTCATTGATATATGAGTATCTTTGGCTCGTAGTGCAAAGATGACTTGTTGATGGATATCTTAGCCTGTAGTGCAAAGATGAATTATTGATGAATATCTTTTGCTCGTAATGCAAAGATGACCTGTTGTTGAATATCTTTAGCATGTAGTGCAAAGATGAATTATTGATGAATATCTTTGGCTCGTAATGCAAAGATGATCTATTGTTGAATATCTTCAGCCTGTAGTGTAAAGATGAACTGTTGATGAATATCTTTGGCCCGTGGTGCAATGATGAATTTATTAGTATGATTATGAACAGGAACTGTGATTTGGTATAACCATGATATTTGATGTTTCGGGTAAAGATAGGTGATGAAATTATCTTTGTCCTGGATGAGGAAAAGAATTTAGAACAACAATTACGATTATGAATTATACTGCGTGATTGTGGGCGAGAATTGTTGATTGATGTTACGGGGATAAAACATTGTTGGTGGACTTTTAACATGGAGAAGATAATAGATTTTATGGTCTATTTGACTCTTACAATGGATTGCTTTCGTTCAACTATGACTATGGTTGAAAAGTTTTATCATCTACCATATGTTCTAAATCTACGATTTATTACTAACGAAGGCTATTGATAATTTAATTATCTTTAGTCATGATATTCTTTCTTGGGCTATTTGTGCTCACCCTTACGCTTCACAATTCCTTTCGGGTAATAAAAGTGTAGCCGGGTTTGAGCGAGGGATAAGCGAGGAATAGAATGGTGAATCTATAGATGTTGAGGGTGAGGTGAATTTAACTTGGAAGGGTGTTTTGCCACTATCATACAAGATGTCTAATAACATACAACCTCGTGTCATCATAAGACACGGTTGTGCTCATCCACCACTTCTTTGAGTATATTTACAAGCACTACTATATATAATCTTGGTGTTTGTTTGGAGTATAATACCCAATTAGAGACAGTGGAGATATTGATATGTCAAGAAAAGACTCACTATTGGGAAGAATATGATAGTAATCTTCTCGTTTTTCTTTGGGGTATATTGGGTCAACCAAGGATAATTATGTGGCCATATGATATCTACCATAACCTAAAAGCATGGCCTCCCACGTACGAAGGTTTCCTTGAACACTTCCCAAAGATTCTAATTTCTAAAAGCAGTTTTGACTATACCTTTATGTAAGGTGTCATTGTGACGTCTTCTGAATTGGTATATATTTGTATCCAAACTCACGGCATATGTGTTTGTTGCATTTTGCACGATAATTGTTGTAATAAAGTTGTAGTTGTTTTCCGTACCATATATTTGGCGACTCCGGAATGGGTTGGATGGAATGGACCTATTTTGGGGTTGTTACATTTGGTATCGAGCTTAGGGATATGATCTCTGGCGGAGATCGGGATTAGAACTAGGAGGGAGAGATGAGTAAATCCTTGTTAGTGTGTCCTACCTAAGCTTATTTGTTGGTCGATCATAATATCGGGATATTATGTGATATATTAATTTATTTAATTAACCCTTGTTTTGAAGTATATTCTAGAATGATATCTCTAATTACGGGAGATGAGCAATGGAGAAATTATGAGGACAGGAAAGATGGAATCTGAAATGAAAGCAAGGTATTCTCCACTTTTTGAAATACCAGGTACGTCAATTTCGGGGACGAAATTTCATAAGGAGGGGAGATTGTAAGACCGGGATTTTATGAAATAAAAGTATTCAATTTTTCTTATAATTATTATTTAGTAAATGGTTAAATTGATAAAAGTTTAAAGTTATGGGTGAAATATGCAAATTTTACAAAATATGCAAGTGGTATAAAATATTCATTGTTGTCGGAGAATATTAGTTTGGTCGTGGAATATTCTTTTTGTCGGGAATATCGATCTGACAATACGAACCTTATGTGGTCCCCATAACGAAAGCGATTGGATGAAGAAAACGACAAATATAAGTTATTTATAAATGGCCAGGCGTAGTTATTATTCACGATTATCTTTAAAAATACTCGGTTGGTTAAAACACGGTAGAACACGGTATTGCACCAATTATTGATTCTTACGTAAGAAAGGCACTACTCGATAATTGTTACGATGAATTACTATTCGATATTTTATTTTATTGATTCAATAATTCTTGCGTTGATATTTTATATTACTTGTTGTTTGATAAATTATCATTACATAGTATTTTCCATTATCGGAGCAATAATTCATATTATCTGAATAATATTATTGGATAACATTATTGGCAAAGTCTAGAAAGTTCTATCTAAGAAGAGGTTTGGTCACCTAATTGCGCGCCAGTAAGGAGAGATCCTTATTGGAAAGCCCCATCTTTCTGAGGAGCGGCTTTGGTTGCGATCTTGTGATTACATAATATTATTTGTGAATAATTAATTATTGATTCATATGATGAGAAAAATATTGATTTTATGTGGATATAGATGGAGAAAATTTTTAATGTGACAATCGTTGAAAATTGAAATTTTATCTTTTTCTGATAAAATAATTCATTTAAATATATTATTATATTTTAATAATATAATAATGAGGATATTTTTACGATGAATGTGGGATATATGAGTATATGTGGAGGAGAAGTATTTTTGTTACCAAAAATATTTAAAGCATGTATTATGTGTCGGTGGACCCCATTTCTTGGCTGAAATTTGATTATAGCACAGTAAAATCGCTTGGTTTGTGGATTTCGGTCGATTTACATTTGGAATTTGGAAAAACTTTCTTACGTAAAGTTGTAGAAATTTAATTTCCTATAAAAACACGCGAGATTCGAATTTTCTGATAAAAGGCTATTTATTATGAATTATTGAAGTTCCGAAATAATTGATTTTTGTAAGTTTTAATTATTTATTTTATGAAAAAGCGTTTTTTATTACTTTTTCTAGAAGGTTGGCATATGGGAAATGTTAGGAGCTGATTTCCAAATAGGCGTAGGAAAATTTATTATTAATAATATATTATATTAAATTTTCTAACTTTGGTGTTCTAGCGATTTCTATAAATAGGGTGCTTAGGTTATAATTAAAAATCACACCGAAAACTGAAGTTTTCTCTCTATATTATCGGTATTATTTTTGTGAGTATTTAGATATCTTGAGTGTTACTATACGGTGCAAGTTCGTTCAACGTTATATCCGACATTCCAGTACTGTCTTTTGAGGTAAGGATAGTAAGAGATTTTAAGAGTTATTATGTTTTTCGGTTTCAAAATTTTGTGAACCTTCAAAATTTTGGAAAAATTTGAAATGATAATTTGATGAGTTTTGTTGATTGTGTCCAAAAATGGCGATTTTTGGATATATAGATTAAGAGTTATTGATTTTATGAGAAAAGACTATTTTAAAAGTAATTGCTTCTAACTCTTTGTGATTAACTCCAAAATTGATGAAATTTTTATTGCGAGTACATCAATATAATATCAGTATACCGTATTAATTTCAGAATTTTTGGACAAAAGTACAATTTATGATAAATATTTAAATATTTGGTGATTTTGGCCATGTGAAAAATAGTAAATGAATTTTAAAATTCGAGAAAATATATATTCAATATGGGACTATATTCTTCTAAATCCCAGAAAATAAATATTTTTGGAACTGATTTGGTATTTTTATAAAAATGTTCTAGTTATGAGTAAATGAATTAAATATGTTATGTGAAGTAAGAAAATTGAAAAATATGATTTATTGGCTTGAAAATCATATATGAGGTATATCTGATTTTTATGAGGGTTTTGGTTAATGATGATGAAATCTTATGAGTTTGGCATTTTTAGATGATTAAATGCATTAATTATTAAAGTGTAAATAATTGGAATAAATTATTTATAAGTTTAAGAAATGATTAAAATATTATTATAATATTAATAATATTAGATTATGAGATTTCTAAGTGATTTATAACATTTGGATTAAAGTGTTATAAATATGAATATGAATTTTATTATGAAACTTTATCTTTTCGTGTCGAGGTTCTTATGCACGTATCACGGTCTTACTATGTCTGAATCACGAGTCTTATTCACGATAAATTGGTTTTTCTTCCTCGACCAAATTATCGTTGATTTATGAATCTTACTCTTGAAATTAAAATCATGTTTTGATTATATTGTTTTTATATAACTTTCTTATAACCCTAATGATGATATTTCTCTTTGACTTGAGTGTAAAGATGAGTAGATTATTGGTATGAACGTAATTATAGGTTCTCTTTGGCGATGGTGCAAAAAAGTTGAATTGTTGGTTGGTATGATCATGACCATTGAATTTACAATTGAATATTTTTAGCTTAAGTGCAAAGGTGAATTGATCAACATGGTTATAATTATTGTTATATAACTTCCGAAATGATTATGTATTTCTTTGATATATGAATATCTTTGGCTCAGTAGTGCAAAGATGACTTGTTGATGGATATCTTAGCACATAGTGCAAAAGATGAATTATTGATGAATATCTTTTGCTCGTGTGCAAAGATGACTTTGTTGTTGAATATCTTTAGCACGTAGTAGTGCAAAGATGAATTATTGATGAATATCTTTGGCTCGTAATGCAAAGATGATCTGTTGTTGAATATCTTGACTGTAGTGTAAAGATGAACTGTTGATGAATATCTTTGGCCCGTGGTGCGATGATGAATTTATTAGTATGATTATGAGCGAGGCGTGATTTGGTATAACCATGATATTTGATGTTTCGGTAAAGACAGTGATGAAATTATCTTTGTCTGGATGAGGAAAAGAATTTAGAACAACAATTACGATTATGAGTTATACACGTGATTGTGGATGAGAAATTGTTGATTGATGTTACGGGGATAAAACATTGTTGGTGGACTTTTAACATGGAGAAGATAATAGATTTTATGGTCTATTTGACTCTTCTAATGGATTGCTTTCGTTCATTTAACTATGGTTGAAAAGTTTTATCATCTACCATATGTTCTAAATCTACGATTTATTACTAACGAAAGGCTATTGATAATTTAATTATCTTTAGTCATGATATTCTTTCTTTGGGCTATTTGTGCTCACCTTACGCTCCACAATTCCTTTCGGGTAATAAAAGTGTAGTTTGGGTCGAGCGGGGATAAGCGAGGAATAGAATGGTGGTCTATATAGATGTTGAGGGTGAGGTGAATTTAACTTGGAAGGTGTTTTGCCACTATCATACAAGATGTCTAATAACATACAACCTCGTGTCATCATAAGACATGGTTGTGTTTCATCCACTTCTTTGAGTATATTTACAAGCACTACCTATATAATCTTGGTGTTTGTTTGGAGTATAATACCTAATTAGAGGCAGTGGAGATAATGATATGTCGAGAGAAGACTCACCATTGGGAAGAATATGATAGTAATCTTCTCGTTTTTCTTTTGGGGTATATTAGATTGACCAAGGATAATTATGTGGCCATATGATATCTATTATAACCTAAAAGCATGGCCTCCCATATGCGACGAAGGTTTCTTTGAGCACTTCCCAAAGATTCTAATTTCTAAAACAGGTTTTGACTATACC
Source organism: Panax quinquefolius (assembly GCA_020205615.1). Lineage (NCBI taxonomy): Eukaryota > Viridiplantae > Streptophyta > Magnoliopsida > Apiales > Araliaceae > Panax > Panax quinquefolius. The sequence continues at coordinate 19,837,831 of CM035151.1, forward strand.
TTTATGTAAGGTGTCATTGTGACGTCTTCAATTGGTATATATTTGTATCCAAACTCACAAAGATATGTGTTGTTGTATTTTGCACGACAATTGTTGTAATAAAGTTGTAGTTGTTTTTTCGTACCATATATTTGGCGACTCGAGAATGGGTTGGATGGAATGGACCTATTTTGGGGTTGTTACATATATGTCCTCCTCTCATTTTTGTAGCATCTAACCTATGGGTCGTTCTTTTCCCTAGAATTTATTCTTTGGTGTTGGTCTTCGCTGACGCGTCTTCCGTCATCGTTAAATCTTCTCTTCTTAGATCGGACATCTCTTTCCACAATATCAACGCGTCGATGCGACTTTTACCCATGCATCACTCATTCTCACTCGTTCAGTTATTTCTTCTTTCAGCTCAGATTCCAGCTTTATCATCTTATACTCTGCCAAAGAGTGCTTATGTTCAAGCATCACATATCGGATAATTAACACAAGCTTGAATCGTTGCATCATTTTGTTCCACGACCGCCTGTCGTTCTTCAGCCTGCTCTTCTAACTCATGAATACGATTTTGTAATTCTACATTTTGATCATAAAATACATCTAATAAATTCTCCTCAGGTACCTCTTCTTCCTCTTCTTCCTCACTCTCAGCTGTTACCTCTGCGACTATCTCAGGTGCAACTATCAATTCTTCACTCACCACATGGATATCTCTAATTCCTTCTTCGCCTGACATCACATTAGCCTGGTTGGTGACTAAAGGTGTCTCCACAATCTCATTCACTCTATTGTTAATGTTCTCAGTCGACATTCTTAAATACTGCCATAAAACAAGGGTTAATTAAACAAATTAACAAATCACATAATACCCCTATATTATAATGACCAACAAATAAGCTTAGGTTGGACACCTTTAGCGAAGGAGTTACTCGTCTCTCCGTCCTAGTTCTATTCCCGATCTCCACCGGATATCATATTCTAAGCTCGATACCAACCGTGGCGCCCCCAAAACAGGTCCATTCCATCCAACCCATTCGAGAAGTCGCCAAATACATGAGATGTAAAACAACTACAACTTTATTAATACAATTATCGTGCAAAATACGACAACATATAAAGCTGTGAGTTTAAATACAAATATTATCTTCTGTATAATATCCACACTCAAATAAGTCCTCATTACAATTATTGTTACACTATTTTACAAAATAGTGAGGACTACTAAAACAATGTCTTGAACCATTACTCCACACCCCGATTAGTTCCCGCTATATTCTCGTCTCACGAGAAGAAAAATGGAACAAAAAGGAAAAGGGTGAGCTCAACTAGCCAAGAAAGAATATTATGACTAAGATAATGTACAACAAATTATCCTTAGTCTTCAACAGAAAAAATCGATAGAATACAATAGACAACAAGTTTTAGATCAACAACCGCAATGAAACAACAATTCATTAAAAGAGTTAATTAGAGAATGAAATCTACTATCATCTATGAATTTAAAAGTCCATCATCGATATTTTATCCTCAGTAACATCAATCAATATACATCATAAATCGAATATTCATCTTTGCACTACAGCCAAAGATATTCACCAATTAATCGTGTTCATCTAAACACATGTTCATCTTTGCACTACGGGCCCAAAGATATTCATCGGTTGGTCATGTTCATCTAAACACTGTTCACCTTTCCATTTTTGCACTACGGGCCAAAGATATTCATCAATTGGTCATGTTCATCTAAACACGTGTTCATCTTTTGCACTACTGGCCAAAGATATTCATTATAAAATTATTCATCTTTGCACTACGGAGCGAAAAGATATTCGGTTATATCATCATTTAGGGTGAGGATGATGAAAAATATTTTAAAGAAAAGCGAATCCAAAGGTGAAACAAAAGAACAAATATTAAGGATTCGTACTTTACACAATCCAAGTTCAAAAATACTTCATAAATAATCAGAGTGGAGTAAAATTCAAGAATGAAGTCCAAAACATAGATCCAATCCAAGATAGGAATCATAACAGACGATCTTGGACACAGAGAAGAAAACTTAATTGTTCTGTGAATAATGTCGTATTTGTGAATAGTGCCGTATACGTGAATAGTGTCGTATACGTGAATAGTAACTCGACACTAAAAAGATAGAAATTTCACAAAAAAAATCATCATGCTTAAATGAATAATACTCGTGAATAGTAACTCATGAATAGTAACTCGTGAATAGTAACTCATGAATAGTAACTTATGAATAGTAACCCCGACATGAAAACGTTTCAAATTTGATAAAAATTCAGACCAATATTTTGGCATAATGATATTGAAGAAATAATATCATTTACGAAGAAAATAACATCCCTTACCTCAAAAAGAGAGTACTTCTGACTGGAATATTGAATATAGTGCTGAAGGGAACTTGCACCGTATAGCAACACTCAAAGTATCAAAATACTCATAAGAATATGCTCGATAATATAGAGAGAAAGAGAGAAAACTTGGCTTTAAATGTGATTTTCAATTCTAACCTAAGCACCCTATTTATAGGAAAATCATGTAAACACCAAAAGCGAGAAAATTTAATATAATATTAATATAATTACAAAATATTCAAGCCCACCTCTAGATACTTGAATTCAGCCATTAACATCTCTGCAGTGAGGGCCACCAAAGTACAAAAAAACGTTTTTCTAACAAAAATCATTTAAACTCCAAAAATCAATTCACACCCGATATACTCAAAACTTCAATAATTCATAATAAATATCCTTTTGTCGGAAAAATTGAATTTTAAGCGTCTTTTATAGAAATTCAATTCTCTACAACTTTGCGAAGAAAGTTTTTCTAAATTCCAAACAAAAATTGACCAAATCCATAAACCAAGCGATTTTATACATGCTATAATCAAATTTCGGTCAAGAAATGGGGTCCACCGACGCACAAAACATGTGTTAATCATTTAATGCAACAAAAATACTCTTCCTCCTCATATACTCATATATCCCACATTCATTGTAAAATATCATCATTAATATATTATTAAAATAATATATTTAAATGAATTATTTTATCGTAAAAAGATAAAATATTAATTTTTAACAATTGTCACATTAAAATTTTCTCTATCTATATCCACATAAAATCAATATTTTTCTCATCATATAAATCAATAATTAATTATTCACAAATAATATTACGTAATCACAGTAATCGGCAACCAGTAGTTCTAGGAAAGAGGGGGTTTCTAATAAGAATTTCTCCTTATCAAGCATGAATTAGGTGACCAAACCTCTCTTAAAGCGAACTTTCTAGACATTGCCAATAATGTTTTTAATAATATTATTCGGATAATATGAATTATTGCTTCGATAATGGAAAATATTGTTGTGTAGTGACAATTATTGAAACAATAGTAATATAAAATATCAACGCAAAGAATTATTGAATCAATAAAATAAAATCTTTGAGCGATAACTATCGTAATAGCTTATTGAGTAGTGCCTTCTTCACGTAAGAATCAATAATTGGTGCAATACTGCAGGCATCTTCTTTGTCTTGAACAACAACGCGTATCACCGTGTTTTAACCAACCGGTATTCCAACAAGATAATTGAGAATAACTACTGCCTGTTATTTATTAACAACTTATACTTGTCATTTTCTTCATCCAATCGCTTTTTAGATTTATGGGCCACACAAGGTCAAGGCGTCGTCGCATTTAATATTCCCAACAAAGGTAAGAATATTCCACGACCAAACGAATATTCTCCGAACAACAATGAGTATTTTATAACCACTTGATTATTTAAAATATTTGCGTATTTTACCCATAACTAACCACATTAATCAAATCAACCCTTACTATTTCAAAATAATAATTAGAGAAATTAAATCTTTATTTATAAAAATTGGGGTCTTCTGATGAGTGAGCTTAAGATTCTGGATAGGGTGAGCTTAAGATTGGACCAGTATATATATATATATATATATATATATATATATATATATATATATATATATATTGTGGACGCCCCAAAATTAGGTATACATCACCCATCTTGGGTTGTCGGATCGTAGTGCGTAATTCAAATACAACTTACTAATACAACTATCAGTATGCAATACGACAAAACATAAACTGTGTGAGTTTGAATACAAATATTATCTACTAGAGATTATACAAACTCAAAAGGAGTCCTCATTACAATTATTATCACACTATTTCACGTAATAGTGAGGACTACTAATGCTATCCTCGGACCATCACTCCATTCCCCGACTCGTCCCAAATTATATTCTCATTTCAAGAAGAGAAAGGAAAGAAAGGGTTAGCTCAACTAGCCCGATGAAATATTATATGACTAAGATAATGCGAAATAAATTATCATTAGTCTCCAATAATGTTAAACGATAAAATATAATAGACATCAAGTTTAAGCTGCAATGAACAACAAGCAATCCATTAAAAGAGTCAAGTAGAAAATAAAATCTACTATCTTTTATGATTTAAAAGGTTTTTCATCATTGTTTATCGGCGAGACTCGAATTTAATAAATATTTCACATCATCGAATCACCCCGCACTTACTACCAAGGATATTCTTTAGTATCACGACCACAATTATCCATGCACTTCACGCCGCGAAGAATATTTGTGTATTCATTAATGGTCATGATCATGCCAACAATTGTCCATCAATGCACTACGGACCAATGAGGACTTTTACCACATTATTTGTAACATTACGGTCGCGATTACACCGAATAATCTCTCGGTCATAATCATACCAAGTCCATCTACGCACTACAAAATACCACGATAACTTTCAACAAAATATAAACATGAGGATGATGACAATGATATAAGAATTCAATAAAACAAGTTCAAGAATTATTTTATCCGTAAATTATTAACGTCCAAATTGTCAACACGACATCTTTGTTTTGTAGAGTAAAATTCAAGAATGATCGGAAGAATATTTCTATGAAAAGATCTTTGGATGAAGCGCAAATATCAAGGATATTCTACTAATTTCATGGAGTATAGAAGTCAAAACTTTAACTTGTTGAGTATAATAAAGAATGGAATAACAAAAGAAATCACCACGCACGTACGATTGCTTGTATGAGCGTTATTCCAATGTAATAATAATAATCTTTAACCGGGTTAGGCAAAATTTGCATCAACAGGATGTTCCAACGAATAATAAAAATTTTAAACCGGTCCGTGTAAAACACACGACAGGATGTTCCAAATGAATAATAAAGAATGTCACCAAGTATAGGATGAAATAGCATGTCGAGTTATTCTAATGAATAATAAGAAATGGAATAACAACAGCTTCTCTTCATGAATAAGAAAGAATAACACCCCTTACGAATACAACAAATAATATTCCCTATCTTAAGAAGAAAATCTTGGATATATAAGTAGTGAAGTAGCGAATACTTTCTTCTTTCTCTCTATAGTTTATCTCTGTAGTTTCAATTGAATTAAGAAAATAATGAATGAATGAATGAGCTTCATTTATAGAAAAATGGAATGCATAAGAATTAACTCATTAACTATTTAGATTGATTTACTTTAATCATTTTGTTCATATTTAAAGCAAAATCTTTTAAATAAAATATAATATATTCTATTTATAATCTAATAAAACGAATAACTTTATAAAAGATTTTATCATGCAAACACTATCAGTAACTATTCAAACACTATACATAATAAAATATAATATATTCTAATTATTGTCTAATAAAAGCAGATAACTTTATAAAAGTATTCATTTTATATAAAAAAATTTATTATGCAAAACACTATCTGCAGACATTATCGCAACACTATGCATAATAGAATATAATATATTCTATTTATAGAATAACTTTATAAAAGTATTACATTTTATATAAAAAAGATTTTTCACGTATTATTACATTAATAATACCAACAAAAGCGAGTGACTTATCACTTAAGCATCAATAATTAATCTGCGTGCTACTACGCAACCCACGCCAGATTATTAACTTTAACACCGGGTGTTTCAACGATTAACGATAAAACTTCCGTAGTTATTTTCATAAAGTATTTTTGTCGTTTTCAATCCGACAATAATTTAGTTGTGGGGTCCACCAATAATTGTGCTTGCGTTGTACTAATATTCCTGTTAAAACAAATATTCCCCACCAATCGAATATTATATAACAACTTGAGTACTTTGCAAAATTTATAAATATTACCCACAACTATAACATTATATCAATTTCACTCCATAATATTCAAAAATAATATTTATAAAAAATTCATCTTTATTCAAAAAGTTGGGGTTTTACATATATATATATATATATATATATATATATATATATATATATGGCAACCGATTGCCAGATCACTATTCATGACAACCAACTTGCCAGTCGTAGATCAATTTAATAAAAGACTGAGATTGAAGTAATTTTATACACAGCCGCTACATATTGTTCCGGCTTCTAATTTAATAAGTGGGCCCCAGCTGATCATAAATGTGTTTCACTTTGTGATCTTTTATATTAAAAAAAAAAAGAGAACCGCTACACCTAGTAGCGGCTTGGTCAAACAACTTTTGCAACACCATGTAGCGGCTGTTACTTGCTTGGTACTCCCTCCGTTCTTAAAAGATTGTCGTTTTAGAAGAAAAAATTTATTTCAAAATGTTTGTCGTTTACAATTTTCGAGGAGAATAAATTATTTATTTTCCTATATTAATCCTACCTTCTCTCATTATCCCAAGAAATTCTCTCCCTTGTATTAATAGTTTTCAACTTCCCATAAAGCTAGAGGTAGTGATGAAATTTTAAACAAATTTTAATTGCTAAATGGTAGTATTAAATGATTTTTTTAATTCATGTACAAAAATTTTAAACGATAATCTTTTAAGAAAGGAGAGAGTATAATGCTTTGCTTGGTTCCATCCATTATTCCATTATTCCATTATTAAATTGCTTGGTTCCATCCATTATTTCATTATTAAATTGCTTTGCTTGGTTCATTGTTGTATTTGCACCGCTACACCATGCAGCGGCTGTTCACTCTATCCCATTATTAATTGTTTTGCTTGGTTCCATTATTCCTTTATTAAATTGATTTGCTTTGCTTGGTTCCATTATTAAATTGATTTGCTTGATTCTATTGTTTTATTTGCAATGCTACACCGTGTAGCAGCTTGCACATTAAAAATATTATTTTATTTTATATTTTTTTTATTGTCCCATTATTAAGTCATTTGTTATTAGAAAAAAAAGTTCTTTTAAAAAAATAATCCGGAACACATGTAATAATAATAAATAAATAAATCCGACTTTATTATTATTATTATTAAAGTCGGATTATATCAAAAAAAAAGATTTTTAATAATAATAATAAAAATCCTCTTTTTTAATATAAAAAAGTCTGACCCTTTAAACGCCCTCTGATTTATTTTTCTTGCTTCAACCATGGGTTTCACCCAACTACCATAACTTAAAAGTTTAAATGCAATTCAATACACGGCCTACCGGTCTTAAGTGGTAATAAGTTTTCTTTTATGTCCCTTTTATTTCACGCGACGGCTTCGACAATTGGGCAATCTTGAACCAAAAATAGTCTATTCGTTTTAAATTAGTAATATATCATTTTAATTTAAAACAAACATATTTATTATATTTTATTTATAAAGGCACATGATATTTTTAGTTTTTTAACTATAATTTCTAACACCCATATTAGGAAGAGTTTAAGATATAAGTAAAAAAGAAGAAGGCTAGTTATCTAACATTATGTAAATACAATGTGATAACTAATAATATTACTACCAAATACCAATATATATATATATATATATACGTATTAAATGAGTATATTTCCTTTCTCAATAAGAATATAATAATATTAGAACCACTTGGTGTTTTGTAAGTTGACATTGCTTGATTGTGATTTTGGTCCCCAGCTCAATCTCATTTCCAAAGAAAAGAACACAAGTAAAGATGACTGCGTAACACGGGAGTCTTGTATTAAGCTTCTTCTTTTACTTTACTTTACCTCCTCAACTGATAGCCAAAGAATATAAATAAAATTAGATTGTTGTTGTTATTATTATTAATATATAAATTACATAAGATCACGTTCTGCGGTAATAATATAAGATAGAGAACTAATATTTTCACATAATGAATTAATATTTTCATATTAAAAATTATTTTAACATGTGAAAATATCAATTTCTATATAAGATAACATCAAAACCATTGTCTAAGTCGACATCATCACTCCATCCCATTTTCTAGTAAAATTTTAAAATCCAAGATCAATATAAATTTATTTAATAGTATTTTAATACAATTATGAGTATTGAAAATAATCTTTAAAAATTGCGAGTTACAAAGTTTTTATATTTGAAACTTGAATATTATGCAGTCTAGTAAAATTTAAAACTTTAAAGTTGATATAAGAATTTTATTTAATATAAACTCACAAACAAGTCTCACAAATTTGGAGTCTCTACCACAAATTTGGGAAATAAGAATTTTATTATGTTCTGGAGCCTCTACCACAAATTTGGGAAATAGTAAGTACTCGTAAAAAGACAATTGTAAACACCCTCAGCGCACCGAGAGCATATCCTCTGTTCTCATTTTTTTTATCGTCTTGTATCTCCACACTTAAATTTTGACATCTAATCTCTTACTTAATACCAATTAACTCTAAAATTAAATAAAAGGCAATGTGTCAAAATTTAAGTGGGAAGACAAAAAAAATGAGAACAGAGATCACCACCCAAAAGAAAAATTATGTGGGACCCCAACCCAAAAAGGAAAATTATATTAATTCTGTTCCAAAATAAAATTTAAAAAATCTTGCATTTGTATTTTATCAATACTAGTAATCTTTTATTTTGAAATAAAAAGTTATAAGGTTAAAAAAAATCAGTCCAAAGAACATAATTAGCCTTTATCTATTGAATTTGACTCCTCTACAACACATTTCCTTCCAATATTTTTAAATTCTATATGACATTTGTCATAAATCATTGTTAGTAAAAAATCAGAATAATGTGATCGATTCTGCACAAAAAAAATGTAATTATTAAAAATATTATTACCTTTAAAATTAACAACAATGAAACGTACTCAATTACTCTGATTTTTGACGTAATGATGCAATTCAACAATATAAATCATGGAAAATGTGTTGATTTTATATAATATCTAAACTTGTATATATATAAAATAAGATATAACCCAATTTGAATTTGGGCGAAAAAACATAAAAACGACTCATATTCACTCTAATTTTCAGATTCATGCACATACAATTACTTGGTATATATATATCCTCGTTAGTCATAAATGATTAGGTACCTTCAAATGCATATCACATGGTAGAGTCGATGCAACTTGCATGTCTTTAATTTGATAGGGCTAACTACCAATTAATTTGGTGATTTGTAGAACTTTGTCCACAATACATGATTTATTTTGAAAAAGGTTCAATTGAAAGTTGAATCCCATAAAATGAAATATGCATGTAATTAAAAGTTTACACAAAAATGGAAAGGGGAGCGCAACAAACTTATCCAAATCCCTAGAAAATGTGAAAAGATCGTACTCCATCCATTTCAAAATTAGAAATATATTAGTAATATTTTCTAGTTCATATCTCTAATTTTGGAACCGAATAACTACAAATCTTTCACCTATACATGTAAACTGAATCTATTTATTTAATTACTAGTCTTAACACCACATAATTAAAGGTGATTTCCTGTGAAAATTAAGCATATAGAATCTGTATGTATAGTAACATCATCATCATCAGGACATGCAAGAATATGAAGGAAACCCAACTCACTAATTTTCATTATGCAAGTCTTTTTCCTTTTGAATTACTACATCATACTAGATGAAGCCAGACTAAGGGAGTCGAACAAATTTAGAAGGCTTTTAAATAGGCTGAGAAGAAGAGTCCGGTCATTTCACTTTTTACATATTTGTCATCCTTTTTTAATAGCTGTGGTCCATAATTTCCAACTCCCCCATCTTCAGTTTTCAACCCTATAAATAGTAAACCTCTTCAGTTGCAAAACTATACACTCTCATAAAATAATATAGATATACAGGGAGGGAGGGTGAGAGAGAGAATGGGAAAAGAGTGCCATCCTTTACTACGAGGTGGAAGGAGAGAAACTAAGTACACTCATGGGTTGCCTTCATCTGATATGGAGACACTGACTAGCATCTGTGAGGTTCTTCTACCTCCACTGTCACTAAATTCTGATCTAGATGGTACCAGAAAAGGTGGTCAAGCCGACGAATACGTTCAGTCATTCCTCAAAGCTTCTGGCTCTCAAAATCTTGTTCCAGACGAGGTGACAAACTCATTATGTCTCCCTCTCTCTGAATATATATACATATATAGGAGAATACTCTATAGTCGCAATTAGTTGGTAGTCAATATTCGACATCTTATATGTCGTACGGTATTTTATCCTAGCCGTCCAATTTATTATAATATTTTATGTCCAACAAGTGAATAAAAAGCATTCTGACACGAATATGTCAGACCGAATCTATGGATCAGGCCCATGTTATAACACCTTAAAAAACTCTTAACAGGTTGCTGAAATTGTGATGACTGGAGGATTTTTCGAAGCTGTGCTAGTAGTCAGACTGGTTATAAAGCTTCTGTCCAGCAGGCTGGGGACCTTTTTACTCTCTGGATTTCTCTGTATTGGTGATAAATGGCTACATATTAACAAGTTCTCAGATATCCCTTTGGAGAAGAGAGAGAAGATTGTCCAGAAATGGTTCAAGAATAGGTTTCTAACACCTATTCGACTTGGATTCGTATTTCTCAAATTCTTGTGCCTCATGGTTTTCTTCACTCAGGTAAATCTTCTCATGATCATAGTCATAATGGTGTGGAAAGTAATATTTATGTTTACATATGCAGATATTCACGTGTATGTATCCTACTAAAATTATAAATATGGGACTAATGATTAGATTTATAGCTGTTAAGGAAAATCTACTTATGTTCTAATTGGCAACCACTCAAATATATCGAGCACTTTCATTTTTCAGCAACTATAGACATCTATCATTACATTAGACAATTAGGTAGGAAACAAGATGTAGAACTCCATAATAACAAAAGAAACTTAACAAACATTACATGACAAATAAAATCTAAAATTATTAAATCAAAATTTATAACCAAATTGTACCTGCCAATATATTTTGCAAATCCATAATTCAGCAAACTACTTGTTGGATTCGATGAATCTTCCCGTGTGTCATGTATGTTAGTAATTAAATAATCCACCTGTTGCGAAATGTTGAGTTATAAGGTCATTAGTAAAAGGTAATTAGACTGATAAAAGAAGTAAACAATCATATAATATCCAGTGAAAAGGAAACCAGAAACCACAAATACTCAAACTTGGAACGTAAGACGAAACTACCACTACAAAGTAAATGATTCGCCCATTGTACTGATGGCATCACAAAAACGCAGCAAAATAGGAATTCACTAGCACTAGATATATTTTTTCTAAACGTGTGTTTGACAATATTATGTATATGCTTTCTCTTTCACTATAACTGACAAATAATTGATTCATAGAAGTAAAAATCAGACTCTTGTTTAAAAGCTAGAAGATTGTTTGCACTTACAAAACTATCTTAAAAACAGCTGGAATTGTGTAGTTAAAAGTATTTAAGCTTGTAGCCAATAATAGAAGTCCAGCATATCAATCACACCAAGAATCAGCTACTTTCTTTCTTTTATGTGTTGGACTGCATAATGGGTCAGCATCTCGGATTTTTAAAGTAATAAATTAATGACTATTTTCTTAATCAGCTAAATTAATAATTTGATTAAGATAGGATTATAAAAGAGTTTGCTAGAGAAAGTTGTTGTACAACACAAGGCAAAAGATTTTGTTTGACTTCTAAGTAAACTACATTGTTATTGTATACCTAATATACTAGATAGAAAGGGCCATTGTGTTTTATATATCAGTTCCATATTATATGATAAGGAAAAGAAAGATTGTTGTGACTGCTCTATTTATGGAGATCATGATAGGAATATTATGAGGTTTCAATAAACAGGTTAGCTGTTATCGAGGGTCATTTTACTTAATTGGAAATAATTTGATGCCTATTTAATGTCCCTTTCTCTACATAAGTTGCATAGAAGAGTGGAGCTATACATCAATATGAGGCTGAGCTGGTGAGAGTAACAAGAACAGTATACAGTACACTGTACACATTAAAAAATAAAAATTTCACCTCAACTTTTACAAAAGGGAATAGATGTTAAAGTTTAGGTAAAAAGAGGAGAGAGTAAAAAAAATTCTCCACTTTGCTTGGGAATTATAAGAGGGAAGATGACCTTGATTTGTTTCTTGTTAATTGTAACATGAGAAGAAAAGAATAGAAAGGGGAGAGTATTACTCTTTAACCATTAAAAAACAAAACTGGAAAGAATTAAAGGGAAGGAAGTGGGGGGGGGGGTAACTTATCAGGAGAAAAAGAAGAAGAAAAAAAGGAACCGGAAAGAATTTATAAGAGTGAACATTTATAAATACAAAACCTTTGTTTTCAATTTCATACTAGCATAATCCAGATGAATAATATCCAGAAGGTAACTAATTTGCTTCTTCATCATTTTAAGTCCATTTCAATCATATAAACGGTTCAGTTGCTACTATAAGGCTATCTACATAAATGCAAGAATTTTAACTTTCAACTCTGAAATTATTTTTACAGACAAATGTAAATTCAGATAATCCTGTGTGGAAAGCCATCGGGTACGATGTGGACATCAATGAGAACTTGTCAGAGGACAAGAAGGAGCGACCTCTTGATAAAGGAATGGTAGAAACAATGCATGAGACTGAGTCAACTCTTGTCCATTCCCTCACCCAGAAAGGCCTCACCGTCACAGAAGATCCTGACAGAGATAGCTACAAAATAAAATGTGATGTTGTAATAGTTGGCTCTGGTTGTGGTGGAGGTGTGGCAGCTTCTGTGCTAGCAAGTTCAGGGTATAAAGTTGTTGTTATTGAGAAAGGGAACTATTTTACAAAAGCTGACTATTCTACATTGGAAGGACCATCCATGAATCAACTATATGAAAATGGAGGGATTCTTGCAACTGTAGATGGGAAAATAATGATCCTCGCAGGATCAACAGTGGGCGGTGGTTCTGCAATTAACTGGTCAGCATGCATCAAAACACCAAAGTCTGTGCTCCAGGAATGGGGTGAGGACCACAAACTCACACTTTTTACGAGCCCTGAATACAATTCAGCTATGAGTACAGTGTGTGAAAGAGTTGGTGTTACAGAGAAATGTGTAGAAGAGGGTTTCCAGAATCAAATCCTCCGGAAAGGGTGTGAGCGCTTGGGACTTAACATTGAAGCAGTGGCAAGGAACTCCTCGGAAAATCATTATTGTGGTTCTTGCTGTTATGGTTGTAGATCAGGAGATAAAAAAGGTACTGATTCAACTTGGCTGGTTGATGCTGTGGATGGTGGTGCGGTGATCATAACAGGGTGTAAAGCTGAGAAATTCATTATAGAAAAGAACCAGTATGGAAAAAAAAGAGAAAATAAATGCCTTGGAGTGATCACGAAAGTTTTGAATGAAAACATTTCTAAGAGACTGCATATTGAGTCGAAAGCAACTATCTCAGCATGTGGAGCTCTCTTGACACCCCCACTTATGATCTCTAGTGGGTTAAGAAATCAAAACATTGGCATAACCTTCATCTCCACCCAGTTTTGATGGCATGGGGTATTTCCCAGAGCACAATTCAGAGTTCAATGGAAAAAACTACCAGGGTGGGATAATTACATCCGTCCATAAGGTTGGTTCTGAGTCCAATGTAAGAGCCATAATAGAAACTCCTGCACTATTACCTGGATCATTTGCTGCATTGTGTCCTTGGGTGTCTGGACATGACTTAAAGAACAGGATGTTGAAGTATTCTAGAACTGCTCATTTAATTTCGTTGATTAGGGACAGAGGATCTGGGGAAATCAAGGCAGAAAGAAGGATACGCTATACATTGAGCACAGAGGACAAAGAAAATATGAAGTCAGGGCTTAGGGAAGCATTGAGAATTTTGATAGCAGCAGGAGCGGTCGAGGTGGGGAGCCATCAGAGTGATGGGAAGAGAATCATATGTAAGGGGATTACTGTAGAGGAATTAGAAGAATTTCTGGACACAGTTTCTGCAGCTGAAGGGCCAAAGTCATTGGTCGAGAATTGGACAACCTATTGCTCAGCCCATCAATTGGGGAGTTGTAGAATGGGAATCAGTGAAAAGGAAGGTGCGGTCGATGAGAATGGGGAGAGCTGGGAAGCAGAAGGTCTTTTTGTTTGCGATGCTAGTGTGCTACCTAGTGCTGTTGGTGTCAATCCTATGATCACCATCCAGTCGACTGCTTATTGCCTCTCAAAGAAGATAGTAGAGACTTTGAAGTAAGAAGCCTTTTTTAAAGTAAGTTAATTCTTCAAATTAGTTTCTGGTCATGCACACAATGCATTACATACATGTATTCACATTGTGGTAAAAGTGTTAGTAGAGCAGCCTATCATTTTTAACAGCTTTAGTTTGTAAAGCAAGGGATAATAAGTAATAACAATATATAGAATAATGCTTGCATTTTAGAGATAACTATTTTCATTCAGATATAATATTTTTCTTTCTTCTTTACGGCATGGGTTCCTTTAGGGGTATTTTGTAGTCTAGTCTTTGTATAGATTGGAGAATTTATCTCTTTTGAGTTTTTTTTGTATTTCCACTTGTCATAATGTGGGTGAACTCCTTGTTCATCCTATGCTTGTATTTTCTCTTTTCGACTAAAAAAATTTCTTCTTTTATTAAATATATATATATATATATATATATGTAGAATACGCTTTAAAGGTGTAATTGGGCTACTTTTTTTTATAAGCATTTCTTTATTGACTTAATTGTTGCAATTAAGTGCATTTTCTGATATAAAGAGAGTTTAAAACACAGGTACTGTGTGCTCGATCTACCGTTACCTACTTCCAATGAACCTAGAAAGAATCATTAGTATTATATGAACACATTGATAAGACAAAACAATTATTAGGTTACCATAATGATTCTAGCTTAATATTTTCAAGACAAAAAGGCTAATCAATTAGGACATGTGTACAGAAAGCAGTGCCTGAAGCATACCAATCTTAAAGATTTATCTTATATTCTTGCAGCTGCAAAGAGAAATAAGACATGTAGCCTCAAATAAAGAAATATGAAACAAGAAAGCAACATGCAGGTAAACTGAATGCTAAGAGAGCATAGAATAACTTCACCTGCCAAATAATCTGACAGGAGAAATTTGGTCTATACTATCACCACAACTAAATGTTGAGTATTAAAGACGAAAGAAACATTTCGATGAAGAAGTCTGGTAGCTGGGTAAAATGTGAAATTTTAGACACTAAACCACCAGTCACATGAAAGAGCATTTGAAACAGGTTAAATCAGAACTACAAGTCTTGCTCAAGCTTAGTAAACGAATTATTTTTAAAACATTATGATCTCCAATTAGATGCCAAATTTACCCAAAAGTGAAATTTGAGTACATGATCCATCCATTGAAAAAATTCTACATTTGTCCAGAATCCTAACTGATTATCGACATTTATTATCCACTGAGATTAAGCCTTTGTCAACAGCACAATTAAACACAACTTTTTCTATAAATAATTTTCCAGTTACAAATTTTGATGTCCAAACCTCAGAGTGGCAAATGCACTCTCAATTTACAGATTGTAAGAAGCAAATTTTTCTTTAATCCATTAATTAACAACGACTGAAGTGTGGAAGCAGATAATTCATTACAGTACATTTCAATATCCATCAACAAATTTCTATAGCATATCGGAGTACTATGCAATAACCTCAACACGTAGCATCTCCCAAGTAAAGACAAATATCAAATTTGGCAGCAAAATTAACTGGATAATGGAACACGTATATGTTATAATATATATGTATATATATGAACTGTGCCCGCTTCTGCGTGACAGAGATAGAGGATCTCACCGGTTGAATTAAAGGATGCTTAAAGCGGCGGAGCTGCTGCTGAGTTTTCCGGCGACCGGAAGGGAGCGAGATATGAGATTTTGTGGGTATATATGATTTCTGTCCATTTAATTGAAGCGAAATTAGAATTTAGAAGCAATGGGGTCTGGGCAACGGGATATGAGAAGAGGAATTATTCCCTGCGGATGATACTTGTTCGTGCAATGTACCCTACGGCGGGCTCAAAAATTGATTTTGAGTCAGATTACTTTAGTACCGTACGAAAATTTATTAAATTATTAATATATAAAAAAGACAATAATGTTGTTATCACATAAAAGTATCACATGTATGGGTGACATCCATGTATTTGTTGTTGAGTTAAATGGGTCATATCAACAACAAATTCATGGGTGTTAACCCATGCAGTATGTGCGTGATATGTGATAATAACATTATTATAAGAAAAAGGCTTAAATATAATGTACTATCCTAAACTATAGGTCATATTTCACTTCGATGATCCACCTTTTAATTTTGTCAATTAGATGATTGAACTATTAATTTTTTCTAATTGCAACAAATTGAGTCTGCCACGTCAGAAATCACTGACGCGATTATTTGAATTAATGGGCCAATAGTCAAAATTTGAGTTGTAACTAAAAATAATATTTTATTTTTTCTTTAACACATTTAAAGGGCAAACTCGCCAAATCACTTTATATTAGATATTAATACTAATCAAAAACAACATATTGGATGGAGTAGCTATTTCACGGCGGAAACTTCAACATATTTGTCTCCTTCGTCATTCACCCAACCATTGCTACAGAAATAAAAAAATTCAGAAAATTTCAGGTATAAACCCTAGGCAACATAAACAAAACAGAAATTCTAATTGCAAACTCAAACCAGCAACCAAATTGCAAACCCAAACCAAAATGAAAGATCAAAAGATGAGTTTGTTCCTCTCGACAAAAGCCCAGCACTGCAGGCATAAAAATTCTACAGTCCTGCAATGGATTGTTCTAGGAATCCAACTATTACATATACAACAACCCCACTACCAAACAATCCACTACCCTTCCTCGAATTACCAGCCAACCTGGTGGCTTTCGAATTACCAGCCTCTGAAATGTTTCCTAATCATTTTCAGATTGAGATTTACTCATCCGAAACTGGGTTTTGGGGAGCCCACTGCTCAACCTTTTCTAGCACGTGATGAAAAAACCGCGTTGGTTTCTTCTTCTCCATTCACTCATTTTTCTCTCTTTGCTAAAACCCCCACTGTAAATCTCACCCAAATTCTTTATTCCTCTCACTACAAATCAACCCAATATTCAAGCAATCATCAAATCTCCTAATACCTTTGATTTTCTCTCTGTATACACATATATATACATGACCGTGAAATCAAATCTTTCATCCTTGATCATATTTCACTTCTCATCCCAACCGCACCCCCAAAATCCACAACCTTTATGATTCCACAATTGTCGCTAGCAAAAAAAAATCGCCAGATTTGAGAGAAGAAAATAAAAAAAGGAGAAGAAAAGAGGCAAAGAGTGCTTTGATTTCTTCTTTTTTGGATCTGGGTATGCAAAGAGGCAAGATTTGGTTGAGATCTACTAGATCTGAGAAGTGAAATGAAGATACATCTGTGGGTTGATTTGGGTACGTTTAGAGGCAATGTTTGGTTGAGCTCAAATGTGATGGTTTGATGTTTTTAATTGTTGTGTGACGATTTTACCCTTGAATATATTAAAAATAAATAATAACAAAATAAAAAATTAATTTTTTATACACATCAGTTGATTAATGGTCCACATATATAGTTACGTCAGCAATTTTTGACGTGGCGTGTTAAATTTGTTGGAATTAAAAAAAATTATTAGTTCAATCATCTAATTAACAAAATTGAAAGTTGGATCACCGAAGTTGAATATAATCTATAATTTAGGGTAATAAATTATATTTAAGCCTAAGAAAAAATGATACTTACCCCACACTGAGTGATTCAGAATTTATACATTAACAAAATTTTATTTGAAAGAAAGTGTAATTATATTTAGACCATCGAGTAATTCCGAATTTATACGTTAAGAAAATTTTATTTGTAAGAAAGTGTAATTCGTAAAATTATATAATATATTTTTCATGTGGTAACAATTATATTAAGTTTAATTTATCAAGTGATTCATATAAATTAACTTGGCTCAAACTCAATCATACCAATAGTTTTTCTTTGTGATTGTTATTGTTAGCGTACTCTTGAAGGTGGATATGAAAATTGAACATGAATATATTTGAATTTTATTTATTTGTATTTTTACTTATTATTGAAGACAAATAAATATACTCATATCTAATTTTCATATAAAATTTCAATATCCACTTAGAATTTTTGTACTAATATTACACGTGGTGGTCGAATGCGGTCTGTACATGATAACAAATCAGATACTTGACGTACGGCAATTAATTTGTACGTTTAACTAATAAATGATTATTAGTCATCAGAAAATGGTAAAGGAACTGTTTTAACCGCTCTATACTTGCCAGCATTGTTCAAATGTTCGTTCTCCTGCCTGCATGCGCATGCGGAATCATTCAATTTTTCACAAAACTTTGAAATTTAAAAACAAACGAGTTGATTAATTAATTTTACAAAAACCAATTAATTAACAGTCTTAAATCTTTATGATCATACTTGAAGCACGTACGTATACGTATACGTACCTGTAGAAATTCCAATGCCCTCGTCGAATGACCTGTAATGAGGCCAGAAAAAAGTCTAGCAATCTTGACTCCAACAATCCAATGTCAAATCGCATCACAGTCTCCACCCAAGCAACTCTCAAAACAAAATTCAAAACCTAGTAATGAAATTGAATCTAATTAATTAGCTAGATTGTTCCAAAATGCTAGCTAATTAGTTGGGCTCAAATTTTACAAATATATATATATATATATATATATATATATATATATATATGAGAAATTCTTCCAGAAATAGAACCTCTTATATGATCTTTATCTGTAACACTCCTTTTTGACCGCTTGATAAACTTATTGGAAGGTGAGATTGAAATATAAATATACCAAATAAAAGCACAACTCTTTGTGCTAGAACTTTTATTTTAATATGAGGGACCCCACATAACAACGTGTTGTCAGGTTTGTTTAAATAAAACGAATTTTAATATTAAATAATGCCTGAATGACAAGCTCTTACTACCGTTAAAAAAAAAAAAATACTGGCAAGAGACAAGCTCTTACGACATAAAAAAAAAAAAATAAAATAAAATAAAAAAATAACCTAACACAAGCTCTTACTACTTGTATAAAAAAAAAAAAAAAAAAAAAAAAAACCTAGCACAACCTCTTCCTAACAGATAAAAATCTAATAGTGGCACAAGTTCTTTATTTGCTATTTTTTATAACAATATTTGTTATTTTATAAAACAAATATTTTTATAAAAAACAAATATTTTATAATAACAAATAAAGAATATAAAATATTTTATAAAAACAAATATTTTTATAATAACAAATATTTTATAATTCTTTATTTGTTATTTTTATAAAAATATTTGCTATTTTATAATAGGATATAAAATAGGATATAAAAATATTTTTATAATTCTTTATATAACAAATATATTAATTTTAACAAATAACAAATATATTAATTGTAAGACCCCACTTTTTATAAATAAAGATGAATTTTCTATAAATATTATTTTAGAATATTATGGAATAAATTTGATATAATGTTATAGTTGTGGGTAATATTTATAAATTTTGCAAAAGTAAGCAAGTTGTTATAAAATATTAGTTTGGTTCGGGAATATTCTTTTGTCGGGGAATATTAGATCTTACCAATCAATCATTGGTGGACCCCACAACTAAGTATTGTACGTAGGTAGAAAATTACAAAATTATCTTTCTATAAAAATAACTTGGCGGAGGTGTTCTGGTTAAACCGTTGAAATACCCGGTGGTAAAAGTAATACGAATAATGCGTGGTTGCATAGTAGACACTCAGATTGATTATTGATGCTTACGTGAGAAGTCACTTATTATACTCAATTATTACTACGATTGATTCTTTGCATCATATCTCTTATATTATTGATTCAATTATTGTCACAAAGATCATCCAGATAATATGTTATATTATTAATTGAGACGACAAGTTATAAATGATTAATAATTGTTGAAAGATTAAAAATGTGTTGATTAAAAATAAAATGATTTGTGGTAATATTTATTCAATCCTCGATGTATATAAAGAGTCATTTATGAGACGTTTGTGGTAAGTTTGATTATTTTATGGGGGCCATATGTCATCATCTAAGAGTCTCTTCGTCGATAGTAATTACCTTTGTGAATAGTAATTACCTTCGTCGATAGTATTTACCTTCACAATAGTATTTACCTTCGCGATAAGTATTTACTTTCGTCGATAGTAATTATCTTTGTGAATAGTAATTACCTTCGTCAATATAGTATTTATGTGACGCCCCAAAATTAGGTATCGTCACCCATCTTGGGTCGCTTGCTTACATGGTACATAAATTCAAATACAACTTACTAATATAACTCATAGGTATACACGACATAAACCGTGAGTTTGAATACAAATATTGTCTACTAGATATTATACAAACTCAAAAGGAGTCCTCATTACAACTATTATCACACTATTTCACGAGAATAGTGAGGACTACTAATCTTATCCTCCGGACCATTACTCCGCTCCTCACTCGTCCCCAAATATGTTCTCATTTCACAAGAGAACAAGGAAAGAAAAGGTGAGCTCAACTAGCCCAAGAAGAAATATTATGACTAAGATAATGCGTAATAAATTATCATTAGCCTTTTCAATAGTGTTAAACCGATAAAATACAATAGACAATCGGTTTAAGCTGCGTGAATATCTGATCCATTAAAAGAGTCAAGTAGAAAATAAAGTCTACTATCTTTTAGGTTTTAAAAGGTTTTCATAAATTTATATCACTAAGACTCAGTTTAATGAATAAACCACAATATCTAATCATCCCCGTATACCACGGTCGAGGATTTTCATCAAATTATCAATGGTCAATGACTATACCGAGAATCACCCACGGTCATAATCATACCAAAAACTATCCATCATCAACATTACAGCCATCGAGGACTTTTATCACATCATTTATAACAAGCCATGATTATCTTAAGAATGATCCTCAATCATAATCATACTAAGTTCATCTATGCACGTAAGTCAAAGATAACATATTATAACATGAGGATGATGACAATGACATAATAATTCAATAAAATAAGTTCAAGAATTATTTTATCCAGGAATTAATAACGTCCAAATTGTCAACAAGATCTTCGCTTTGTAGAGTAAAATTCAAGAATGATCGGAAGAATATTTCCATGAAAAGATATCTTTGGATGAAACGCAAATATCAAGAATATTCTACTAATTTCATGGAGTATAGAAGTCAAAGTTTTAACCAACCGGTATAATAAAGAATGGAATAACAAAAGAAATCACCATGCATGCGGTGCTTGTGATGTATAAAAGTTATTCAACGTAATAATAATAATCGGAACCGGTCGGTGAAATTCACACCGAAGCGGGATGATCCAACAGAATAATAAATGTTGAATAATAAACAATGGAACCAGTCCGGTGTAAAACACACGAGACATGGATATTCCAACGTAATAATAAATGCGAATAATAAACAATGGAACCAGTCCGGGTGTAAAACACACGATGTGATATTCCAAATGAATAATAAAGAATGGAATAATGTAGAAGATCACCAAGTATAGGGGATTCCAAGTATATGAGTTATTCCAATGAATAAATAAGAATGGAATAATATAAGGATTTCACCAAGTATAGAATTGTCTGCGATACAGTTATGTATAGGGTATACCACTTTTACAGTTATTCCAATGAATAATAAACAATGGAATAACAATGTAAGTTCTCTTCATGAATCCAAAAGAATAACACCCTTACGACGTACAACAAATAATATTCCCTACCTTAGAAGAACTCATATTGGCAAAGTGAAGTAGCAGAATACTTTTCTTCTTTCTCTCTATAGTTTCTCTCTCTGTAGTTTCAAAGTGAATTAAATAAGAAAATAATGAAGGAATGAGCTTCATTTATAGGAAAATAGAATGCATAGTAATTAATCCATGAAACGGTCCAGTTGATTTACTTTAATCGGACGGTCCATATTTAAAGCAAAATCTTTTAAATAAAATATCATATATTCTATTTATATAAAAATATTTTACTATGCAAACACTATGCAACACACTATGCAAAACACTATGCAACACTATGCATAATAAAATATAATATATTCTATTTATAGAATAACTTTAATAAAGTATTCATTTTATATAAAAAGATGTTTCGCTTTTATTACATTAATAATACGAATAAATCAAAACGTCATTATCGCTATAATAATTCATATTATTAATCGGCTGATAATGGAATCAAACCGAGTGACTTCTCACATAAGCATCAATAATCAATCTGGTGTCTTTCTTATTCAACCACACGTATTCATCGTACTTTTACTATCGAGTAGTTCAACAAGATCAACGGTAAAACTTCCGCCGTTATTTCAATAAAATATTTTTGTCGTTTTCTCAATCCGACAATAATAATTACATTAATGGGGTCCACCAATGATTGAGTCAGTTATACGAATATTCCCTCGCTAAACCTAATATTCTCCACCAATCGAATATAATATAACCACTTGCATACTTTTGCAAAAAATTTATAAATACTACCCACAACTATAATATTATCTCAAATTCACACCATAACATTAAAAAATTATTTCGACAAAATTTAAATCTTTATTGATAAAATATGGGGTCTCACAATTTACCTTCAATAGTATTTACTTTCGTCAAAAGTAATTATCTTCTTCAATAGTAATTACCTTCGTCAATAGTAATTACCCTTCATGAAATAGTAGTTGTTCCTTCAATATTACCAAGAGTTAATCGCCTCTTCTTATGTTCCGAGGGTTAATTACCCTTCATGAAATAGTAGTTGTCTCTTGATATTACCAAGAGTCATTTTGACCCTTCGTTAAGACCAAGAGCCACCCTCGCTTTTTCTATAAATAAAAGCTCATTCCTTCATTATTTCTTACGAATTCATTGAAACTCTAGAGAGAAACTATAGAGAGAAGAAGAAAAGTATTCTCGCTACTTCACTTTTCCAATATTCGATTCTTCTAAGGTAGGAATATTATTTGTTGTACCCGTAAAGGGGTGTTATTCTTCTTATTCATGAAGATAACTATTGTTATTCCATTGCTTATTATTCTGCTGGAATAACTTTTTGTATACGTGGTTTACCCTATACTTGGTGACATTCTTTCTATTATTACATTGGAACATCCATGCATGTGTTTTACACCTACACCGACCGTTCCGCCTTTTATTATTATTACATTGGAATATCCTCGTACGTGTGTTTTACACTGCACAGTTCCATTTTTATTATTCCTTCTTTATTATTCTGCTTAATATCCCATCTCGTGATATCTTGGGACTGGTTCCATCATTTATTATTCCGCATTTATTATTCATTTGGAACATCCTGTCGATTGTGAATTTCACCGACTGGTTCCGTTATTATTATTCTGTAGAATAACTCGTCTGTGTGGTCTATCGCGTGCACGGTGATTTCTTTTGTTATTCCATTCTTTATTATACCCAAATTGGTTAAAACTTTGACTTCTATACTCCATGAAATTAGTAGAATATCCTTGATATTTCATGTTTCATCCAAATATCTTTTCATGGAAATATTCTTCCGATCATTCTTGAATTTTACTCTACAAAACAATGATCATGTTGACAATTTGGACGTTAATAATTCCCCGGATAAAATAATTCTTGAACTTGTTTTATTGAATTCTTATATCATTGTCATCATCCTCATGTTTATATTATGTTGAAAGTCATCTCGTGGCTCAGAAGTGCATAGATGGACTTGGTATGATTATGACCAGAGACTATTCGGTGTAATCATGACCGTAATGTTACAAATGATGTGATAAAAATCCTCAGTGGCCTGTAGTGCATAGATGGACTTGGTATGATTATGACCAGAGACTATTCGGTGTAATCATGACCGTAATGTTACAAATGATATGATAAAAATCCTCAGTGGCCGTAGTGCATTGATAGACAGTTGTTGGCATGATCATGACCATTAATGAATACACAACTATTCTTGGCCCGTAGTGCATGAATAATTGTGGTCGTGATACTAAAGAATATCCTTGGCCGTAGTGCAGGGGTGATTCGATGATGTGGAATATTTATTAAAGCTGAGTCTCAGCTATAAAAGTGATGAAAAACTTTTTAAATCATAAAATATAGTAGATTTTATTCTCTACTTGACTCTTTTAATGGATTGCTTATTCCGCTGCAGTTAAACTTGATGTCTATTGTATTTTATCACTTTAACATTGTTGAAGACTAATGATAATTTATTCTGCATTATCTTAGTCATAATATTTCTTACTGAGCTAGTTGAGCTCACCCTTTCTTTCACCGTTATTCTCTTGAAATGAGAATATAGCCGGACGAGCCTGGGAACGAGTAATGGTCCGGAGGATAGCATTAGTAGTCCTCACTATTCTGTGAAATAGTGTGTTAATAATTATAATGAGGACTCTTTCGAAGTTTGTATAATATCTAGTAGACAATATTTGTATTCAAACTCACGCTTTATGTCAGATTGCATACCATACGCTTATATTAAGAAGTTGTATTTAAATTACGCACCATACGATCCGACTACCCAAGATGGGTGATGTATACCTAATTTTGGGGCGTCACGGTTGGTATCGAGCTTGGGGATATGATCCTCAGCTAAGATGTGAGAATAGTACTAGGAGGGAGAGACGGGAATACCTTCGCTAGTATGACTACCTAAGTTTATGTGCTTTTTATTGGTTGGTGGATATAGAGATAAATGGTTACTGTCAATTAACCTTTTGTTTTGTGGCGATGTCTGAAAATGACATCCGAGAATGTTCGAGAATAGCAATGGAGCCAAAGCGATCGTTGATTCACCACATATCAATAATCGTGATAATGTGCATCAAGAAGGCGATAATCCTTATGCAAACAACAACAACGACCAAATGATGAATGATCAAATGTTCGGAGGCTTTATGCAATTTATGCAACAAAGAAAGAGAGAGCGACTCTGTCCAAAACGTAGGTGGAAACATGGAAAACTCTCGGGTGGTCACCGCTAAACAATTCAAGGAGCCGGGACCACCGGAGTTTAAGGAAGAAACAAAACCACTTCGGCGGAAGCATGGATAAAGTAGATTACCAAGATATTTGATGTCTTGGGATGCTCCGAGGAAGCAAAGGTTCCCTTTTCCGCCTTTTATGTCATGCGTGAGAGGCGATTCTTGGTGGGAATCGGTGAAACGTACTCAACTTCGTCAGATGAAGATATCTTGGGAGAAGTTCGAGAGTCATTCAACGACAAATACTTTCCCCGAAAGTATTCGCCACACGAAGGAGGTGGAGTTTATCAAGTTGGAACAAAACAATATGACCGTGTCGCAATACGAGGCAAAATTTGCGGAGTTAAGACGGTTTTCGTCCCACTGGGATAATGAAGAGAGAATGGCGCGAATGTTTTTAAGAGGTTTGAAGCGGGAGATACGTCAACATCTTATTTCTCATAAACCGTGTTTGTATTCAGATGTTGTAAATAGGGCTCGATTAGTGGAGCGCGATAACGAGACAACGAACTAAAAGAAGAGCGGTAAGCAAAATTATAATACCGGTGAGTAGTAGTCGTGAGCGGTGACAACAAGCGTGGAGGGAATCAACATGCGAGATATGGTAACCACTTTGGTGGTAATCGTGGCCAAAACAATAAGAATGGACATTTCAAGAAAAGAGATTCAACAATGATGGAAAGACGCCAAGACCAAAGACCCGTTGTTAAGGAAAGACCACCTATCATATGCTTTGAATGCGGAGGAGAGGACACATCGATCCGAATGCGCGCCATGCCATTCAAAGCATGTTATAATTGTGGAAGAGAAGGTCACTTAGCTCGATTTTGTCGTTCTGAAGACAAATTCAACTAGGATGGAGGCACCAAAGGCCGTTCCGGAAAAGTTAAACCGATGGTCTGCAAGGAGAGCGTTTGTTGTGACCTCCCAGAGAGCAAGCGAACCCGAATGAGGTCATCACGGGTAAGCTTATCATAAACTCTAATGAAGTCTATACTTTATTTGATACTGGTTCTACCCATTCTTTTATTTCTCCTACTTGCGCCATCGATTAAATTTGACTCGGAGAAATTAGACTTTGACTTATCTATGGAAACTCCATTGGGAGAAACCTTCATTACATCCACTGTTTATAAGTCTTGTTTGGTTCAAATCGGTACCCTCACATTACACCGTCGATCTTATTTCATTAAAAATACTTGCATTTGACGTGATTCTAGGGATTGATTGGTTAACTACTTATCATGCAAAAATTGATTGTTTTCGTAAGGTTGTTAGCTTTCATATTCCTAATCAACCTATCATGCAATTCAAACAACCAAACCATTAAAATCAATCACGGTCATCTCAAGCCATAAAGCTATTCGCTTATTGAAAAAGCGGATGTCAAGCTTTCTTAGCTCATGTCACATATTTAAACAAAAATACGCCGGTTTTGAACGATATTTCTATTGTTAATAAATTTCTGACGTATTCCCAGAAGAACTTCCCGGCCTACCCCGGGCGTGAAAATGAATTTTGTATCGACCTTGAACCCAGTGATAAACCTATTTCAAAGCCCCATATCGAATGGCTCCTATTGAACTTCAAGAGTTAAAGACCCAATCAGAGGAATTGTTAGACATTGGCTTTATTCGTCCTAAGTACTTCTCCTTGGGGTGCTCCTGCTCTATTCGTGAAGAAGAAAGATGGGAGTATGCGACTTTGTATTGATTATCGGGAGTTGAATCATGTCACCATCAAAATAGGTATCCATTGCCACATATTGATGACTGTTTGACCCGATTGCAAGGAGCCAAATTCTTTTCAAAGATTGATCTTCGTTAGGATATCACCAATTGAAGATTAGAACACGACATTCCAAAGACGGCTTTGAAACTAGAATGCGGGCATTATGAATTCCTAGTCATGTCCTTTGGATTGACTAATGCTCCTCTTTGCTTTCATGGATATGATGAACCGAGTATTCAAGGAATATTTAGATCACTTTGTGGTCGTCTTTATTGATGACATCCTTATTTATTCCAAAAGCCGTGAAGATCATGAAAGCAACACTTGAGGTGACACTCCAAAAGCTTCGTGAATATAAGCTTTATGCCAAGTTGAAGAAATGCGAGTTACGGCTTGAAGTAGCATTCCTTGGGCACGTGGTATTAAGTCATGGAATATCTGTTGACCCAAAGAAAGATTGAAGCTATTCAAAGCCGGGAACAACCTAAATCGATGGCCAAAGTACATAGCTTTCTCGGTTTAAATTTGGTTATTATCGAGATTCGTGGAAGAATTTTCTCGAATCGCTACTCCATCGACTCAAATTGACTCGAAAAGATACAAAGTTCGGTTGGAGCGAAGAATGTGAGAAGAGTTTTCAAGAACTCAAGAGGAGACTTATTTCAAAGACTTGTTACGACAATACCATCCGCTCGGAGGATTTGTCATCTACAAATGATGCTTGAGCAAAGGGTTAGGATGTGTTCTCATGCAACATGGGAAAGTCATAGCCTTATGCGTCCGAAAACTCAAAGAATATGAGAGGAATTATCCTACTCATGATCTAGAGTTAGCAAAATTGTTGTCTTTGCACTTAAAATTTGGAGGCATTACTTGTATGGGGAGAAAGTGGAGATCTTTACTGGATCATAAAAGCCTCAAATATTTCTTCACTCAAAAGGAACTCAACATCGACAACGACGTTGGCTAGAATCTGTTGAAAGATTATGATCATACCATCCAATACCATCCTGAAAAGCGAACGTGGTAGGTGACGCATTGAGTAGAAGATCATATGCAAATACGAGTGCGTTATTGTCAACGCAAAGACCCATTTTGTGTGACTTGCAAAGGATGAAGATAGAGTTAAAGACTCAGTGACGCATGTGATGATAAGCGAGTATACGAGTAGAACCGAAACTTTAATCGATAAAGTTAAAAGTCGCTTTCAAGCTACTGACACAAAGGCGATCGCGATGAGGAAGAAAGTGCAGAGAAGGTGCTATCTCAAGCAAGAATCGATGAAGAAGGAATACTTTGAGTCAACTCCGGACTTTGTGTTCCTAACGACCACGATTTAAAGTATAATATCATGATGGAGGCGCACAACACACCATTTGCAATCCATCTCGGGAGTACCAAAATGTATCATGATATTCGCCATACATTTTGGTGGAAGCAATATGAAGAGAGAGATAAGCATTTTTTATCTCAAGGTAACTAACTTGTCAACGAGTTAAAGCGGAGCATTAAGTACCAAAAGGTCCATTGCAACCACTTGAAATTCCAAAATGGAAGTGGGAACATATTACCATGGATTTCAAGCACGGCCTTCCTAAGGTTTCTCGAAGCCATTGATGCGATTTGGGTCATTGTTGATAGATTGACCAAGTCCGCTCATTTCTTCCGATACAAGAAACTTATACACTTGAACGTCTTGTTCGTATGTACATAAACGAGATTGTAAGACCGCATGGTATGCCCAGATCCATAGTTTCCGATCGAGACCCAAGATTCACTTCACGATTTTGGGTTAGTTTGCAAAAAGCTATGGGCACAGACTTACGATTTAGCTTGGCATATCATCCTCGATTTTACGGACAATCGGAGAGGACTATTCAAACTCTTGAAGATCTATTAAGACTCGTGTCCTTGATTTCAAGGGAGTTGGGACAAGTTCTTACCATTGGTGGAGTTTTCCTACAACAACAGCTTATCAAGCAAGTATTGGCATGGCTCCATTCAAGCGTTGTATGGAAGAAAGTGTCGCTTCAAAGATACTAGGATGAGGTGGGTGAAGCAACGTTGTTGGGACCGGAGTTGGTAAGTATGACTACGGAAAAGATTCAAACGATCCGACAACGTATAAAAACCTCACAAAATCGACAAAAAAGTTATCTTGATCTTCATCGAAAGGGCGTGGAATTCGATATAGGAGATCATGTGTTGTTAAGAGTTGCTCCATGGAAAGGAGTTACAAGATTTGGAAAGAGAGGAAAACTTAATCCTCGATTCATCGGTCCATTTTAATCCTCGATCGAGTAGGAACGTGGCCTATAGACTGCTTTTACGCTAAAATATATCTCGATGTGTTCATAACGCTTTTCACATATCCATATTACGTAAATATGTGAAAGACCCGAACCATATTATTGAGTTAGAACCGGACGAAATAGCGGAAGATTTGACGTATGAAGAGGTTCTGTTCAAATTTTGGATAAGAAGGAACATATTCTACGCTCCAAGGTTATACCTCAAGTCAAAGTTTTGTGGAGGAACCACGATGTTGAGGAAATGACTTGGGAGTTAGAATCAAATGAAATCAAGGTATCCTTACCTCTTCGACAAACCAGTCGTACCCCAATTTCGAGGGCGAAATTTCATAAGAAAGGAGGTTGTAAGACCCCACTTTTATAAATAAAGATGAATTTTCTATAAATATTATTTTTGAATATTATGGAATAAATTTGATATAATGTTATAGTTGTGGGTAATATTTATAAATTTTGCAAAGTAAGCAAGTTGTTATAAAATATTACGTTTGGTGGGGAATATTCTTTTTGTGGGGGAATATTAAATACGATGGCTCAATCATTAGTGGACCCCTAATAACTAAGTATTGTAAATGGGTAAAAACGACAAAATTATCTTTCTATAAAAATAACTTGGTGAGGTGTTACCATTAAAACTGCTGAACTACCCGGTGGTAAAAGTACAATGAAAACGCGGCATTGGTTGCATAGTAGCACATGGTATTGATTATTGATGCTTTACGTGAGAAGTCACTTAGCTATACTCAATTATTACTTTCACGATGATTCACGATCATATCTCTTATATTATTGATTCAATTATTGTCACAAGATCATCATCATATAATATGTTATATTATTAATTGAGACGACAAGTTATAAATGATTAATAATTGTTGAAAGATTAAAAATGTGTTGATTAAAAATAAAATGATTTGTGGTAATATTTATTCAATCCTCATGTATATAAAGAGTCTGTTATTATGAGGCGTTTGTGGTAAGTTTGATTATTTTATGGGGGCCCATATGTCATCATCTAAGAGTCTCTTCACAATAGTAATTACCTTTGTGAATAGTAATTGCCTTCATCGATAGTATTTACCTTCGTCAATAGTATTTACCTTCACAATAGTATTTACTTTCGTCAATAAGTAATTACCTTTGTGAATAATACTTACCATTGTCAATAGTATTTACCTTCGTCAATAGTATTTACCTTCATCGATAGTATTTACTTTAAATCAATAGTAATTACCTTCTTCAATTGTAATTACCTTTGTCGATAAGTAATTACCTTCAAATCAATAGTAATTACCCCTTCACAAATAATAGTTATCCCTTGATATTACCAAGAGTTAACTCGCCTCTTGATTGTTCCAAGGGTTAATTACCCCTTCATGAAATAGTAGTTGTCTCTTCATATTACCAAGAGTCATTTTGACCCTTCGTTAAGACTCAAGAGCCACCCTCGGTTTTTCTATAAATAGAAAGCTCCTTCCTTCATTATTTCTTACGAATTCATTGAAACTCTGTAGAGAAACTATAGAGAGAAAGAAGAAAAGTATTCTCGCTACTTCACTTTTCCAATATTCATTTCTTCTAAGGTAGGAATATTATTTATTGTACTCGTAAAGGGTGTTATTCTTTCTTATTCATGAAGATAACTATTGTTATTCCATTGCTTATTATTCATTGGAATAACTTTTGTAATGTGGTTTACCCTATACTTGGTGACATTCTTCTATTATTCATTTGGAACATCCCATGCATGTGTTTTACACCGACACGGTTTCCGCTCTTTATTATTATTCATTGGAATATCACATGCGTGTGTTTTACACCGGACTGGTTCCATTTTTATTATTCCTTCTTTATTATTCTGCCGGAATATCCATATCATGATATACGCCGACCTAGTTCCATCATTTATTATTCCGCATTTATTATTACATTGGAACATCCTGTCTTTGTGAATTTCACGACTTTGGTTCCGTTATTATTATTCTGTTAGAATAACTTTTCTGCAAGCGCGATCATCGCGTGCGTGGTGATTTCTTTTGTTATTCCATTCTTTATTATACCCGGTTGGTTAAAACTTTGACTTCTATACTCCATGAAATTAGTAGAATATCCTTGATATTTGCGTTTCATCCAAAGATCTTTCATGGAAATATTCTTCCGATCATTCTTGAATTTTACTCTACAAAACAGTATCATGTTGACAATTTGGACGTTAATAATTCCTGGATAAAATAATTCTTGAACTTGTTTTATTGAATTCTTATATCATTGTCATCATCCTCATGTTTATATTATGTTGAAAGTCATCATGGCTGTGTAGTGCATAGATGGACTTGGTATGATTATGACGAGAGACTATTCGGTGTAATCATGGCCGTAATGTTACAAATGATGTGATAAAAATCCTCGAGGGCTTTGTAGTGCATAGATGGACTTGGTATGATTATGACCGAGACTATTCGGTGTAATCATGGCCGTAATGTTACAAATGATATGATAAAAATCCTCGATGGTAGTAGTGCGTTGATGGACGATTGTTGGCATGATCATGACCATTAATGAATACACAACTATTCTTGTCCGTAGTGCATGAATAATTGTGGTCGTGATACTAAAGAATATCCTCGTCGTAGTGTCAGGGGTGATTCGATGATGTGGAATATTTATTAAAGTGAGTCTCAAATTTATAAAAGTGATGAAAACTTTTTAAATCATAAAAGATAGTAGATTTTATTCTCTACTTGACTCTTTTAATGGATTGCTTATTCCGCTGCAGTTAAACTTGATGTCTATTGTATTTTATCACTTTAACATTGTTGAAGACTAATGATAATTTATTCTGCATTATCTTAATCATAGTATTTCTTACTGAGCTAGTTGAGCTCACCCTTTCTTTCACTGTTCTCTTCAGAAAATGAGAATATAGCTAGGACGAGTCGGGGAACGGAGTAATGGTCCAGAGGATAGCATTAGTAGTCCTCACTATTCTGTGAAATAGTGTGATAATAATTGTAATGAGGACTCCTTTTGAGTTTGTATAATATCTAGTAGACAATATTTGTATTCAAACTCATGATTTATGTCGTATTGTACACGGCATGCTTATATTAGTAAGTTGTATTTAAATTACGTACCATGTATCCGACTACCCAAGATGGGTGATGTATACCTAATTTTGGGGCGCTACATTAATTGTTATATAAAGAATTATAAAAATATTTTTATATCCTATTTTATATCCTATTATAAAATAACAAATATTTTTATAAAATATAGCAAATAAAGAATTATAAAAATATTTGTTATTATAAAAATATTTGTTTTAATAAAATATTTTATATTCTTTATTTGTTATTATAAAATATTTGTTTTTATAAAATATTTGTTTTTATAAAATAACAAATATTGTTATAAAAATAGCAAATAAAGAACTTATGCCACTATTAGATTTTTGTACAATTCAAGAGAAGTCATTTATAGATTTTTTTTTTTTTTTTTTTATATGCTTGTAAGAGCTTAGGTTTTTTTTTTTTTTTTTTTACAAGCTTAGTAGAGCTTGTCCCTTTTTTTTTTTTTTTTTAAAACGGTAGTAAGAGCTTGTCCTTTCGGGCATTATTTAATATTAAAATTCATTTTATTTAAACAAACCGACAACATGTTGACTATGTGGGGTCCTCGTATTAAAATAAAAGTAAAAGTTTTAAGTTATGCTTAAGCTTGATATATTTATGTTTCAATCTCGGCCTTCCAATAAGTTTAGCAACGGTCCAAAAGGGGTGTTAAGATAAAGCCCCATAAAGAACCATTTACATGGAAGGGCTCCTATATATATATATATATATATATATATATATATATATATATATATATATAATAATGGATCATGTAAGACCCGAATTTTATGAAATAAAAGTATTCAATTTTTCTTATAATTACTATTAGGTAAATGGTTAAATTGATAAAAGTTACGATTAAGGGTGATATATGAAATTTTTTCAAAATACACAGTGGTTATAAAATATTCATTGTTGTTAGGGAATATTAGTTTGGTGCGTGGAATATTCTTTACGTCGGGGAATATTAAATGCGGCAGTAGCGACCATTTATGGGCCCATAACGTAATAAGCGTGGATGAAGAAAATGACAAAATTAAGTTTTTATAAATAACGGCGTAATCGTTCACAGTTATTACACTGTTGGAATACTCGGTTAGTAAAATAAAATAATCGGCGTTGTTGCAAAGAGTAGCACCGCGGTATTACATACAAGTATTTTGAATTATTGATTCTTACGTGAAGGCCTTTACTCGATAATTATTACGATAATTCTTTATTCAATATTTTATTTTATTGATTCAATAATTACTTTGCGTTGATATTTTATATTTTTGTTGTTTGATAATTATCAACTTACTGATATTTCTCATTATCATATCAATAATTCATATTATTTGAATAATATTATTAGATAGCATTATTGGCAATGTCTAGAAAGTTACATCGAGGAGGTTTGGTCACTAATTGCGGCGATGAGGAGAAATTCTTATTGAAAGCCCCTCTTTCACAGGAGCGATTCGGTTTATGTCATAATTGTGATTACGTAATATTATTTGTGAATAATTAATTATTGATTTATATGATAAGAAAATATTTATTTGATGTGGATATAAATGATGGATTTATTTATGTGGTTATAAATAAAGGAATTAATGTTGAGGTATTTTATCGGTATTTTTAGTCCGGAATGAAGGTATTAAAAATTAAACCCATGTTTTTGAGATATATTAAGCGTGAGTTATAATTTTTAATCCGATCGTTGGATCTTTGTAATTTTTGGATATGTTATACATATATAAGTTGAGTATATGTCCACAAATTTTGAGCAGTTTAAAATGAGCGTATGATTTGTTATGAATTTTAAGAGGTGAATGGTTCGAGAAATTGTTGAAGTATCTGAATTTATCATTTTGGTGGAAAATTCTAGAATTGAGTGGGCCCCACTTGTTGTTGGTGAAAAAAATGTGCTGAATTTTATTTCAAATATGGTGGGTGGGAATAGTAGCGAGTAAAAGCCATCGGGTTCTTGGTCGAGTCTGCTAAAATTTTCCTATAAATAGAGGCTAAGTTAGAATTGAAAATCACACCAAAAATAAGTTTTCTCTCTCTCTCTCTAGATTATTGAGTGTATTTTGTGAGTATTTAGATACTTGGTGAGTTGATATTCATCGGTCTGAAGTTTCATTCAATGTCATATCAGATATCCGATCGAAAGTCTTTCTTCTTTTGAGGTAAGGGATAGTAAAGGGATTTTAAGGGTTATTATGTTTTTTTCATTCGTTACTTCTTGACCTTGAAAAATTTTAAAAATTTGAAATGATATGTTAATGAGTTTTATTGATTGTGTCCAAAATGGTGATTTTTGGATGTATAGATTAAGAGTTATGAATTTTATGAGAAAAGACTATTTTAAAAGTAACAAACTTATAAATCCTTGTGGTTAACTTCAAAATTGATGAAGTTTTTCTTGGGAGTACATCTATATAATATCGATTATACTCTGTGAATTTTGAATTTTTGGATAAAAGTACAATTTATGATAAATGTCTAAATATTAAATTGGTTTTGGCCATATGAAAAATAGTAAATGAATTTTAAAAATTCTAAGAAAATATATGTTCAATATGAGACTATATTACAAAAATCCCGAAAAAAAATATTTTTGGGCCCGATTTGGTATTTTCATGAAAATGGACTAGTTATGAATAAATGAGTTAAATATGTTATGTGAAGGAAGAAAATTAGAAAATATGATTTTATGGCTTGAGAATCATATATGTGGTATATGCAGATTTTTGATGAGGGTTTTGGTTATTGGTGATGAAATCTTATAAGTTTGGCATTTTATGATGATTAAATGCATTATTTAGTAAAAGTGAAAACAATTAAAATAAATTGTTTATAAGTTTAAGAAATGTTATTCTTTCAATATCATTATACCGAAATATTAGTATAGATTTTATTGTGGAATTTTTACCTTTTTGTGTCAGAGTTACTATTCATGAGTTACTATTCACGGGTACTATTCACTACAAAATTGGTTTCTTTTTCTAACCAAATTATAGTTGATTTATGAATATTACTCGGAGATTAAAACTATATATTGATTATATTGATTTTATTATCACATATAATATTTTATAACCACGATGTTGAAATTCTCTTTCACTTGGAGTGTAAAGATAAGTAGATTATTGGTATGATCATGGTAGGGTTCTCTTTGGCGATGGTGAAAAGTTGAATTGTGGTAGGTATGATTATGACCATTGAATTTATAATTGAATATCTTTAGCTTAAGTCTGAAGGTGAATTGATCAACATGGTTATAATTATTGTTTATATAAATTCTAAAATGATTATATATTTCTTTGAGATATTAATATATTTGTCATGTAATGCAAATATGAGCTGTTGAGGAATATCTTTGGCACATGAAAAGATGAATTTATTGATGAATATCTTTGGCGAAGAGGTGCAAAGATGAATTGTTAATGAATATCTTTGGCCCAGTAGTGCAAAGATGACTGTTATTGAATATCTTTGGCCGATTAGTGCGAAGATGAATGTGGATAAATATCTTTGGCCGTAGTGCAAAGATGAATTTATTAGTATGATTATGAGCGAGGCTGTGATTTGGTGTAACCATGATCTTTGATTTTTCAGGTAAAGACATGTGATGAAAATTATATTCATCCTTGGTACGAAGAGGAATTTAGAATCACAATTATGATTATGAGATATTCATATAATTGTAGAAAGAAGCTGTTGATTGATGTTACTGAGGATAAAACATTGTTGGTGGACTTTTAACATGGAGAAGATAATAGGTATGTTATCTATTTGACTCTTCTAATGGATTGCTTTCGTTCATTACTGCAACTATGGTTGAAATTTTTATCATCTACCATATGTTCTAAATCTACGATTTGTTATTGATGAAGGCTATTGATAATTTAATTATCTTTAGTCATGATATTTTTTTCTTGAGCTAGTTGTGCTCACCCTTTTTTTGCTTCACAATTCCTTTCGGGTAATAAAAATGTAGTTTTTGGTCGAGCGGGGGTAACAAGGGAATAGAGCGGTGGTCTCTAGGCATGGAGTTCTCCACTAGCAGTATAGACAAGTGTGTTGTATACATCTTTTAGTAGTTATATTTGGTGAATAACATAGGGAGAAAGCGAACCCAACGTTGGAAGGTGTTTTTTCCACTATCATACAAGATGTCTAATGATATCTGACCTCGTGTCATCATAAAGACGAGGTTGTGCTCATCCACTTCTTTGAGTATATTCTGAGCACTACCTATATAATCTTGGTGTTTGTTTGAAGTATAATTCTCAATTTGAGGCAGTGGAGATAATGATAAATCAAGAGAAGACTACGCCATTGGGAAGAATATGATAGTAATATTCTCGTTTTTCTTTTGGGTCTATTAGAATTGACCAGGATAATTACGTGGCCATATGATATCTATCATAACCTGTAAGCATGGCCTCCCATGTACGAAGGTTTCCTTGAAAAGCACTTCCCAAAGATTTTAGTTTCTAAAATGCAGGTTTTTTGATCTATACCTTTATGTAAGGTGTCATCGCGTTGACGTCTTGTCGACTATTTTGTTGGGACATATGTGTCACATTTGATATATATTTATATCCAAACTTCACAATTCTGACGAGAATATATGTATTGTGACACCCCCAAAATAGGTATACATCACCCATTCACGAGTTGTCAATACATGATACGAAAAACAACTACAACTTTATTATTACAACAACTTTATTAAAAGCTGTGGTTTGAATACAAATATTATCTTCTAGACAATATCTATACTCAAATAAATCCTCATCACATTTATTGATACATTATTTTACAAAATGATGAGGACTACTAAACAATCCTTTCTAAAACCTTCATTCCATTACCCAGAGCTAAATTTTACGCTATATTCTAGCCTCCACGAGAAGAATGGAACAAAAAGGAAAAGGGTGAGCTCAACTAGCTCGATAAAGAATATTATGACTAAGATAATATCTGACAAATTATCGTTAGTCTTGACGAGGAAAAAATTTAATAGAATCTGATAGACAACAAATTTTAAATCAATATTCGCGGTGAAAATAATAATTCATTAGAAGAGTTAAGTAGAGAATGCAAACTACTATCTTCTATGTATGAATTTAAAAGTTCATCGTCTCATCTTTTATCCACT
The DNA here is from genome assembly GCA_020205615.1 of Panax quinquefolius. Taxonomy (NCBI): domain Eukaryota; kingdom Viridiplantae; phylum Streptophyta; class Magnoliopsida; order Apiales; family Araliaceae; genus Panax; species Panax quinquefolius. The sequence goes on from CM035151.1 coordinate 19,875,542, forward strand.
GTAACATCAATCGATATACATCTCAAATCAAATATTCATCTTTGCACTCTGAGGCCGAAGATATTCATCGATCGATCGTATTCATCTCAACACTGTTCATCTTTGCACTCTGAAGGCCAAAGATATTCATCGATTAGTCGTATTCATTTAAACACTGTTCATCTTTGCACTACTGAGCCAAAGATATTCTTCTTGAAATCATTCATCTTTTGCTACTGGCCAAAGATATTCAATAATATCATCATTTAAGGCGAGGATGATGAAAATATTTTTAAAAGCGAATCCGATTGAAACAAAATGACAAGGATTAAGGATTAAGGATTAAGTACTTGATTTTATCCACATCCAAAATACCTCAAAAAATAATCGTGGTGGTGTAAAATTCAAGAATGATCAAAACTTGGATACAATCAAAGCTAGTATCCGAAATAGATATTTTGGACGAAAAGAAGAAATTTTATTTTTAGATGAATAGTCTTGAGTATCGTGAATAGTCTTGGATATCGTGAATAGTCTTGATATCGTGAATAATAACTCAAACCAAAAGATAGAAATTCCACAAAAAAAACATTTTCACGCTTCATGAATAGTACTTTCGTGAATGAATAATAAACTTCGTGAATAGTAACTCATGAATAGTAACTTCGTGAATAGTAACTTCGTAATAGTAACTCATGAATAGTAACCCCCCAAACATGAAAAAGTTCCAAATTTGATAAAAAGTTCCAATCGATATTTTAGCGTAATGATATTGAAGAAATAATATCATCCTGAAAAAAAATAACATCCACTTACCTCGAAAGAATCGATGCTTGGAAGGAAAGGTCGGAAGTGATCTTTGAATGAAACTTATCTTGAGCAATGAACTCTCAAAGTATCTAAATACTCACAAAATACGCTCGATAATATAGAGAGAAAGAGAAAAACTTTGTTTACGGTGTGATTTTCAATTCTAACTTAGCCCTCTATTTATAGGAAAATGTTAGCCATAGAAGCGACTTGACCTTTACTACGATGGCTTTACCTGCTACTATTGCCACCCACCACATTTGAAATAAAATTCAGCACATTTTTTTCACCAACCACAAGTGGGGCCCACTCAATTCTAGAATTTTCCACCAAAATCAATTATAAACCTAATTTCCGAATCAGACACCTCTTAAAATTCATAACAAATCATTCGTGCATTTTTAACGGTTCAAAATTTGTGGACATATACTCAACTTATGTATGTATAACATATCCAAAAATTACAACGATCCAACGGTCGGATTAAAAATTATAACTCACGCAATATATCGTAAAAATACTGATTTGATTTTTAATACCTCCATTCAGAAAAATTACCGATAAAACACCTCAACATTAAATCATTCAATTATAACCACATAAAACAAATAAATCCATCATAAAATAAATATTTCTTTATCATATGAATCAATAATTAATTATTCACAAATAATATTACAGAATCACAATTATGATGACCAGTAGTTCCGGGAAGAGGGGGCTTTCAGATAAGGATTTCTCTCCTTCTTGGCGGCGCAATTAGGTGACCAAACCTCTCCTTGATGAACTTTCTAGACATTGCCAATAATGCTTATCTAATAATATTATTCAAATAATATGAATTATTGATCGATAATGGAGATAATGTGCGGTGACAATTATTGAACAACAATAATATAAAATATATCACGCGACAATTATTGAATCGATAAAATAAAATATTGAGCGATAACTTCTTTGTGAAAATTATTGAGTAGTGCCTTCTTACGTAAGGATCGATAATTGAACAATCTTGTGCAATACCGCGATCTGGTGTCTTTCTTTAACCGACGCGTATTCTGTGTATTTTAACCACGGGGTATTCAAACGATCTTAACTTGGTAACAACTACTGTGATTATTTTAACCAACTTATATTTATCGTTTTCCTCATCCATAAACTTTCCGTTATGGGGCCCACACATGGTTTATTTGTGGCGATAAATACGAATATTCCCAAAGCGATCTGAATATTCCACGACCAAACGAATATTCCCAAACAACAATGAATATTTTATAATCACTTGCTTATTTTGAAATATTTGCGTATTTAACCCTAACTATCCACATTAATCAAATCAACCCTTACTATTTCAAAATAATAAATAAAGGAAATTCTTTTTTATTTAAAAAAATTTGAGGGTCTTATGACCTCCCTCCTTATGAAATTTAGTCCTCGAAATTGGCGTCGACGTACACAGTGTTTGAAAAGGTGAGGATACCTCGCTTTCATTTAGTTTCAATTCCCACGTCATTTCCTCTATCGCATGATTCCTCCACAAAACTTTAACTTGTGGTATGACCTTTCTTGGCGTGGGGCATGCTCCTTCTATCCAAAATCTTGGCGGTACCTCCTCATACGTTAAGTCTTGGTTATCTCGTCCAGTTCTAACTCTATAACGTGGTTGGTCTTTCACATATTCTGAAGTGCGGATATGTGAAACACATTATGAACACGAGACATACTTGGAGAATAACGCAAGTCTATAGGCTACATTTCCTACTCGGTCAAGAATTTGAAATGGACCAATAAATCGTGGATTGAGCTTTCCTCTCTTCCCAAATCTTGTAACTCCCTTCCATGGAGCAACTTCATGATGTACATGATCCCTACATTAAATTCCACGTCCTTTCGATGAAGATCCGCATAACTCTTTTGTCGATCTTGTGCTTGGTTTGTATCGTTGTCGAATCATTTGGATCTTTTCGGTGAGTCATACGTCTTAACTTCGGGTCCCAACAATGTTGCTTCACCCACCTCATCCCAACATATTGGAGAACGACATTTTCGTCCATATAATGCTTGAATGGAGCCACACCTATACTTGCACGATAAGCTTTGTTGTTGTAGGAGAATTCCACCAATGGTAAATACTTATCCCAACCGCCCTTGAAGTCTAGGACCACGAGTCTTAATAAATCTTGAAGAGTTTGAATAGTCCTCTCGATTGTCCGTCCAGGTTTGGGGATGGTATGCGAACTAAATCGCAAATCCGTGCCCATAGCTTTTTGCAAGCTAACCCAAAATCTTGAAGTGAATCTTGGGTCACGATCCGAAACTATGGATACTGGGCATGCCATGCAACCTCACAATCTCATTTACGTACATACTAGCAAGACGCGTTCAAGGAATAAGTCTCCGTGTCGGCAAGAAATGAAGCGGACTTGGTTAATCTATCAACAATAACCCAAATAGCATTGATGCCTTGAGAAACCGTAGGAAGACCCGTAATGTGAAATCCATGGTAATGTGTTCCCACTTCCATTCCGGAATCTCAAGTGGTTCTGACGGACCCTTAGGTACTAGATGCTCGCCTTTACCGTTGACAAGTTAAACACATTGAGATAAACTTTGCAATCTCTCTCTTCATATTGTTCCACCAAAATGTATGTCGAAGATCACGATACATTTTAGTACTTCGAGGATGGATTGCAAATGGTGTATTGTGTGCCTCCATCATAATCTTGTTCTTCAAATCAGTCGTTAGGAACCTGAAAGTCTAGAGTGGACTCAAGTATTCCTTCTTCATCAATTCTCGCTTAGGAATAGCTCCTTCTTGTACTTTCTTCTTCATACGCGCGTCAGCTCAAGATTGGTGGCTTGAAGCGACCTTAACTTTTTCTATTAAAGTTGGCTCTGTCGTATATTTGACATCATCGCTTTTCGTTCCGCATATGATCTTCTACTCGATCGTCGTCGGCTACCACGTTAAACTTTACCGGGATGGTATTGAATAGTGTGGTGGTAGTAGTCTTTCATATAGTTCGAGCAAACGTCATTGCCGCGTGTTGAGTTCTTTTTGAGTGAAGAAATATTTAAGGCTTTTATGATGCGAATATATCTCCACTTTCTCCCCATATAGATAGTGCCTCCATATCTTTAGCGCGCAAGCATTGCTGCTTGACTCTAGATCATGGTAGGATAATTCCTCTCATACTCTTTAAGTTGTCGCGAGGCATAGGCTATGACTTTCCCACGTTGCATGAGAACACATCCTAACCCTTTGCACGAAGCATCGTTTGTAGATAACAAATCCATCCGAACCGGATGGTATTGTTAGAGCAGTCTTAAAATAAGTCTCCTCTTAAGCTCTTGGAAACTTTTCTCGCATTCTTCGCTCCAAGCAATTTTGTATCCTTTCGAGTTAAATTTGAGTTAATGGAGTAGCGATTAGAAAACCCTTCCACGAATCTCAGATAATAACCGGCTAAGCCCAAAAGCTACGTGCTTGATCAAACTTGGTTGCTCGACTTTGTATTGCTTGATCTTGGCCGGATCAACGGATACTCCATGTTTTGACACCACATGCCCAAGAAATGCTACTTCCTCGAAGCGAACTTCGCATTTCTTCAATTTGGCATATAGTTTGTTTTCACGAAGCCTTTGGAGTACCGACTTCAAATGGTGCTCATGATCTTCCACGACTTTTGGAATATATAAGGATGTCATCAATAAAGACAACAACGAATGATCCAAATATTCCTTGAATACTCGGTTCATCATATCCATGAAAGCCATGAGGAGCATTAGTTAGTCAAGAAAGACATGACTAAGAATTCATAATGCCCATCTGGGGAGTTACGAAGGCGGTCTTTGGAATATCCTCGATTCTAATCTTGGTGATGATATCCGAGCGAAGATCGATTTTGAAAAGAATTGTGCCCTCCTACAATTGGTCAAACAAGTCATCAATACGAGGTAGAGGATACCTATTCTTGATGGTGACATGGTTCAATTCCAGATAGTCGTACTGAAATCGCATACTCCGTCTTTCTTCTTTCTGAATAAAGCAGGGAGCACCCCGAGGAGATGTCTTGGGGCCAATGAAACCGATGTCCAACAATTCACGTAGTTGGACCTTTAACTCTGAAGTTCAATAGGAGCCATTCGATATGGGGTTTTAGAAATGGGCTTTGTGCGGGTTCAAGATCGATAAAAGAATTGACTTCACGTTACGGGGTGTGAGCGGGAAGTTCTTGAAAATCGTCGGGAAAGTCGATAACAACGGGAATATTATTCAAATTTGGCGTGTCTTTATTCAAATCCATAACATGGGCTAAGAAAGCTTGACATCCGTTTTTCAATAAGCGAATAGCTTTATGATTAGATATGATAGTGATTGATTTTAATGGTTTAGTTGCTTGAATTAAATACAACGGGTTGGTTAGGAATATGAAAACTAACAACCTTACGAAAACAATCAATTTTGGCATGATGAGTAGTTAACGATCAATCCTAAAATCACATCAAAAGCAAGTATCTTTAAAGAGATAAGGTCAACGGGTAAGGTAATGGTGCCACTTGAATCAAACAAGATTTATAAGCGATGGATGTGATGAAAGTTTCTCTAACGGAGTTTCCACGAGATAGATCAAAGTCTAATTTCTCGAGTCGAGTTTAAGCGTTGAGCACATGCGGAGAGATAAATGAATGGGTATGCACCGGTATCAAGTAAGGTATAAACTTAGCGAGAATTTATAAATAGCTTACCCGTGATCACCTCGTTTGGGTTCCTCGCATTATGACCCGATCACAACAAAGCGCTCTTCCGGAATCGTTGACTTTGACTTTTACGGAACGATCTTTTGAGTCACCGTCCCCATTGAACTAGGTTTATTTCTGCGTCTGATCTCGGCGATATGTCCTTCCTTTCCTGACTATAGCATACCTTGAACTGTTGTGGGCGCGGTTTGGTGATATGTCCCTCTTTTCGCATTTGTAGCATATAATGGGTGGTCGTTCTCCTCCACTTAGAACCCGATTCTTCTTAAAACCTTGTCGTCTTCACATAGTCGTTGTTAAATCTCCTCTTTTAAAATCTCCTCCTTTCTTCGCTTCTTACATTTTCATGACCATGATTACCACCAGTGGTTACCATTTACATCCGTCTGTTTCTTTCTCCATGAGTTATCATTATTACATTGGCTGCTATCTACAGTACGATCCACAGGTTATGGTCCCTCGATTGGCCGTACTCGTTATCTCGCTTCTAATAATTGAGCCACATTTACAACATCTGAATAAAGAAAAGTTTATGAGAAATGAGATCTTGGCGTATCTTAGGGTTTCAAACCTCTAAGAAACATCCGTCGTCATCGTTCCTCATTCTCCACCAAATGAGGTCTGAACACGGATAACTCTGCAAACTTTGCCTCGTCTTTGAGACACCGTCGTATTGTTTTGCTTTCTGTCGATGAACTCCACTTCCTTCATATAGCGAACACTTTCGGGAAAGTATTTGTCATTAAATAGTCTCTGAAAGCGTCTCCCCCAGACATCTTTGAGTGCGGTTTGGATGGAGTGCAACTTCACGGACTCCCACCGATGGTCTGCCTCGCCATGGGAACATAAAGGTGGCGAATGGAACCTTCATTCCTCCGTGCATCCCAGACATCGAATATCTTGGTAATTTGCTTGACCCATGTTTCCGGCATGATCGGATCGGCTTTCCCTTAAATGCTGGTGGTCCCACTCTTTGAAGCTGCTTGGTTGTGACAACCCGTGAATTGCTATCATTTCCTCCTGTATTTTGAACACGAGTCTCCTAAATGCGATTTTGCATGAATGCAAAAAACTTCTAAACATCCCTCGTTCATCATCTGCTCCATGGTGTTGTTCACGGGAGGAACATTGCCCGACTGTTGCGTTCTCCTCGTTGGTGAAATCTGAGCGTCTCCACGTTCTCATTTCCATTGTTAATATTCTCGATTCGACATTCTCAAATCTTGTCGTAAAACAAGGGTTAATTAAGAAATCAATATATCACATAATATCCCTTATATCTTGACCAACTAACAAATAAGCTTAGGTAGGACACCTTTAGCGAAGGATTTACTCGTCTCTCCCTCCTAGTTCTATTCCCCGATCTCATGCGGAGATCATATCCTAAGCTACGATACCAACCGTGGCGCCCCCAAAATAGGTATACATCACCCATTACGAGTTGTCGATACGTAGTGCGAAACAACTACAACTTTATTATTACAACAATGGCGTGGGTTTGAATACAAATATTATCTTCAGACAATATCTATACTCAAATAAATCCTCATCACATTTATTGATACATTATTTTACAAAATGGTTAGGACTACTAAACAATCCTTTCTAAAACCTTCATTCCATTTTTTAGGCTAAATACTTTCGCTATATTCTAGCCTCCACAGGAAGAATGGAACAAAAAGGAAAAGGGTGAGCTCAACTAGCTCGATAAAGAATATTATGACTAAGATAATATACAACAAATTATCGTTAGTCTTGAACGGGGAAAAATTTAATAGAATCTGATAGACAACAAATTTTAAATCAATATTACGTGAAATAATAATTCATTAGAAGAGTTAAGTAGAGAATGAAACTACTATCTTAATGTATGAATTTAAAAGTTCATCGTCATCTTTTATCCTGTAACATCAATCGATATACATCTCGAATCAAATATTCATCTTTTTTACTACTGGGCCAAAGATATTCATCGATCGGTCGTGTTCATCTCAACACTGTTCATCTTTTGCACTACAGGCAAAGATATTCATCGATTAGTCGTATTCATTTAAACACTGTTCATCTTTGCACTACTGGGCCAAAGATATTCTTGAAAATCATTCATCTTTGCACTACTGGGCCAAAGATATTCAATAATATCATCATTTAAGGCGAGGATGATGAAAATATTTTTAAAAAAACGAATCCGATTGAAACAAAATGACAAGGATTAAGGATTAAGGATTAGTACTTTGTTTTATCCACATCCAAAAATACCTCAAAATAATCGTGGTGGTGTAAAATTCAGAATGATCAAAACATGGATACAATCAAAGCTAGTATCCGAATAGATATTTTGGACGAAAAGAAGAAATTTTATTTTTCGATGAATAGTCTTGCATTATCGTGAATAGTCTTGATATCGTGAATAGTCTTAGTATCGTGAATAGTAACTCAGACACCAAAAGATAGAAATTCCACAAAAAAACATTTTCACGCCATAGAATAGTACTAAGTGAATAGTAACTTCGTGAATAGTAACTCGTGAATAGTAACTCATGAATAGTAACTCGTGAATAGTAACTCATGAATAGTAACCCAGACATGAAAAAGTTCCAAATTTGATAAAAAGTTCCAATCAATATTTCGACGTAATGATATTGAAGAAATAATATCATTCTGAAAAAAAAATAACATCCACTTACCTCGAAGAATCGATTACTTGGAAGGAAAGGTCGGAAGTGATCTTTGAATGAAACTTATCTTGAATAATGAACTCTCAAAGTATCTAAATACTCACAAAATCGCTCGATAATATAGAGAGAAAGAGAAAACTTTGTTTACGGTGTGATTTTCAATTCTAACTTAGCCCTCTATTTATAGGAAAATGTTAGCCGTAGAAGCGGACTTGACTGCTACACGATGGCTTTACACCGCTACTATTGCCACCCACCACATTTGAAATAAAATTCAGCACATTTTTTCACCAACCACAAGTGGGGCTCACTCAATTCTAGAATTTTCCACCAAAATCAATTATAAACCTAATTTCCGAATCAGACACCTCTTAAAATTCATAACAAATGCATTTTTAACGGTTCAAAATTTGTGGACATATACTCAACTTATGTATGTATAACATATCCAAAAATTACAACGATCCAACGGTCGGATTAAAAATTATAACTCACGCAATATATCGTAAAAATACTGATTTGATTTTTAATACCTCCATTCCGACAAAATTACTGATAAAACACCTCAACATTAAATCATTCAATTATAACCACATAAAACAAATAAATCCATCATAAAATAAATATTTCTTTATCATATCATATGAATAATTAATTATTCACAAATAATATTACGAATCACAATTATATAACCACCCGGTAGTTCCGGAAGGGGGCTTTCCGATAAGGATTTCTCCTTACTGGCGCGCAATTAGGTGACCAAACCTCTCCTTGACAGAACTTTCTAGACATTGCCAATAATGCTATCTAATAATATTATTCAAATAATATGAATTATTGATCTGATAATGGAGATAATGTGCAGTGACAATTATTGAACAACAATAATATAAAAAATCAATAGCAACAATTATTGAATCAATAAAATAAAATATTGAGCGATAACTCTTGTGAAAATTATTGAGTAGTGCCTTCTTACGTAAGGATCAATAATTCAACAATCTTTGTACTGTCTGGTGTCTTTTGTGCGCCAGACATTATTCTTTGTATTTTAACCACCGGGTATTCAATGATCTTAACAGTAACAACTACGCCGTTATTTTTAACCAACTTATATTTGTCGTTTTCCTCATCCAATCGCTTTCCGTTATGGGCCCACACATGGTTGCGCCGTCGTACGAATATTCCCCGACAGTACGAATATTCCACGACCAAACGAATATTCCCCGACAACAATGAATATTTTATAACCACTTGCTTATTTTGAAATATTTGCGTATTTTACCCCTAACTATCCACATTAATCAAATCAACCCTTACTATTTCAAAATAATAAATAAAGGAAATTCCTTTTTATTTAAAAAAAATTTCGGGGTCTTACATGTATTGTTGTATTTTGCACGACAATTGTTGTAATAAAATTATAGTTGTTTTATGTACCATGTATTTAGCGACTCAGAATGGGTTGGATGGAATGGACCTATTTTGGGGCGTCACAGATCAGGTCCGGGAGTCCGGACCTGATAAAAAATGGACCAAATTTTTTTATTTTTTTTGCTTTTTATTTAAAAAATAACTAAAAAAAATATTTAATATTTTATAGAACTGAAATTTTTCCATAATATAATATTTTGGGTGTGATTTAAATACCTATACCAAAAAATGGTGGTACAGTCTGCACAGACTGTACATATATATTTTGTTATACGTACCCAAATCACACCCAAAATACTGTATTATGAAAAAATTTCAATTCCATAATTTTGTATTTTTTATTTTTAATTGTTTTTAAAAAAAAAAGCAAAAGAAAAAAAAAGTCCGGACATTAGATCCGTCTAGACTGGATCTTGTCTCTCTCTATATATATATATATATATATATATATATATATATATGGGAAGGGATCCTGTCCGGACTCCCGGACAGGTTTAAAATACGGACCCCTTTTTTCTTTTTCTTTTTTTTAAAAATCAAATAAAAAAAATAAATAAATAATTATAGAACTTGAATTTTTACATAATACAGTATTTTGGGTGTAATTTGGATACATATAACAAAACATGTATGTACAGTCAGACTTTACCATCATTTTTTGGTATAGGTATTCAAAACATACCCAAAACATTGTATTATGGAAAAATTTCAGTTCCATAAAATATTAATTTTTTTTTTAGTTGTTTTTAAAAAAAAGCAAATAAAATAAAAAATTTGGTCCAGATATTTTAAGCTTGTCCGAGTCCCACAGATCCCTCTCTCTTCTTTTTCTTCTCTCTCTATATATATATATATATAGAGAGAGAGAGAAATATTATTTGTTGAATATTATGGAATAAATTTGATATAATGTTATAGTTGTGGGTAATATTTATAAATTTTGCAAAATATGCAAGTTGTTATAAAATATTAGTTTGGTCTGGAATATTCTTTTTTAGGGAATATTAAATACAACCGGCTTCAATCATTGGTGGACCCCAATAATGAATTATTATTTGGATTGAGAAAACGACAAAAATATTTTATAAAAATAACTTGGCGGAGGTGTTACTGAATTAAAACCGTTGAACTACCCAGGTAGTAAAAGTAATGAATGTCTGCCGTAGTTGTATAAGTAGCACACGGTATTGATTATTGATGCTTACGTGAGAAGTCACTCACCTATGCTCAATTATTACTACGATAATTCTTTGCATCATATTTCTTATATTATTGATTCAATTATTATCACGGTATCATCTCAGATAATATGTTATATTATTAATTGAGACGACAAGTTATAAATGATTAATAATTGTTGAAAGATTAAAATGTGTTGATTAAAAATAAAATGATTTGTGGTAATATTTATTCAATCCTTAATGTATATAAAAGTCCATTATGAGACGTTTGTGGTAAGTTTGATTATTTTATGGGGGGGCCCATATGTCATCATCTAAGAGTCTCTTCAATCGATAGTAATTACCTTTGTGAATAGTAATTACTTTCGTCGATAATATTTACCTTCAAATCGATAGTAATTACCTTCGTCGATAAGTAATTACCCTTGTGAATAGTAATTACCTTTGTCAATAGTAATTACCTTTACGACGACGTCAAACCACTTGCTGTTTCACATTACAGACGTCAAACCACATATGGTTTTTCGCGGACCCCCAAAATAGGTATACACCACACCCATTCTCGAGTCGCCAAATACATGGTACGAAAACAACTACAACTTTATTATTACAACAAGAAAGCGTGAGTTTAAATACAAATATTATCTTTTAGACAATATCTATACTCAAATAAATCCCCATCACATTTATTGATACATTATTTTACAAAATGGTGAGGACTACTAAACAACTCTCTAGAACCTTCATTCCATTTAGACTAAGTACTCGCTACATTCTCGCCTCCAGGAGAAGAAAAATGGAACTACAAGGAAAAGGGTGAGCTCAACTAGCCCAAGAAAGAATACTATGACTAAGATAATATACAACAAATTATCGTTAGTCTCCAACAGGAAAAATCGATAGAATACAATGAGGCAACAAGTTTCGGATCAATATTCGCGTGAAATAATAATTCATAGAAGAGTTACGTAGAGAATGAAATCTACTATAATCTATGAATTTAACGATCCATCATCAATATTTTATCCTCAGTAACATCAATCAATATTCATCTCAAATCAAATATTCATCTTTGCACTACAGAGCCAAAGATATTCATCAATCGGTCATGTTCATCTCAACACTGCTCATCTTTGCACTCTGAAAGCAAAAGATATTCTTGAAATCATTCATCTTTTTCACTACAGGGCGAAAGATATTCAATAATATCATCATTTAAGACCGAGGATGATGAAAAATATTTTAAAGAACGAATCCAAAGAAACAAAATGACAAGGATTAAGGATTAAGGATTCATACTTGGTTTTATCCACGTCCAAAAATACCTCAAAAATAATCATAGTGGTGTAAAATTCAAGAATGATCAAAACATGGATACAATCAAAGCTAGTATCCGAATAGATGTTTTGAACGAAAAGAAGAAATTTTATTTTTCGATGAATAGTGCCAGATATCGTGAATAGTCAGATATCGTGAATAAAGCCGATATCGTGAATAGTAACTCAACACCAAAAAAGATAGAAATTTCACAAAAAAAAACATTTTCACGCTTCATGAATAGTACTCGTGAATAGTAACTCGTGAATAGTAACTCATGAATAGTAACTCGTGAATAAGAACTCATGAATAAGTAACCCCGACATGAAAAAGTTCCAAATTTGATAAAAACTTCATATCAACATTTCAAAGATAATGATATTGAAGAAATAATATCATTACTGAAAAAAATAATATCCCTTACCTCAAAGAATCGAGATTTCTAAGGAAAGGTCGGAAGTGATCTTTGAATGAAACTTGTCTTTGAATAAAGAACTCTCAAAGTATCTAAATACTCACAAAATACGCCAATAATATAGAGAGAAAAGAGAGAAAACTTTGTTTACGGTGTGATTTTCAATTCTAACTTAGCCCTCTATTTATAGGAAAATGTTAGCCCGCAAAGCAGGACTTGACTTTTACCACTGATGGCTTTACACCGCTACTATTGCCACCCACCACATTTGAAATAAAATTCAGCACATTTTTCACCAACCACAAGTGGGGCCCACTCAATTCTAGAATTTTCCACCAAAATCAATTATAAACCTAATTTCCTAATCCGACACCTCTTAAAATTTATAACAAATCATTCGTTCATTTTAACGGTTCAAAATTTGTAGACATATACTCAACTTATATATGTATAACATATCCAAAAATTACAACGATCCAACTATTTGGATTAAATATTATAACTCACACAATAAAGTAATAACACCGATTTGATCTTTTAATACCTCCAATCCGGCAAAATAAAACATCTCAAAGATTAATTCCTTCATTAATAACCACATAAATAAATCCATCATTTATATTCATATAAAATAAATATTTCCTTATCATATGAATCAATAATTAATTATTCACAAATAATATTACGAATCACATTTATGACAAATCCAGTCGTTCCCGGGAAAGAGGGGCTTTCCAATAAGGATCTCTCCTTCTTGGCGGCGCAATTAGGTGACCAAACCTCTCCTTAGATGTAACTTTCTAGACATTGCCAATAATGTTATCTAATAATATTATTCAAATAATATGAATTATTGATCCGATAATGGGAAATCTTGTGCGATGACAATTATTGAACAACAATAATATAAAATATCAACGCAAAGAATTATTGAATCAATAAAATAAAATATTGAACGAAGAACTTCTTCGTGAAAATTATTGAAATAGTGCCATCTTACGTAAGAATCAATAATTCAACAATTTTGTGCAATACCGTATCTTCTTTGTGCGACCACGCCAGACATCGTATTTTAACCACCGGGTATTCCAACAATCTTAATTGATAATAACTACGCCAGTTATTTATAACCACCCAAACTTTGTCGTTTTCCTCATCCAATCGCTTTCCGTTATGGGGCCCACACATGGTTTCACGCCATTATACGAATATTCCCAAGCATTACGAATATTCCACGACCAAACGAATATTCCCAGAAGCGATTTAATATTCCACGACCAAACGAATATTCCCAGACAAAATGAATATTTTATAACCACTTTGCTTATTTTGAAATATTTGCGTATTTAACCTTAACTATCCACATTAATCAAATCAACCCTTACTATTTCAAAATAATAAATAAAGGAAATTCCTTTTTATTTAAAAATTTTGAGGTCTTACAACCTCCCTCCTTATGAAATTTCGTCCTCGAAATTGGCGTCGATTCTGTGTTTCGAAAAGGTGAGGATACCTCGCTTTCATTTCCGTTTCCAATTCTCGGTCATTTCCTCTATAGCATGATTCCTCCACAAAACTTTAACTTGTGGTATGACCTTTCATTGGCGTAGGACATGCTCCTTCCTATCCAAAATCTTGACAGTACCTCCTCATATCGTTAGGTCTTGACTATCTCGTCCGGTTCTAACTCTATAACGTGGTTCGGGTCTTTCATATATTTACGGCATGCGAGATATGTGAAACACATTATGAACACGAGACATACTTGGAGGTAACGCAAGTCTATAAAGCTACATTTCCTACTCGGTCAAGAATTTGAAATGGACCATAAATCGTGGATTGAGCTTTCCTCTCTTCCCAAATCTTGTAACTCCCTTCCATGAAGCAACTCGCAATAATACATGATCCCCTACATTAAATTCCACATCCTTTCGATGAAGATCCGCATAACTCTTTTTGTCGATCTTGTGCTTGCTTTGTATCGTTGTCGAATCATTAGTCATACGTGCACTAACTCCGGGTCCCAACAATGTTGTTTCACCCACCTCATCCCAATATATCGAGAAATCCACATTTTGTCCATATAATGCTTGAATGGAACCATGCCTATATTTGTTTAATAACTATTGTTGTATGAGAATTCCACCAATGGCAAGTACTTATCCCAACTTCCTTTGAAATCTAGGACACGAGTTTTAATATATCTTGAAGAGTTTGAGTAGTCCTTTCGATTGCCCATCCGTTTGAGGATGGTAAGCTAAACTAAATCGCAAATCCGTGCCCATAGCTTTTTGCAAGTTAACCCAAAATCTTGAAGTGAATCTTGGGTCACGATCCAAAACTATGGATACTGTATGCCATGCAACTTCACAATCTCATTCACGTACATACTAAAAAAGCGTTCAAGGAATAAGTCTCCGTGATCGGCAAGAAATGAAAGCGGACTTGGTTAATCTATCAACAATAACCCAAATAGCATTGATGCCTTGAGAAACCGTAGTAGAAGACCCGTAACGAAATCCATAGTAATGTGTTCCCACTTCCATTCCGGAATCTCAAGTGGTTGCAACGGACCCTTAGGTACAAGATGCTCCGCCTTTACATCGCCGTGCAAGTTAAACACATCGAGATAAACTTTGCAATCTCTCTCTTCATATTGTTCCACCAAATGTATGTCAAGATCACGATACATTTTAGTACTTCCAGATGGATTGCAAATGGCGATTGTGTGCCTCCATCATAATCTTGTACTTCAAATCGAGTCGTTAGGAACACAAAGTCTAGAGTGGACTCAAGTATTCCTTCTTCATCAATTCTCGCTTAGGAATATCTCCTTCTTGTACTTTCTTCTTCATACGCATCATTCCCGGATTGGGTGGCTTGAGCAACCTTAACTTTTTCTATTAAAGTTGGCTCTGTCGATACTTGACATCATCGCATTCGTTCCGCATATGATCTTCTACTCAACGCGCCAATTTACACGTTCGCTTTTCAAGATGGTATGGTTAGAATATGTGCCAAATGAGTCGCCTCTTGAGCTCTTGGAAAATCTTCTCGCATTCCTCGCTCCATACGAATTTTGTATCTTTTTCGAGTCACTAAGTTAATCGGAGTAGCGATTCAAGAAAATCCTTCCACGAATCTCCGATAATAACCAACTAAGCCTAAAAGCTACGTATTTCGATTCTTGACTTAGGTTGCTCTCAATCGTGACTCATATCCCAATCTTGGATAAAGACGTCACAATGACACCTATCGATTTACTATCGCATTTAATATGACGTCCCCTACAGAGAGCGTTCGGCTTGGTGAATTCCACAAAGAAGTCACAAGATAAAGGCTCAGTACCAAATTTATAGTTGAATTTTTAACTCCCGAAGTTCAATAGGAGCCATTCTATATGAGATTTTAGAAATGAGTTTTGTCTTGGGTTCAAAGTCGATACAAAATTTAATATCGTGCTTTGGGAGTAAGCTAAGAAATTCTTCAGAAATACATCGGGAAAAATCAATAACAACAGAATATTATTCAAATCGACGTGTCTTTATTCAAATCCATAACATGGACTAAGAAAACTTGACATCCGTAATAAACGAATGACTTCATGGCTTGATATGAAAATGTTTGATTACAATGGTTTGATTGCTTGAATTGAATAACGGTTGCTTAGGAATATGAAAACTAACAACCTTACAAAAGCAATCAATTTGGCATGATGAGTAGTTAACCTTAAAATCACATCAAAAGCAAATATCTCTATAGAAATAAGGTTAACAGGTAATGTGATAGTGCCAACTGAATCAAACAAGATTTCTAAACAACGAGATGTAATGAAAGTTTCTCCTAACGGATTCTCCATAAATAGGTCAAAGTCTAATTTCTCCGTAGTCAAGTTCAAACGTTGAAATGCAAGCAAGAGAGATAAAAGAATGGGTAGAACCAGATCTACTAAGGTATAAACTTCGCAAGAATTTATAATTAACTAACCCGTCTGCTAACTTCGTTCGGGTTCCTCGCATTTTAATGAAGTCCACGACAAACGCTTCTTCCAAGAACCGCTGACTTTGACTTTTCTCGGGACATCCTTTTGAGTCACCATTCACGCTGGACTGGTTTCGATATCGTCTAATCTCGAGCGATATGTCCTTCTTTTCCACAATTATAGCATACCTTGGAAGGCTTTGAACAGTTTGACCTTATATGTCCCTCCTCTCCACATCTCGTAGCATCTAACCGGCGATCGTTCTCTTCCCTAGAATTTGTTGATGGTGCCGATGTTCTGCTTTAAACGCCTTCCGTCGTCGTTAAATCTTCTCTTTTTAGATTGGACATCTCTTTCCATAATATCAACGCTGTCGATGCGACTTTTTACCCATGCATCACTCATTCTCACTCGTTCGATTATTTCTTCTTTCAAATTTCGATTCCAACTTTATCATCTTATACTCGCCAAAGAGTGCTTCATTCAAGCATCACGTATCGGGTAACACAAGCTTGAATCGTTGCATCCTTTTGCTCCACGATTTTCTGCAATTCTTTAGCTTTGCTTCTTCTAACTCATGAATACGATTTTGCAATTCTATACTTGATCATAAAATACCTCTAATAAACTCTCTTGAATACCTCTTCTTCTTCTTTCTTGTTACCTCTGCGATTATCTCGTGCAACTATCAATTCTTCACTCACCACATGGATATCTCTAATTCCTTCTTCGCCCGACATCACATTATCCTGGTTGGCGATTAGAGGTGTCTCCACGATCTCATTCACTCCATTGTTAACGTTCTCAGCAGCCATTCTAAAAAAAACTATCATAAAACAAGGGTTAATTAAATAAATTAACAAATCACATAATACCCCTATAATATGACCAACCAACAAATAAGCTTAGGTAGGACACACTAGCGAAGGATTTACTCGTCTCTCCCCTCCTAGTTTTATTCCCCGATCTCCGCCAGAGATCATATCCCTAAGCTCGATACTAACTGTGACGCCCCCAAAATAGGTATACACCACACCCATTCTCGAGTGCGCCAATACATGGTACGAAACAACTACAACTTTATTATTACAACAAGAAAGCGTGAGTTTAAATACAAATATTATCTTTTAGACAATATCTATACTCAAATAAATCCCCATCACATTTATTGATACATTATTTTACAAAATGGTGAGGACTACTAAACAACTCTCTCTAGAACCTTCATTCCATACCCCTACTACTAAGAGACTCTCGCCACATTCTCGCCTCCCGAGAAGAAAAATGGAACAACAAGGAAAAGGGTGAGCTCAACTAGCCCAATAAAGAATACTATGACTAAGATAATATACAACAAATTATCGTTAGTCTCCAACAGGAAAAAAATCGATAGAATACAATAGACAACAAGTTTCGGATCAATATTCGCAGTGAAATAATAATTCATAGAAGAGTTACGTAGAGAATGAAATCTACTATAATCTATGAATTTAACAAATCCATCATCAATATTTTATCCTCAGTAACATCAATCAATATTCATCTCAAATCAAATATTCATCTTTGCACTTACTGTGCCAAAGATATTCATCAAATCGGTCATGTTCATCTCAACACTGCTCATCTTTGCACTACAAAGCCAAAGATATTCTTGAAAATCATTCATCTTTGCACTACTGTGCCAAAGATATTCAATAATATCATCATTTAAAACCGAGGATGATGAAAATATTTTTAAAGAACGAATCCAATGAAACAAAATGACAAGGATTAAGGATTAAGGATTCATACTTGGTTTTATCCACGTCCAAAATACCTCAAAAATAATCATAGTGGTGTAAAATTCAAGAATGATCAAAACATGGATACAATCAAAGCTAGTATCCGTAATAGATGTTTTGGACGAAAAGAAGAAATTTTATTTTTCGATGAATAGTGCCGTATCGTGAATAGTGCCGTATATCGTGAATAAAGGTCAGATATCGTGAATAGTCACAGATATCGTGAATAGTAACTCAAACACAAAAGATAGAAATTTCACAAAAAAACATTTTCACGCTTAATGAATAGTACTGTGAATAGTAACTCGTGAATAAGTAACTCATGAATAGTAACTCGTGAATAAGAACTCATGAATAGAAACCCCGACATGAAAAAGTTCCAAATTTGATAAAAACTTCATATCAACATTTCAAAGATAATGATATTGAAGAAATAATATCATTACGAAAAAAATAATATCCCTTACCTCAAAGAATCGATTGCTTGGAAGGAAAGGTCGGAAGTGATCTTTGAATGAAACTTGTCTTGAACAAAGAACTCTCAAAGTATCTAAATACTCACAAAATACGCTCAATAATATAGAGAGAGAAAGAGAAAACTTTGTTTCGGTGTGATTTTCAATTCTAACTTAGCCCTCTATTTATAGGAAAATGTTAGCCGTAGCAAGGCAGACTTGACTTCGCTTACACGATGGCTTTACTTCGCTACTATTGCCACCCACCACATTTGAAATAAAATTCAGCACATTTTTCACCAACCACAAGTGGGGCCCACTCAATTCTAGAATTTTCCACCAAAATCAATTATAAACCTAATTTAGAATCCGGCACCTCTTAAAATTTATAACAAATCATTCGCTCATTTTTAACGGTTCAAAATTTGTAGACATATACTCAACTTATATATGTATAACATATCCAAAATTACAACGATCCAACGGTCGGATTAAATATTATAACTCACACAATAAAGTTTAGTAATAACAATCGATTTGATCTTTTAATACCTCCAATCCGGACAAAAAATAAAACATCTCAAAGATTAATTCCTTCATTAATAACCACATAAATAAATCCATCATTTATATTCATATAAAATAAATATTTCCTTATCATATGAATCAATAATTAATTATTCACAAATAATATTACGAAATCACATTTATAAACCACGGTACATTCCTGGAAAGAGGGGCTTTCAATAAGGATCTCTCCTTCTTGCGCCAAGCATGATTAGGTGACCAAACCTCTCCTTGATGCGAACTTTCTAGACATTGCCAATAATGTTATCTAATAATATTATTCAAATAATATGAATTATTGATCCGATAATGGGAAATATCGTGCGTTGACAATTATTGAACAACAATAATATAAAATATCAATCGCAATTATTGAATCAATAAAATAAAATATTGAATAATAATTCACTGTGAAAATTATTGAGTAGTGCCATCTTACGTAAGAATCAATAATTCAACAATTTTGTGCAATACTGGTATCTTCTTTATAACGACGCCAGACATTCAGTATTTTAACCAACGGGGTATTCCAACAATCTTAATTGTAATAACTACGTGCGTTATTTATAACCACCCAAACATTGTCGTTTTCCTCATCCAATCGCTTTTCCGTTATGGGGCCCACACATGGTCACGCAGGTTATACGAATATTCCCACAAAGATCTAATATTCCACGACCAAACGAATATTCCCCGAAGCAATCTAATATTCCACGACCAAACGAATATTCCCAACAAAAATGAATATTTTATAACCACTTGCTTATTTTGAAATATTTATGTATTTAACCCTTAACTATCCACATTAATCAAATCAACCCTTACTATTTCAAAATAATAAATAAAGAAAATTCCTTTTTATTTAAAAAATTTGAGGTCTTACAGGTT
The DNA here is from genome assembly GCA_020205615.1 of Panax quinquefolius. NCBI lineage: Eukaryota > Viridiplantae > Streptophyta > Magnoliopsida > Apiales > Araliaceae > Panax > Panax quinquefolius. Next base: position 19,895,790 of record CM035151.1, read on the forward strand.
TCACATTACAGTGCGTCCGAACCACTTGTCGTTTCACATTACAGGTGATGAATCAACCACTTTTCTTTTCACATCACCAATTAAGTCAAGCCACTTGCCTTTTCACATGGTAGGTCTTAAGCTAGAAATCTTCTATAAATAAAGGCCTAGTGCTTCATTATTTTCACGAATTCATTCAAGCTTTAGAGAGAGAAAGTATAGAGAGAATAAGAGAGAAAGAAGAAGAGTATTTTGTTACTACACTACTGCGATATTCAATCTCCTACCAAAAGTAAGGGTGTTATTCTTTCTTATTCATGAAGAGAACTGTTGTTATTCCATTGCTTATAATTACATTGGAATAACTTTTGATCGCTGTGATTTACCTATACTTGGTGACATTCTTCTATTATTCTGCTGGAACATCCTGCTGCATGCGTTTTACAGGACCTAGTTCCATTCTTTATTATTATTCTGCTGGAACATCCATGCATGTATTTTACAATTCCACTGGTTCCGCTTTATTATTATTCTGCTGGAACATCCTCATGCATGTGTTTTACACGGACTGGTTCCGCTCTTTATTATTATTTTGTTGGAACATTACATGCATGCGTTTCTTACGCCTTTACCTAGTTCCGTTATTTATTATTACTGCTGGAATAACTCATGCATAAGCGATTATTGCATGCACGGTGATTTCTTTTGTTATTCCATTCTTTATTATACCCATTGGTTAAAACTTTGACTTCTATACTCCATGAAATTAGTGGAATATCCTTGATATTTGCGTTTCATCCAAAGATCTTTTCATGGAAATATTCTTCCGATCATTCTTGAATTTTACTCTACAAAACAAGATCATGTTGATAATTTGAACGTTAATAATTCCTAGATAAAATAATTCTTGAACTTGTTTTATTGAATTCTTATATCATTGTCATCATCCTCATGTTTTATATTATGTTGAAAGTCATCTCGGCACTGTGTAGTGCATAGATGGACTTGGTATGATTATGACCAGAGACTATTTGTAATCATGGTAGTAATATTACAAATGATGTGATAAAAATCCTCGATGGTAGTAGTGCATTGATGGACGATTGTTGGCATGATTATGACCATTAATGAATACACAAATATTCTTGGCCCGTGAAGGCATAAATAATTGTGGTCGTGATACTTAAAGAATATCCTCGGGCCAGAGTGCGTAAGGTGATTCGATGATGTGGAATATTTATTAAAGTCGAGTCTCAATTTATAACAATGATGAAAAACCTTTTAAAATCATAAAAGATAGTAGATTTTATTTTCTACTTGACTCTTTTAATGGATTGCTTGTTCAATTCCGCAGCTTAAACTTGATGTTTATTATATTTTATCGCTTTAACACTTTGTTGAAGGCTATTGATAATTTATTCTGCATTATCTTAGTCATAATATTTCTTCTTGGGCTAGTTGAGCTCACTCTTTCTTTCATTGTTCTCTTCGTGAAATGAGAATATAGTTTGGGACGAGTCGGGGAACGGAGTAATGGTCCGAGAGGATAGCATTAGTAGTCCTCACTATTCTCGTGAAATAGTGTGATAATAATTGTAATGAGGACTCCTTTTGAGTTTGTATAATATCTAGTAGATAATATTTGTATTCAAACTCACGCTTTATGTCGTATTATACACACGATAGTTATATTAGTAAGTTGTATTTAAATTACATACCATGTATCGACTACCCAAGATGGGTGATGTATACCTAATTTTGGGGGCGTCACGGTTGGTATCGAGCTTAGGATATGATCCTCAAGCTAAGATGTGAGAATAATAGTACTAGGAGGGGAGCAGGGGAATACCTTCGCTAGTATGACCTACCTAAGTTTATGTGCTATTTTATTGGTTGGTCAGAAGATAGGGATAATTTGTTACATGTCAATTAAACTTTTGTTTTGTAGCAGTATCTGAAAATGACATCTGAGAATGTTGAGAATAGCAATGGAGCGCAGGCGATCGTTGATTCACCACATATCAATAATCAGGATAATGTGCATCAGGAAGGCGACAATCCTCATGCAAACAACAACACTGACCAAATGATGAATGATCAAATGTTCAGAGGTTTTATGCAATTTATGCAACAAAGAAAGCGAGCGACTCTCATCCCAAAACGTAGGTGGAAACACGGAAAACTCTCGGCGGTCACCGCTAAACAATTCAAGGAGCTGGGACCACCGGAGTTTAAGGAGAGCCAAAAACCACTTCGCGGAAGCATGGATAAAGCAGATTACCAAGATATTTGATGTCTTGGGATACTCCGAGGAGCAAAGGTTCCTTTTTCACGCTTTTATGTTGCGCGAGGCAGATTCTTCGGTGGGAATCGGTAAACGTACTCAACCTCTTCTTTGCATCAAGATATCTTGGGAGAAGTTCCAGGAGCTATTCAACGACAAATATTTTCCGAAAGTATTCGCCACATGAAGGAGGTGGAGTTTATCAAGTTGGAACAAAACAATATGGCCAGTGTCGCAATACGAGGCAAAATTTGCGGAGTTATCACGGTTCGTCCCCACTTGGTGGATAATGAAGAAGAGAATGGCGCGAATGTTTTTAAGAGGTTTGAAGCGGAGATACGCCAACATCTTATTTCTCATAAACTGTGTTTGTATTTCGAGATGTTGTAAATGTGGCTCAATTAGTGGAGCGATAATGAGTCAACGCAACTAAAAGAGAGCGGTAAACAAAATTATAATACCAAATGCGAGAGTAGTCATCGAAGCGGTGACAACAAGCGTGGAGGAATCAACAGGCGAGATATGGTAACCACTTCGGTGGTAATCGGCAAAACAATAAGAATGGACATTTCAAGAAAAGGAGATTCAACAATGATGGAAAGACGTCAAGACCAAAGACCAATTGTTAAGGAAGGAGAAAGACCACCTATCATATGCTTCAAATGCGGAGGAGAGGACACATCGATCCAAATCTGCGCCATGCATTCAAAGCATGTTATAATTGTGGAAGAGAAGTCAACTTAGCTCGATTTTTGTCGTTTCCATCAAGACAAATTCAGCTAGGATGGAAGCACCAAAGGTCGTCCCGAAAAAAAGTCAAACCCAGTAGTCTGAAGGAAAGCGTTTGTTGTGACCTCCCAAAGAGCAAGGAATCTGAATGAGGTCATCACGGGTAAGCTTATCATAAACTCTAATGAAGTCTATACTTTATTTGATACCGTTCTACCCATTCTTTTATTTCTCCTACTTGCGCTCATCGATTAAATTTGACTCAAGAAAATTAGACTTTGACTTATCTGTGGAAACTCCGTTGGGAGAAACCTTCATTACATCCAATCGTTTATAAGTCTTGTTTGGTTCAAATCGGTACCCTCACATTACCCGTCGATCTTATTTCATTAAAATACTTGCATTTGACGTGATTCTAGGGATTGATTGGTTAACTACTTATCATGCAAAAATTGATTGTTTTAAGTAAGGTTGTTAGCTTTCATATTCCTAATCAACCTATTATGCGAATTCAAACGACCAAACCATTAAAATCAATCACTACTATCTCTCAAGCCATAAAGTTATTCGTTTATTGAAAAACGGATGTCAAGCTTTCTTAGCTCATATCACAGATTTAAACAAAAATACGTCAGTTTTGAACGATATTTCTATTGTTAATAAATTTCCTGATGTATTCCCCGAAGAACTTCCTCGGTCACCCCGGGCGTGAAATTGAATTTTGTATCGACCTTGAACTCTTGTGACAAAACCTATTTCAAAGCCCCATATCGAATGGCTCTATTGAACTTCGTGGAGTTAAAGACCCAACCGCAGGAATTGTTAGACATTGGCTTTATTCATCCTAGTACTTCTCCTTGGGGTGCTCCTGTTACTATTCGTGAAGAAGAAAGATGGGAGTATGCGACTTTGTATTGATTATCGAGAGTTGAATCATGTCACCATCAAAAATAGGTATCCATTGCCACGTATTGATGACTGTTTGACCAATTGCAGGAGCCAAATTCTTTTCAAAGATTGATCTTCATTCCTGATATCACCATTTAAAGATTAGAAACCGTGCGACATTCCAAAGACGGCTTTAAAAATCCAGACGGGCATTATGAATTCCTAGTCATGTCCTTTGGATTGACTAATGCTCCTCTTTGCTTTCATGGATATGATGAACCAAGTATTCAAGGAATATTTAGATCACTTTGTGGTTGTCTTTATTGATGACATCCTTATTTATTCCAAAAGCCGTGAAGATCATGAGCAACACTTGAGGTGACACTCCAAAAGCTTCGTGAATATAAGCTTTATGCCAAGTTGAAGAAATGTGAGTTCGGTTTGAAGAAGTAGCATTCCTTGGGCACGTGGTATCAAGTCATGGAATATCTGTTGACCCAGCAGAATTCAAGCTATTCAAAGTGAAACAACCCTAAATCGATGGATCGTCGTAGCTTTCTCGGTTTAGTTGGTTATTATCGGAGATTCGGGGAAGGATTTTCTCGAATCGCTACTCCATCGACTCGGTGACTCGGAAGATACAAAGTTCGGTTGGAGCGAAGAATGTGAGAGGAGTTTTCAAGAACTCAAGAGAGACTTATTTCAAAGACTGCTCGACAATACCATCATCGCTCGGAGGGATTTGTCATCTACAAAGGATGCTTGAGCAAAGGGTTGGATGTGTTCTCATGCAACATGGAAAAGTTATAGCTTTATGCCTCGCGACAACTCAAAGAATATGAGAGGAATTATCCTACTCATGATCTAGAGTTGGCATTTGTTATCTTCTTGCACTTAAAATTTGGAGGCATTACTTGTATGGGAGAAAGTGGAGATCTTTACGGATCATAAAAGCCTCAAATATTTCTTCACTCAAAAGGAACTCAACATGCGACAACGACGTTGGCTAGAATCATTGAAAGATTATGATCATACCATCCAATACCATCCCGGAAAAGTGAACGTGGTAGCTAACGCATTGAGTAGAAAATCATATGCAAGTCACGAGTGCGATATTGTCAACGCATGAGGCCCATTTGTGTGACTTGCAAAGGATGGAGATAGAGTTAAAGACTCTGTGGACGCGTGTGATGATAAGCGGTATCTGAGTAGAACAGACTTTAATCGATAAAGTTAAAGTCGCTCAAGCTACGGACACGGAGTGATGCGGATGAGGAAGAAAGTGCAAGAAGGTGCTATCTTGAAGCAAGAATCGATGAAGAAGGAATACTTGAGTCAACTCCGGACTTTGTGTTCCTAACGACCACGATTTAAAGTATAATATCATGATGGAGGCGCACAACACACCATTTGCAATCCATCCCGGGAGTACCAAAATGTATCATGATATTAAATATATACGTTTTGGTGGAGCAATATGAAGAGAGATAGCGTTGTTTATCTCAAGGTGTCTAACTTGTCAACGAGTTAAAGCGGAGCATCAAGTACCAAAAGGTCCATTGCAACCACTTGAAATTCCGAATGGAAGTGGGAGCACATTACCATGGATTTAGTTCTGCGGTCTTCCTAAGGTTTCTCGAAGGCATTGATGCGATTTGGGTCATTGTTGATAGATTGACCAAGTCCGCTCATTTCTTACCGATCGAGAAACTTATACACTTGAACGTCTTGCTCGTATGTATGTACATAAACGAGATTGTAAGATCGCATGTGGTATGTCGTTATCCATAGTTTCGATCGAGACCCAAGATTCACTTCACGATTTTGGGTTAGTTTACAAAAAGCTATGGGCACAGACTTACGATTTAGCTTCGGCATATCATCCTCGGATTTGACGAGACGATCGGAGAGGACTATTCAAACTCTTGAAGATCTATTAAGACTCGTGTCCTTGATTTCAAGGGGAGTTGGGACAAGTTCTTACCCTTGGTGGAGTTTTCCTACAACAACAAGTTATCAAGCAAGTATTGGCATGGCTCCATTCGAGCGTTGTATGGAAGAAAGTGTCGTTCTCCAAAGATTATCTTTGGGATGAGGTGGGTGAAGCAACGTTGTTGGGACCGGAGTTGGTACGTATGACTACGAAAAAGATTCAAACGATCCGACAACGTATAAAAACCTCACAAAATCGACAAAAGAGTTATGTTGATCTTCATCGAAAGGACGTGGAATTCGATATAGGAGATCATGTGTTGTTAAGAGTTGCTCCATGGAAAGGAGTTACAAGATTTGGAAGGAGAGGAAAACTTAATACTCGATTCATCGGTCCATTTTTAATCCTCGATCGAGTAGGAACTGTGGCCTATAGACTCACTCTACCGCTAAATATGTCTCGTGTTCATAACGTTTTTCACATATCCATGTTACGTAAATATGTGAAAGACCCGAACCATATTATTAAGTTAGAACCGGACGAAATAGTGGAAGATTTGACGTATGAAGAGGTTCCTGTTCAAATTTTGGATAAGAAGGAACATATTCTACGCTCCAAGGTTATACCTCAAGTCAAAGTTTTGTGGAGGAACCACGATGTTGAGGAAATGACTTGGGAGTTAGAATCTGAAATGAAATCAAGGTATCCTTACCTCTTGACATACCAGTGCGTACCCTAATTTCGAGGGCTAAATTTCATGTTAAGGGGAGGTTGTAAGACCCCAGCTATTATAAATAAAGATGAATTTTCTATAAATATTATTTTTGAATATTATGGAATAAATTTGATATAATGTTATAGTTGTGGGTAATATTTATAAATTTTGCAAAATATGCAAGTTGTTATAAAATATTCGTTTGGTCGGGGAATATTCTTTTGTTAGGGAATATTCGTACAACGGCTCAATCATTGGTGGACCCTATTAATGTAATTATTGCCGGATTGAAAACGCGACAAAAATATTTTATAAAAATAACTACGGAGGTGTTACCGTTAAAAGCCGTTGAACTACCCGTTAGTAAAAAATACAAGATGTACTGGCGTAGTTGTATAAGAAGACACTAGTATTGATTATTGATGCTTACGTGAGAAGTCACTCATTATGCTTTCAATTATTACTCACATAATTCTTTGCCGTCATATTTCTTATATTATTGATTCAATTATTGTCACAAAGATTATCTCAGATAATATGTTATATTATTAATTGAGACGACAAGTTATAAATGATTAATAATTGTTGAAAGATTAAAATGTGTTGATTAAAAATAAAATGATTTGTGGTAATATTTATTCAATCTTTAATGTATATAAAGTCCATTATGAGAGCGTTTGTGGTAAGTTTGATTATTTTATGGGGGGGCCCATATGTCATCATCTAAGAGTCTCTTCGTCGATAGTAATTACCTTTGTGAATAGTAATTACCTTCGTCAATAAGTATTTACCTTCGTCGATAAGTAATTACCTTCGTCGATAGTAATTACCCTTGTGAATAGTAATTACCTTTATCGATAGTAATTACCTTTACCAGACGTCAAACCACTTGCCGTTTCACATTACAAAGCGTCGAACCACTTGTCGTTTCACATTACTGAGGCCGAACCACTTTTCTTTTCACATCACCAATCGTCGAAGCCACTTGCCTTTTTTTTACACGTGGTAGGTCTTAAGCTAGAAATCTTCTATAAATAGAGGCCTAGTGCTTCATTATTTTCACTAATTCATTCAAGCTTTAGAGAGAAAGTATAGAGAATAAGAGAGAAAGAAGAGAGTATTTTGTTACTACACTTCTTTAGCGTATTCAATCTCCTACCAAAAGTAATGGATGTTATTCTTTCTTATTCATGAAGAAGAACATTGTTATTCCATTGCTTATTATTACTCGTTGGAATAACTTTTGTATCTGCCGGTTACCCTATACTTGGTGACATTCTTCTATTATTCTCGTTGAACATCCTCACATGCATGCGTTTTACGGACTGGTTCCATTCTTTATTATTATTCATTTGGAACATCCATGCATGTGTTTTTACACCTAATTCGGTTCCGCCTTTTATTATTATTCATTGGAACATCCTGTCTGCATGTGTTTTACACCGACTGGTTCCGTCTTTATTATTATTTTGTTGGAACATTCATGCATGCGTTTCTGGCACGGACCGTTCCGTTATTTATTATTCGCTGGAATAACTTTCATGCATGGGTCTATCGCATGCACGGTGATTTCTTTTGTTATTCCATTCTTTATTATACCCGGTTAGTTAAAACTTTGACTTATACTCCATGAAATTAGTGGAATATCCTTGATATTTGCGTTTCATCCAATATCTTTTCATGGAAATATTCTTCCGATCATTCTTGAATTTTACTCTCTAAAAACATGATCATGTTGATAATTTGAACGTTAATAATTCCCGGATAAAATAATTCTTGAACTTGTTTTATTGAATTCTTATATCATTGTCATCATCCTCATGTTTATATTATGTTGAAAGTCATCTCGTGGCTCAGTAGTGCGTAGATGGACTTGGTATGATTATGACGAGAGACTATTCGGTGTAATCATGGCCGTAATGTTACAAATGATGTGATAAAAATCCTCGGGGTCAGTAGTGCATTGATGGATGATTGTTGGCATGATCATGACCATTAATGAATACACAAATATTCTTGGCCCGTAGTGCATGAATAATTGTGGTCGTTATACTAAAGAATATCCTTGGCCGTAGTGCGAGGGTGATTCGATGATGTGGAATATTTATTAAAGTTGAGTCTCAAATATATAACAGATGATGAAAACCTTTTAAAATCATAAAAGATAGTAGATTTTATTTTCTATTTGACTCTTTTAATAGATTGCTTGTTCCGCCGCAGTTAAACTTGATGTTTATTATATTTTATCGCTTTAACACTTTGTTGAAGGCTATTGATAATTTATTCTGCATTATCTTAGTCATAATATTTCTTACTGGGCTAGTTGAGCTCACCCTTTCTTTCACTGTTCTCTTCAGGAAATGAGAATATAGCTTGGACAAGTCGGGGAACGGAGTAATGGTCCAGAGGATAGCATTAGTAGTCCTCACTATTCTGTGAAATAGTGTGATAATAATTGTAATGAGGACTCCTTTTGAGTTTGTATAATATCTAGTAGATAATATTTGTATTCAAACTCACGCTTTATGTCGATTGTACACGGCAGCTTATATTAGTAAGTTGTATTTAAATTTTGTACCATGTATCTGACTACCCAAGATGGGTGATGTATACCTAATTTTGGGGGCGTCACAAAAAATGCTTCCTCACTGATGTGCATATTCAAATACTTACCTTGTTATAAATCTCTATTAAAAGAACAAATTTTTTGTTTTTGTTTTGCAATTCAATTAATTATTTTAATAACATGTTTACAGACTAAGGTGGCTCTTAGAATACCCGTACATTGCATTTGATGATCTCTTATTCGCATCGATTGTCTTGACCAAGGAAGTCGATCAAGAGTGTACTTGTCTTCCGAGTCTGCAGCTTTCTGGGCGAATTTAAAGTCTCCTTTGAATGAACTTTCACATTTTGAGAGTGATTTTGGATGCACCTCTGTTGTTTCAAGCTCTGATTTATTGAAGAAAGTTGGCTGTGATGTCAAGTTGGAAACATTAAATCGGTTGTAATTTTGATAATTATTTTCATTATTTAACCAACACGTTATGTATGAGATTGGTGGATCTATGGTATGAAAATTACTATGTTCTAAATCTGGATTCTAAATCGGTTGTAATTTCTTGTGTGTTTGATACTTATAATTTATAAAGATTGTGCTTCAATCTTTTAGGGACAAGAATTATATGAGATTGGTAGTTGTTTTCCCAATTCTTAGAGGCCTCAGCTAAATTATTGAAAATGCCTACTCTTCATGCAGAATACTGCATCAAATTGCAGTACTAAGTAAGGCTAAAGTAATTGTTGTCATTATTTGAGTTGGAAAGTGAGTTAAAGAGAATTGGAATCTAGTGAGAATCGCCCCTTTGCTTCAGCTCTCTGAATTTGCAAAATGGCCAGGTTTGAGGTGAGGGAGTATGAGATCTCTTTGCTTCAGCTCTGTCAAATTCGCGAAATGGATGTAATTGAGAGAATCGCAGCTCTGTGAAATTCGTTTGTATCGGTCAATTAACGAGTGTTTCATTTGGAAATGGTCTCTTTGAATCGACCCGGATCTAAGCGAATTTGACCCGCGTGTTTCCTTTAGTCCGTCAAATGGTCCGTTCAAATGGTCCAGCTAAGATCCTATCCATATATATATATATATATATATATATATATATATATGCACGTACGTACTAAAACAGAGAGATCTTACAATGGAAATGTAGTAGGTGCTTTTATTCCTTAGTATTAAATCATCTCTAAGCCAAGGGTTTTTGGATTTTGGGTTGAGAAGTCCCCAATCTTTAACAAAGTCCCAATATAACTGATATATTGTGGCCACCAATGAAGTCACCAAGACTATGATCATCCATATTGTTGTTGGCTGCCTGGCATAGGTTAGCCTGCCCCCGGCTGCTTAACCATGGCACACACGTATTTCCCCAAGTTGGCCAAGTGCTTCACGTCACATTCATCAAACCATCGTCTTGCACACTAGTAGATAATTACGTACATTTATAAAAAATATATATGTTAATTTTACTAATTACTACATAGGAATTTGGATGAAAAATAAATAAAAATACTGATACAGATGGCGATTCCAGTTAGCAAATGAAGTCATTTTATTTGCAATTTGACTAGGAATTAAAATCTACATGCATGGCACGCCAATAAAATGGTGCAAATGATATAACGTAAGCTAGTTCTCTGTACATTTTTCCCGATTTGCAGCTTGTATATCGGTGTGTTTTGAAACTTCCAGCAACGAAATAGCAGCCTGTCGATTCCATGTGCCTCATCGATGGAATCTGTACTACACAGGAAAAAAATAAATCAGTATAAATATTTTAGCCAACTCGAGAGAAAATTATATATATATATATATATATATATATATATATATATATCTGTAATTCATTTTCAAGCAGCTTTGGTTTATAGGTTTAGTAAAGGTCCTTACTTGACTAGTAAGTTGGTCCGCCATAAAAAAAGTCTACCATCAAAACCTGCATGCCCAATTGTTTATTGATCAGTACAATATATATTACTCCCTCCGTCCCAAATTAATTGCTTAGTTTTGACTTTTTAAAGTCAAATTGACCATTTTTAAAACTAATCATTTTACTATTTTTGCTAAAATATAGGTGAAGAGATTATAACCAAAAGAAAGTATATACAATTTATTACTAATCTCAATTTTTATAATTTTAGAAATATATTTATATATGCTTAATTATTAATTCTAAAAATAGTCAATTTAACTTAAAAAAGTCAAAAGTGAACAATTAATTTGGGACGGAGGGAGTATCTTTGATTGCTTCATCTAATTAAACATCCACATTAATTAAATTAAATGACGAGTGCAAAAAAAAAAGATTGCGAAGCACCTTGTAAAATGGAGAGCACACAATGTTGCGTATCACTCTAAGGAAGCAATATCGTGTTGGCCGATAGAAAATGTTCAGCGACATATGACAAGGGTGACTAAACACTAAAACAAATTAAATGCCAAAAAGGATTTATCAATGTTCTGCTAGCTTAGCTTAAATAGCAAAAAATGATGTTGGCACTTGGCATATATAGCAAATATATATTTAGTGACACTTTCGTAATATATTCTACTTATTATATTAAGCGACAGTTATTACTCTACAATTAATTGATAAATTTGTGGTAATATATATATAGCGCTAGCTAGCTTACGAGAAGGAGAATGCCTGGAATGGCATCAACTTGGGGCGGAGAAAAGGCTTTGGAGAGTAAGATAAGGTGGATAACCATGGCTCCAACTACCGCAGTCATGATGCAGGTACAGATTAAGAAGGCGTCTCTCATGTATTTGAGTGAGGTGCTAGGTCGAAATTCAAATATGAAATTGTAATTGATCCTTGTGCTCTTCCACATGAACATATTGCAACCATACATGAACAGGTGCAAGCTTAGCAATGCAAACATGCTGCAAAATTACACAATCTTCTTAATCATTACTTATTCATCATTGTATTCAAGTCCATGGATGCATGTACTGTACGTACAATTAATTAATATTTTTGTATCGAAAAAAGCTGGTATATACCTGAAAATAGGGTAGACAGCTTCCATATAAGTTGGTTTTGTTGTAGGGGAGAACATGCCATTCAAATGCGCCAAGATTGCGTATAAACTAAATAGAGTTAGAAAAGAACCTGTAAACAAGCCTGAAGCAATGGAAGCAAAAACAAAAAGATACTTTCAATTTAACATATATAGGAAATGAATATTTTCAATAATGTGGATTAAAAATATATCCCCATCTTGTATATACATATTTCAAGCATGCATGTAAACTCCTTTTATGTCTTTTTTTTTTGTAGGAGTGTCTTTGATCATATACTTTCGAAAATAGAAAATATTACAGTGTGTTGGGGAGAGAGAGAGAGAGAGCATATATACCAATAAAAAAGGTGAGCATGTGAGAATCTTTGTGCTACTGTGTTTTCAAGAACTTCATAGCCTTTTTTCTGTCATTGTTGGCAAAGTGGTTTGTGAACAAGGACTCCACTTCGTCCATTAGTCTAACCACCTAAATCAATTAAGAAAAACAATTATATTCATCATCACGGCCCATCAATATATTAAATATTTATAAACCCCACTTATCTAATTTGGTGTAATTAGTGCTTCATATTTTGTGATTAATTTTTGTTGCTTGCATGTGAACGTAATTATCATCAAAATTATAAGTATGTCCATTTTAATTATTTATTTTTCCGGCAAAAATGAACCTAGCTATTTATTTTTATTTTTATTTTCTTAAATTTCATGAAATTAAAAGTGTACTTAACACCTCTTTTAAGGGAAGGAGTATTTTGGAATGAAAGACGTATATATGATTTAAAAAACTTTTTAAAGTTAATTAATTTACAAAATTAACTTGATATTACTTGCACGAATCACGTTAATTAATTTTAAAATTATATTTTTACGAAATGATCAACTCCCTTTTCATATATATATTTTAATGGGTGTGTCAACATCCTCTTTTCCCTTCCAAGTTTTTCTATAATCCTTTTGATATATATATAACATGATGGATTGTGGCCTCCAACAAACATGTGTAGTTGAATAATTTGGATACGTACTAATCAAATTTGAGTTTATGTCTTAACGATTAATTAAGAGACATTAAGAGGTAAAAAAAATTTATCAAACAAGATTTGCTTCTGACCAAATTAGAGAAAAGTGAATTAAGAGACATTCAGACATAAACAATCACCGCCTCACTCTCGTGCGTTTCCTCACTTGGTTGTGTTGAGTGAGCTTTTGCTTCCTCCACCATGATCTCATAGTATTATGACATTTTCAATTTAGAATATAGAAAGAAATGCAGAATATGAAATCTTAGTAAGTAATATCTCTGTTCTTAAAAGATTGTCGTTTAAGATTTTTGCACATGAATTAAGAAAGTCATTTAATACTATCATTTAACAATTAAAATTTGTTTGAAATTTTATCACTACCCTTTTATGGGAAGTTGAAAATTATTAATACAAGGGAGAGAATTTCTCGGAACAATGAGAAAATGTATGAGTGATATAGGAAAATAAATACTCCCTCCGTCCCATAGTTATAGGCTGATTTCTTTTGGCACATAGTTTAAGAAAATCAGTTTAAGTGACAATTTTTAACATAATTTTCCACATATACCCCTTAATATGGAATTAATGAATAAGTTAATTATTACTTACTTATCACATTGGAACTCTCAACTTCATTGATTGACGTGTACTGACCATTAGAGTCCATAACCATAGAACTTAAACCAAAGAGAATACAACAACATTAAATGTGGTGATAAAAATAATGATATTGAATGTTGTTTCTTCAAAAAAAGAGTAATGGTTGAATATTTATTATAAGGGCATAAAAGTAAAACAATGAACCAACTAAATTTTATAAATAGTAAGTAACCTATATATTGGGACATCTCAAAATGAAAAATCAACCTATAACTATGGGATGGAGGGAGTAAATTATTCTCCTAGAAAGTTGTAAATGACAAATAAATTAGAACAAAATTTTCTTCTAAAACGATAATCTTTTAGGAACGGAGGGAGCATTAACTACATTCCATAATAATTGAATTTTTAGAATAAAAAATTTGTTCAAATTTATTTGTTGTTTATAACTTTCTAGAATAATAGTAAATTATTTATTTTCCTATATCACCATTAACTTCTCTCATTGTCCCAATAAATTTTCTGTCTTGTATTAATAGTTTTCAACTTTTCATAAAAAAGTAGTGATGAAATTTCATACAAACTTTAATTATTACTCCATCTGTTCCTTGATATAGGTCGTTTTAGACATGTGCACAAGCATTAAGGAAATGATTGAAAAGCATTAACTATATTATCAATTGTCCATAATACCCTTCACCTCACTTATCTCATAAATATGGATCAAAAAATTAGATGGAGTAATAAGGGGCAATTTGAAAAAAATAGTAATCAATTCTCCTAAATAATCACAAACAACAAATAATTAGGAATAAAAAAAGTCTAAAACGACTTACATATAGGAATGGAGGGAGTAAATGATACTCCATTCGTTCTATAAGATTGTCGTTTAAGGTTTTTGCACATGAATTAAAAAAGTCATTTAATACTACCATTTAACAAATAAAATTTGTTTAAAATTCCATCATTACCCCCTTTATGGGAAATTGAAAACTATTAATACAAGGGAGAAAATTTCTTGGGACAATGAGAGAATGTATGGGTAATATAGGAACGTAAATAATTTATTCTCTTCAAAACTTGTAAACGACAAACATTTTGGAACAAATTTTTTCTTCTAAAACGTCAATATTTTAATAACGGATGGAGTACTACATAAAAGAATAGTATTAAATAATTTTTTTAATTTACGTGCATGAAACTAAAACGACTATTATTATAGAACTGATGTAGTATCATTTATTGAACCAATGCAAACTTTTGTTATTCTATGGTTACAAAAAAAAACTTATTGAAATCGATTGCTTTACTCTACTCTATATCGAAGAGCCTTGCAGAGACAAAAAAATAAAAAGAGAAGTTTAACTACAAAATAAAATCCAAAATTCATTCTAAAAAGTAAAATTTGCCCCCAAAAAAATTATGTCTACACGTTGAAGACATATTTCGCTCCTTTCTTCATGATTACATACATATTTTTATTAAAATCAATATTTTTTTTAACCAACTCGTAATTTAATTACTTTAGATCTGAAAATAAAATTACATGTGACAGATCCATATTTATTTTCTTACTTGAATATATACTACCTCGGAATTTACAAATTTTAAAGATATATTTTATTACATATATATTTAAACATAAATTTATTAAATGTGGGAAATGATATTTCCACATTACTTTTTTATACTTTCACATGTAAATCTCACATATTAACTAATAAAAATTTGACAAATCAATTAATATGTGAACTCACGTGTGAAAATATCAAAATAAAATTAATATAAAAATATCGATTTCCGGTCCGGTCTGAATTTTAAAACACTGCTGGGAAGTGCCAAACAATATATCTCAACTCAGTAAGATAAGCAAATGATACTAATATTAATTAATTTATAGATCCAATAACAAAATGGCCAAGAGTCTAGACTACATACATAAACATATGATGAAATTATTATAATGATTTTTATTTATTTATTTATTTTTGTAATTAATTATCCTAGCTAGCCATGCAGCCATCATCATCATACACATTTGTATCATCAATCAAAGCAACAACAACGACCATTCTGGCATTTCCCACTCTTATGCTTATTATGCATTTTGCAACTGAAATCGCACAACTCTGTTGGAAATTTTTGTGGGTCACAAAACAGAATGCAGTTTGGTGGGACCTCAGATTTTATACCTACAAAAAAAAACATATATTAATTAGAGATAATGCAAAAAATAATTGAAAAAAAAAAGAGATGAGAAGGATCTATATATCATTTATATAGATTATAGAGAGAAGATTAATCACCATTCCTAAGAGAAGCTGCAGGAGAGGAGTTTTCAGTGGTAACAGAAGCTGCTGCTGCAACTGAGGCTACAATGACAAAAACAATAATCATTTTGACAAATTTAAATTCCATCTTCTTCTTTTTTGTTTAATTCTCTTGTGATTTGTAAATGGTAGTAGTAATATTACTGTTGGGCAGAGGTTATAAATAAGTTGATAAAAAAGAAGTAGTAACTAATATATTATGGCAATTAATAGCTGGATAAGGAAGGCATTAAAGGATTATCGTTTAAGATTTTTATATATGGATTAAAAAAGTTATTTAACAATTAAAATTTATTTGAAATTCCATCACTACCCCTTTATGGAAAGTTAAAAACTATTAATACAAGGATGAGAATTTTTTGGGATAATGAGAGAAGGTAGTGATATAGGAAAGAAAATAATTTATTCTCACAGAAAATTGTAAACGATAAATAAATTGGAACAAATTTTTTCTTCTAAAACGATAATCTTTTAGGAACAGAGATAGTAACAAATTAAAAATTACTAGTGGAGATTATCATAACAAAATTAATTACAATTAATATCAAGATTATCTAAGGTATCAGGAGAATTTTATGAATTTGTTTGATAGCCTTAGCATTACCTTTTAAATTATAATTTTCATTAAATTGCTCTATACAATCTATGCTTTAATTAATTAGTATATTATAATTAGATTGTGATAATTTCACTACCACTTATATTTTGGTAGTCACTAAATTAATGTGCAACTTGTTGGTTGTACTTAATTATAGATAGATTCCTTTTACCAATTGGGGGCGTTGGGTGGCTCTGGATAATTTATAAAGGGAAATGATATTTTTACATATAATTTTGATATTTTTATATGTATTCTTTTTATATAAAAGTGAAACTCATTTTACTATCTTATGAAAAAAAATAATGTAAAAATATAAAAATTACATACAGAAATAATACTTCCCTTTATAAACGGTTGGAAGCCAGGTTGTTTTATACGATAATGCGAAAGAAAAAGAAGAAAATTGGTTGTAGACTATATATAGTGTGTGACGCCCCCAAAATAGGTATACATCACCTATTCCGAGTTATCAATACGCCAGATGTAAACAACTACAATTTTATTATTACAATCAGAAATCGTGAGTTTGAATACAAATATTATCTTCTGCATAATATCTATACTCAAATAAATCCTCATCACATTTATCGATACATTATTTTACAAAAAATGGTGAGGACTACTAAACAATTCTTTCTAAAACCTTCATTCCATACCTCCGACTGTACTCGCTATATTCTCGCCTCCCGAGAAGAAAAATGGAACAAAAAGGAAAAGGGTGAGCTCAACTAGCCCAAAGAAAGAATATTATGACTATGATAATATACAACAAATTACCGTTAGTCTTCAACAGTGAAAAAAATCTAATAGAATCACAATAGATAACAAATTTTAAATCAATATTCGCAATGAAATAATAATTCATTAGAAGAGTTAAGTAGAGAATGCAAAGCTCTTATCTTCTATGTATGAATTTAAAAGTTCATCGCTCATCTTTTATCCCCAGTAACATCAATCAATATACATCCTGAATCAAATATTCATCTTTGCACTATAGGCCAAAGATATTCATCACCGGTCATGTTCATCTAAACACTGCTCATCTTTGCACTACTACCAAAAGATATTCTTCAGAAATCATTCATCTTTGCACTACACAGCCAAAGATATTCAATAATATCATCATTTAAGATCGAGGATGATGAAAATATTTTTAAAGAAACGAATCCAAAGGAAACAAAATGACAAGGATTAAGGATTAAGGATTCGATTTCTTTTATCCATGTTCAAAAATACCTCAAAAATAATCATAGTGGTGTAAAATTCAAGAATGATCAAAACATGGATACAATCAAAGCTAGTATCCGTAATAGATATTTTGGACAAAAAGAAGAAATTTTATTTTTCGATGAATAGTGTCATATACGTGATAGTAAATTGCCAGATACGTGAATAGAAACTCCGACACCAAAAGATAGAAATTTCCCAAAAACATCTTCACGCTTCATTAATAGTACTCGTGAATAAGAACTCGTGAATAAGAACTCATGAATAAGAACTCGTGAATAAGAACTCGCTGAATAGTAACAATCGACATGAAAAAAGTTTCAAATTTGATAAAAGTTCCAACCAATATTTCAAAGATAATGATATTGAAGAAATAATATCATTTGAGAAGAAAATAACATCCCTTACCTCGAAAGATTAAGATTTCTAATTTAATATCTGATATATAGTCAAGAAGGAACTTGCACCATGCCTAACAATACTCAAAGTATACTCAAAATACTCACGAGATCACGCCGATAATATAGAGAGAAAAACTTCAGCTTCTCAATTGATTTTCAATTCTAACCTAAAGACCCTATTTATAGAAATTCTTAGAACACCAAAAAGTTAGTAAAATTTAATAAATTAATAATATAATTATATAAATTTCCTCACGCATGCCTAGAATCTGATTTCAGCCATCAAACACATGCCACATTCTAGAAAAAGTAAGAAAAAACGTTTTTCTAATTTTAAATATTTTAAACTTCCAAAATCAATTATTTCTGAAGCTTCTAACTTCAATAATTCATAATAAATAGCCCTTTCATCAGAAAATTCGAATCTCGCATGAGTTTTTATAGGAAATTCAATTCTCTACAACTTTGCAGAAGAAAGTTTTTCCAAATTCCAAATAGAAATTGACCAAATCCACAAACCAAGCGATTTTACGTGCTATAATCAAATTTCACCAATAAATGGGGTCCAATTTACATGTTTAACATGTTTTAAACATTTATTGCAACAAAAATACTCTTCCTCCTCAGATATTCATATATCCCACATTCGTTGTAAAAATATCACCATTATTATATTATTAAAATATAATAATATATTTAAATGAATTATTTTATCGTAAAAGATAAAATTTCAATTTTCAACAATTGTCACATTAAAATTTTCTCTCATCTATATCCACATAAAATCAATATTTTCCTCATCATATGAATCAATAATTAATTATTCACAAATAATATTACGTAATCACAATATCGACAACCGTGCGCTCCTGTGAAAGAGGGCTTTCAATAAGAATTTCTCCTCATCGACGCCGCAATTAGGTGACCAAACCTCTCCTTAGACGTAACTTTCTAGACATTGCCAATAATGTTATCTAATAATATTATTCAGATAATATGAATTATCGCTTTCGATAATGAAAAATAATACGTAATGACAATTATCAAACAACAAAGAATATAAAATATCAACGCAAAGAATTATTAAATCAATAAAATAATTTAATAAGAATTACTATAACCATTATCGAGTAGTGCCTTCACGTAAGAATCAATAATTGGTGCAATACCGTGTCCTACATCGCTTGTTTTAACCACCGAGTATTTTAACAAGATTAATTCAGAATAACTACGCTGTTATTTTTAAACAACTTATATTTGTCGCTTTCTTCATCCAATCGCTCAAGCATGGGGCCCATACATTATTGTCATAGGCCACCGCATTTAATATTCCCCGACGACAAAGATTTAATATTCCACGACCAAACGAATATTCCCCACAACAATGAATATTTTATAACCATTTGCTTATTTTAAAGTATTTGCAGATTTTACCCTTAACTATCCACATTAATCAAATCAACCCTTTACTATTTCAAAATAATAAATAGAGAAAATTAAATTTCATTAATAATAAGTTGGGGTCTTACAACCTCCCTCCTTATGAAATTTCGTCCTCGAAATCGACGTGACGTACTCGTGTTTCGAAAAGGTGAGGATACCTCGCTTTCATTTTCGCTTTCCAATTCCTGTGTCATTTCCTCTAAGCATGATTCCTCCATAAAACTTTAACTTGTGGTATGACCTTTCATGCGTAGGACATGCTCCTTCCTATCTAAGATCTTGACAATACCTCCCTCATACGTTAAGTCTTGGCTATCTCGTCCGGCTTCTCAACTCAATAACGTGGTTTGGGTCTTTCACATATTTACGAAGTACGAGATATGTGAAACACATTATGAACACGAGACATACTCGAGGTAACGCGATTCTATAGGCTACATTTCCTACTTCGGTAAGAATTTGAAATGGACCAATAAATCGTGGATTGAGCTTTCCTCTCTTGCCAAATCTTGTAACTCCTTTCCACGGAGCAACTCGCAACAATACATGATCCATTACACTAAATTCCACGCCCTTTCGATGAAGATCCGCATAACTCTTTTGTCGATCTTGTCTTTGTTTGTATACGCTGTCAATCATTTGGATCTTTTCCGTGAGTCATATACGTACTAACTCAGGTCCTAACAATGTTGCTTCACCCACCTCGTCCCCAACATACCGGAGAGCGACACTTTCGTCCATATAATGCTTCAAATGGAGCTACACCTATACTAGCCTCGATAAGCTGTTGTTGTAGGAGAATTCCACCAATGGTAAATACTTATCCTAACCGCCTCAAGTCTGTGACACGTAGTCTTAATAAATCTTCAAGAGTTTGAATAGTCCTTTCCGATTGTCCGTCCGCTTGAGGATGGTATGTCGCCGAATCAATCGTAAATCCGCGCCCAAGGAATGTTACTCCTCGCCGTAACTCGCATTTCTTTAATTTGGCATATAGTTTGTTTTCACGGCCTTTGGAGTACCAAATTTCAAATGGTGCTCATGATCTTCACGACTTTTGGAATATATAAGGATGTCATCAATAAAGACAACAACAAACCGATCCAAATATTCTCGAATACTCGGTTCATCATATCCATGAAAGCCGAAGGAGCATTAGTCATCCGAAAGACACGACTAAGAATTCATAATGCCCGTATCGAAGTTCTAAAGGCGCTTTGGAGTATCCTCGCCTAATCTTCACCGATGATATCCAGAATCGAAGATCGATTTTTGAAAAAGAATTGTGCTTCCTTGTAATCGGGTCAAACAAGTCATCAATACGAGGTAGAGGATACCTATTCTTGATGGTGACATGGTTCAATTCCCGATAGTCAATACAAAGTCACATACTCCCGCTCTTTCTTCTTTACAAATAAAACAGAGCACCCCAAGGAGATGTACTAGATTTAATGAAACCGATGTCCAACAATTCCTCAGTAGTTGGACCTTTAACTCCTGAAGTTCAATAGAGCCATTCGATATGGGGTTTTAGAAATGGGCTTTGTACTGTGTTCAAGATCAATAAAGAATTCAACTTCACGCCTCGGGGTAGACCGGGAAGTTCTTCGAAATACGTCCGGAAAGTCAATAACAACAGAATATTATTCAAATTGACGTGTCTTTATTCAAATCCATAACATGGGCTAAGAAAGCTTGACATCCGCTTTTCAATAAACGAATAGCTTTATGATTAGATATGACAAAGATTGATTTTAATGGTTTAGTTGTTTGAATTCGCATAACAAGTTGGTTAGAATATGAAAACTAACAACCTTACGAAAAAACAATCAATTTTGGCATGATGAGTAGTTAACCAATCAATCCCTAAAATCACATCAAAAGCAAGTATCTTTAAAGAGATAAGGTCAACAGTAAGGTGATGGTGCCAACTTGAATCAAATAAGATTTATAAACGAAAGGATGTGATGAAAGTTTCTCCTAACGGAGTTTCCACAGATAGTCAAAGTTTAATTTCTCCTGAGTCAAGTTTAAACGCTTGAGCACATGCGGGAGAGATAAATGAATGGGTAGCACCCAGATCAAGTAAGGTATAAACTTCGCAAGAATTTATAAATAGCTTACCCGTGATCACCTCGTTTGGGTTCTCGCATTATGACCAAATACAACAAACGCTTCTTCCAGGAATCGTTGACTTTGACTTTTCGGGGCCAATCTTTTGAGTCACCGTCCCCAAATTAACTAGGTTTCGCTCATCAGTACAATCTCGAGCGATATGTCCTTCCTTTCCACAATTATAGCATACCTTGAACTGTTGTGGGCGCTTTGGACCGATATGTCCCTCTTTCCCAAGATTTATAGCATATGAATGGTGGTCGTTTCTCCTCCCTTAGAACCAGCTTCACGCAGACCGCTCGCCTCTTACATGGTCGTTGTTAAATCTCCTCTTTTAAAATCTCCTCCCCGACTCGCTTCTTCTATTTTCATGGCTACATGATTACCACCGAGTGGTTACCATTTTTTGTCCGTCTGCTTTTTCTCCATTGGTTATCATTATTCGCTGATCGCTATCTCCGTACGATCCTCGGTTATGGTCCTCACCGACCGTACTTTCGTTATCTCGCTTCTAATAATTGAGCCTGCTTTACAACATCCTAATAGAGAAAATTTATGAGAAATGAGATATTTTCGTATGCCGGGTTTCAAACCTCTCAAAAACATCCGCTTACACGCTCCTCATTTTCCACCAAATGAGGTGCAAACTCGATAACTCTCGCAAACTTTGCCTCGTCATCGAGACACCGCCATATGTTGTTTTGTTCTAATCATGAACTCCACTTCCTTTATATATACGAACACTTTCGTGAAAGTATTTGTCATTAAATAATTCTCAAATGTCTCCCAAGATATGCCGAAAAGTACGGATGGGTACGCTTCACGACTCCACCAAGAGTCTGCGCTTCGCCACTTTAACATAAAGGTGGCGAATGGAACCTTCGTTTTCCGCACATCCCAAGACATCGAATATCTTGGTAATTTGCTTGACCCATGTTTCCGCCATGATCGGATCCGCTTTCCCTTAAATTCGTGGTCCCAACTCTTTGAATCGCTTGGTTGCGACAACCCGTGAATTGCTATCATTTTTCCTCAGATTTTGAACACGAAGTCTCCCTCAAATCGATTTTGCATGAATCGCAAAAAATCTTCTAAACATCCCCTCGCTCATCATCTCGCTTTAAGGTGTTGTTTCACAGGAGGAACATTGCCACCACTGTACGCTTCTCCTCGTTGGTGAGTACAAAGGCCTCTACGGCCTCATTTCCATTGTTAATATTCTCAATGACATTCTCAAATCATCGCCATAAAACAAGGGTTAATTAAGGAAATCAATATATCACATAATATCCTTATATACCGACCAACTAAAAAAATAAGCTTAGGTAGGACACACTAGCGAAGGATTTACTCGCCTCTTCCTCCTAGTTCTATTCCCCCGATCTCCGCCAGAGATCATATCCCTAAGCTCGATACCAACCGGCGCCCCCCAAAATAGGTATACATCACCTATTCCGAGTTGTCAATACATGGTATAGTAAACAACTACAACTTTATTATTACAACCAGAAATCGTGAGTTTGAATACAAATATTATCTTCTGCATAATATCTATACTCAAATAAATCCTCATCACATTTATTGATACATTATTTTACAAAATGGTGAGGACTACTAAACAATTCTTTCTAAAACCTTCATTCCATACCCCACTTGTACTTTCGCTTATATTCTCGCCTCCCGAGAAGAAAAATGGAACAAAAGGAAAAGGGTGAGCTCAACTAGCCCAAGAAAGAATATTACGACTAAGATAATATACAACAAATTACCGTTAGTCTTCAACAGGAAAATCTAATAGAATACAATAGACAACAAATTTTAAATCAATATTCGCAATGAAATAATAATTCATTGAAGAGTTAAGTAGAGAATGCAAACTACTATCTTCTATGTATGAATTTAAAAGTTCATCGCTCATCTTTTATCCCTATAACATCAATCAATATACATCCGAATCAAATATTCATCTTTGCACTATAGGCCAAAGATATTCATCACCGGTCATGTTCATCTAAACACTGCTCATCTTTGCACTACTACCAAAGATATTCTTCAGAAATCATTCATCTTCGACTACTACAGCCAAAGATATTCAATAATATCATCATTTAAGACCGAGGATAATGAAAAATATTTTTAAAGAAACGAATCCAAAGAAAACAAAATGACAAGGATAAAGGATTAAGGATTAAGGATTAAGGATTCGTACTTTGTTTTATCCATGTTCAAAAATACCTCAAAAATAATCATAGTGGTGTAAAATTCAAGAATGATCAAAACATGGATACAATCAAAGCTAGTATCCGAATAGATATTTTGGACAAAAGAAGAAATTTTATTTTTCTATGAATATAGTGTCGATATCGTGAATAGTGTCAGATACGTGAATAGTAAATCCGACACCCAAAAGATAGAAATTTCCCAAAAAATATCTTCACGCTTCAAGAATAGTACTCGTGAATAGTAAATCGTGAATAAGAACTCATGAATAAGTAACTCGTGAATAAGAACTCATGAATAAGTAACCCGAACATGAAAAAGTTCCAAATTTGATAAAAAGTTCCAACCAATATTTCAAAGATAATGATATTGAAGAAATAATATCATTTGAGAAGAAAATAACATCCCTTACCTCGAAAGATTAAGATTTCTAAATTGAATAATTTGATATAGTCTTCAAGGAACTTCAAACCGCCTAACAATACTCAAAGTATACTCAAAATAGTCACGAGAATACGCTCGATAATATAGAGAGAAAAAACTTCGCTTTACGTGTGATTTTCAATTCTAACCCAAGACCCTATTTATAGAAATTGCTTAGAACACCAAAGCGTAAAATTTAATAAATTAATAATATAATTATATAAATGTCCTACGCATGCCTAGAATCTGATTTCAGCCATCAAACACATGCCACAATCTAGAAAAAGTAAGAAAAAACGTTTTTCTAATTTTAAATATTTTAAACTTCCAAAATCAATTATTTTGAGCTTCCTAACTTCAATAATTCATAATAAATAGCCCTTTCATCAGAAAATTCGAATCTCACGAGTTTTTATAGGAAATTCAATTCTCTACAACTTTACAGAAGAAAGTTTTTCCAAATTCCAAATAGAAATTGACCAAATCCACAAACAAGCGCGATTTTATGTTTATAATCAAATTTCAAATAATAAATGGGGTCCACCGACATGTTTAACATGTTTTAAACATTTATTGCAACAAAAAATACTCTTCCTCCTCAGATATTCATATATCCCACATTCGTTGTAAAAATATCACCATTATTATATTATTAAAATATAATAATATATTTAAATGAATTATTTTATCGTAAAAAGATAAAATTTCAATTTTCAACAATTGTCACATTAAAAATTTTCTCCATCTATATCCACATAAAATCAATATTTTCCTCATCATATGAATCAATAATTAATTGTTCACAAATAATATTACGTAATCACAATATTGACAACCGTGCGCTTCCAGAAAGAGGGGCTTTCCAATAAGAATTTCTCCTTACTTCAAGTGCAATTAGGTGACCAAACCTCTCCTTAGATGTAACTTTCTAGACATTGCCAATAATGTTATCTAATAATATTATTCAGATAATATGAATTATTGCTTCGATAATGAAAAATACTGTAAGAATGACAATTATCAAACAACAAAGAATATAAAATATCAACGCAAAGAATTATTAAATCAATAAAATAATCGAATAAAGAATTATCAGTAACCATTATTGAGTAGTTCCTTCTTACGTAAGAATCAATAATTGGTGCAATACCGTCTTGCTACCGTGTTTTAACCACCAAGTATTTTAACAAGATTAATCAGTAATAACTCTGTACCGTTATTTTTAAACAACTTATATTTGTCGCTTTCTTCATCCAATCGCTTTTCTATTATGGGGCCACACACATGGTCGCTACCATCGCATTTAATATTCCCCGACAAGCATTTAATATTCCACGACCAAACGAATATTCCCCGACAATAATGAATATTTTATAACCACTTGCTTATTTTGAAGTATTTGCGTATTTTACCCTTTAACTATCCACATTAATCAAATCAACCCTTACTATTTCAAAATAATAAATAGAGAAAATTAAATTTCATTAATAATAAGTTGGGGTCTTACATAGTGGTGGTGACGCCCCCAAAATAGGTATACATCACCTATTCGAGTTGTCAATACATGGTATGTAAACAACTACAACTTTATTATTACAACAAGAAATCGTGAGTTTGAATACAAATATTATCTTCTAGACAATATCTATACTCAAATAAATCCTCATCACATTTATTGATACATTATTTTACAAAAATGGTGAGGACTACTAAACAATCCTTTCTAAAACTTTCATTCCATACCCCGACTCGTACTCGCTATATTCTCGCCTCCTGAGAAAATGGAACAAAAAGGAAAAGGGTGAGCTCAACTAGCTCAGTAAAGAATATTATGACTAAGATAATATACAACAAATTATCGTTAGTCTTCAACAGGGAAAAATCTAATAGAATACAATAGACAACAAATTTTAAATCAATATTCGCAGCGGAAATAATAATTCATTAGAAGAGTTAAGTAGAGAATGCAAACTACTATCTTCTATGTATGAATTTAAAAGTTCATCGTTTATCTTTTATCCCTGTAACATCAATCAATATACATCTGGAATCAAATATTCATCTTTGCACTACAGGCCAAAGATATTCATCAGTTGGTCATGTTCATTTAAACACCTGCTCATCTTTGCACTACAGCCAAAGATATTCTTCAGAAATCATTCATCTTTGCACTACAGGCCAAAGATATTCAATAATATCATCATTTAAGACTGAGGATGATGAAAAATATTTTTAAAGAAACGAATCCAGTGAAACAAAATGACAAGGATTAAGGATTAAGGATTCGTACTTGGTTTTATCCACGTCCAAAAATACCTCAAAAATAATCATAGTGGTGTAAAATTCAAGAATGATCAAAACATGGATACAATCAAAGCTAGTATCCGTATAGATATTTTGAACGAAAAGAAGAAATTTTATTTTTCGATGAATAAGCCGATACGTGAATAATGTCAGATATCGTGAATAGTAACTCCAACACCAAAAGATAGAAATTCCACAAAAAAACATCTTAACGCTTACACTTAATAGTACTTTGAATAAGAACTCTTGAATAAGAACTCATGAATAGTAACTCGTGAATAAGAACTCATGAATAGTAACCCCGACATGAAAAAGTTCCAAATTTGATAAAAGTTCCAACCAATATTTCAAAGATAATGATGTTGAAGAAATAATATCATTTGAGAAGAAAATAACATCCCTTACCTCAATATAACCGTATTTTCGACTAAATTTCTTGTATAGTCTCGATGTAAACTCATTCTCAGATATAGCAACACTCAAAGTATCAAAATACTCACAAGAATACGCCGATAATCTAGAGAGAAAGAAAACTTGTTTCAATGTGATTTTCAATTCTAACCTAAGCGTCTATTTATAGGAAAATGCTAGAACGCCAAAAAGGAGACTAAATAATAAAATATTATTATTATTATTTCTCACCTTCTACGCATGCCACCAACCAACTTTTGAAAGCCATTAGCCATCTTTAAATAAATTGGCGGTTCACATGTTGTAAAACAAAAGTGGGTCCCACCCATAATTTAATAAAAATTATTTTATTCTCCGAAACTTCAACAATTCATAGAAAATAGACCAGCTTATCGAGAAAATACTAATTTTATGTCCATTCTCGCTTTAAATCGAATTCTCTACAACTTTACGTAAGAAATTTTTTCCAAATTCCAAACGAAAAATGACCAAAATCTGATACGGATAAGTTTTCTAATTTCCTTCTCTTCCTTTCTTTTCTTCCTTTCCCATAATTCTCCACTAACTCTCTCTCTCCCCCACTTTTCTCTTACTTACCCCCACCACTTCTTCCACACACACACAAAATACGTACGTATATATATATATATATATATATATATATATATAAAATATTTACAATTATTAAATAATTCCAATTCTATCTTCTCTTCCACCTCATCTATTTATAAACCATGAATTTATTGTAAAATATATCACCATCAATATATTATTAAAATAATATATTTAAATGAATTATTTTATCGTAAAAGATAAAATATTAATTTTCAACAATTGTCATTTTAAAATTTTTCTCCATCTATATCCATATAAAATCAATATTTTCCTCATCATATGAATCAATAATTAATTATTCACAAATAATATTACGTAATCACAATATCGACAACCAGCAGCTCCGTGAAAGAGGGCTTCCAATAAGGATCTCTCTTCATCGCGCCGCAATTAGGTGACCAAACCTCTCCTTGTATGTAACTTTCTAGACATCGCCAATAATGTTTTCTAATATTATTATTCGGAGATAATATGAATTATTGCTCGATAATGGAAAATACCGTGTAATGACAATTATCAAACAACAAATAATATAAAATATCAACGCAACAATTATTGAATCAATAAATAAAATAATCAACGAAGAATTATCGTAACAATTATCGAGTAATATGAGACCCCCATTTTATCAATAAAGATTTAAATTTTGTCAAAATAATTTTTTAATATTATATATTATTGTGGGTAGTATTTATAAATTTTGCAAAGTATGCAAGTGGTTATATTATATTCGATTGGTCGGAAATATTCTATTTAGCGGGAATATTCATACAACTACTCAATCATTGGTGGACCCCATACAAATGTAATTATCATTTGATTGAGAAAACGACAAAAATATTTTATCAAATAACTATGAAGTTTTACCGCTTGATAATGTTGAACTACTCTCGGTAGTAAAAGTACAAAGAATGTCGTGTAGTTGCATAAAGAGCATTACCAGATTGATTATCGATGCTTATGTGAGAAGTCACCACCATTGATTCCATTATTGTCAATTAATAATATGAATTATTATAGCGATAATGACGCTTTTATTTTATTCGTATTATTAACGTAATAAAATGTAAAACATCTTTTTATATAAAATAGAATACTTTATTAAAGTTATTCTATAAATAGAATATATTATATTTTATTACGATATAGTGTTGCATAGTGTTTTTTGCATAGTGTTTTGTATAGTATTGCATAAGTGTTTTGCATAGTAAAATGTTTTTATATAAATAGAATATATTATATTTTATTTAAAAGATTTTACTTTAAATATGGACCGTCGATTAAAGTAAATCAATCTGGACCGTTCATGGATTAGTTACTATGCATTTCATTTTCCTATAAATAAGCTCATTCCTTCATTATTTTCTTACGAATTCATTGAAACTCTAGAGAGAGAAATTATAGAGAGAAGTTATAGAGAGAAAATTATAGAAAGAAGAAGAGTATTCTCGCTACTTCATTACTTCTATATTCAGCCTTTTTACTGTAAGGGGTGTTATTCTTTCTTCTTGAGAACTTCATTATTCCATTCATTATTATTCTATTGAATAACTCGTAAAAGTGGCATACCCTATACATAACCTCAGATACACGCTGCATACCCTATACTTGGTGAAATCCTTATGTTATTCCATCGCTTATTATTCTCGCTTGAATAACTCAGATAATGCTGTGCTTTAATTCCTATACTTGGTGACATTCTTCTATTATTCTCATTGAACACCACTGCTCAGTGTTTTTACACCGGACCAGTTCCGCTTTTTATTATTCTGTTGGAACATCCTGCTCACAGGTGTTTTACACCGGACCGGTTCCGCTTTTATCATTCTCATTGAATATCCTATCTCGTGTGTTTTACACCGATCCGGTTCCATCTTTATTATTCTGGTTGAACATCCCGCTTGGTGTGAATTTCACCGACCGTTCCGTTATTATTATTCTCGTTGAATAACTCCGTCTATGCGCGGTACCGCATGCATGGTGATTTCTTTTGTTATTCCATTCTTTATTATACCCAAATGTTAAAACTTTGACTTCTATACTCCATGAAATTAGTAGAATATCCTCGATATTTGCGCTTTCATCCAAAGATCTTTTCATGGAAATATTCTTCCGATTATTCTTGAATTTTACTCTACTGAAACAAAGATCATGTTGACAATTTGGACGTTAATAATTCATGGATTAAATAATTCTTGAACTTGTTTTATTGAATTATTATGTCATTGTCATCATCCTCATGTTATATTATGTTATCTTTGGCTTACGTGCATAGATGAACTTAGTATTATTATGACCAGGATCATTCTGGTATAATCATGACTTGATATAAATGATGTGACAAAAGTCCTCAAATGTCTGTAATGCGTTGATGGATAGTTTTTGGTATGATTATGACCGTGGGTGATTCGGTATAGTCATGACCATTGATAATTTGATGAAAATCCTCGACCGTGGTAGTACGTGGATGATTAGATGTGGTGGTTTATTTATTAAAATTTGAGTCTCAAATGATAAAAAATTGATGAAAACCTTTAAAACCTAAAAGATAGTAGACTTAATTCTCTACTCGACTTTTTAATGGATTGCTTATTCACCGCAGCTAAACCGGTTGTCTATTGTATTTTATCGCTTTAACATTGTTGAAGGCTAATGATAATTTATTCTCGCATTATCTTAGTCATAATATTTCTTCTTTGGGCTAGTTGAGCTCACCTTTTCTTTCACCGTTTTCTCTTTAGGAAATGAGAACATAGCCGGGACGAGTCTGGGAACGTAAGTAATGGTCCGAGGATAAGATTAGTAGTCCCTCACTATTCGTGAAATAAGATGATAATAGTTGTAATGAGGACTCCTTTTGAGTTTGTATAATATCTAGTAGACAATATTTGTATTCAAACTCACGCTTTATGTCGTATTGCATACCCACGCTAGGTTAAGAAGTTGATTTGAATTTATGTACCATGTAAGTGGCGACCCAAGATGGGTGACGATACCTAATTTTGGGGCGCCACAACTTGGTATCGTAGCTTAGGATACGATCCTCGCTAAGATGTGAGATAAGAACTAGGAGGGGAGAGACGGGAAATACCTTCGCTAAGTATGATTTACCTAAGTTTATTTGGTATTTGATTGGTCACCGAGTATAGTGATAATATGTTGCATGTCAATTAACACTTATTTTGTGGCGGTGTTTGAAAATGGCATCCGAGAATGTTGAGAATAGCAATGGAGCACAAGAGATCTGTTGATTCTCCACGTATCAATAATCGACAATGTGCAACAGATGGCGATAATCCTCCCCGTAAACAACAATACCGATCAATCGATTTAACGACTTTAACGCTTAAAAGGTTTTTAGAATTCATGCAACATCGGTGCGAAAGCGACTCGCCCAAAACGTAGGTGGAAACATCTTGAAACTCTCAGCGGTCACCGCTAAACAATTCAAGGAGCTGGGACCACCGGAGTTTAAGGGAGAGCCAAAACCACTTCTCATGGAAGCATGGATAAAGCAGATTACCAAGATATTTGATGTCTTGGATGCTCCAAGGAGCAAAGGTTCCTTTTGCCGCTTTTATGTTCTTGAGGAGAGGCAGACATCGGTGGGAATCGTGAAACGACTCAACCTGTTGTCATCAAGATATCTCGGGAGAAGTTCCAGAGTCGCTCAACGACAAATACTTTCCCGAAAGTATTCGCCATACGTAAGGAGGTGGAGTTTATCAAGTTGGAACAAAACAATATGACCGTGTCGCAATACGAGGCAAAATTTGCGAGTTATCACGGTCATATTCCCACTCGGTGGATAATGAAGAGAGAATGGCGCCAATGTTTTAAGAGGTTTGAAGCCGGAGATACGCCAACATCTTATTTCTCATAAACCGTGTTTTTATTCGATGTTGTAAATAGGCTCGATTAGTGGAGCGCGATAACGAGTCAACGCAACTAAAAGAGAGCGGTACCAAGAAAATTATAATACTAGCGAGTAGTAGTCATCGGGCTTGACAACAAGCGTGGAAGGAATCAATGTGCCGGATGATATGGTAACCACTTGGTGTAATCGTACCAATATAATAAGAATGGACATTTCAAGAAAAGGAGACTCAACAATGATGGAAAGACGCCAAGACCAAAGACCGTTGTTAAAGAAGGAGAAAGGACCACCTATCAGATGGCTTCAAATGCGGAGGAGAGGGACACATTAGTCCTAATCGCGCCATGCCATTCAAAGCATGTTATAATTGTGGAAGAGAAGGTCACTTAGCTCGATTTTGTCGCCATCAAGACAAATTCAACTAGATGGAGGCACCAAAGGTCATTCCCTGCATAAACCAAAGCCTAGAGTTTAAGAGAGAGCATTTTTTTTCTCCGACAAGAACCCGAATAAAATTATCACGGGTAAGTTAATCATAAGCTCATGCGAAGTCTATACCGCAGTTAGATACCGCCTACCCACTCTTTTATTTCACCTAGTTGTGTCAAACGCTTAAATTTGACCAAGAAGTTAAACTTTGACTTATCGGTCAAAACTTCGTTAGAGGAGCCTTCACATCGCTACTATTTTTAAATCTTGTTGATTCAAATAAACATTTTCACGCTACCCACGATCTTATCTTTTGAAAATACTTGCCTTTGATGTGATTTTTAGGAATCAATTGGTTAGCTAATCATCATGCTTTTTGTAAAGTTGTTAGCTTTTATATTCATAACCAACCCAAGTTATACGAATTCAAAGTAACCAAACCCTAAAGTTAATCAACGTTATATCAAGCCATAAGTAAAGAGCTCCGAACCTTCGTTGTTGACTTCCTTTGTGTGGAATGCAATCAAGCCGGACTTTCTTCAGAAGCGACATCGTGAATGAAGATGGCAAGTTTATAGGTATCATTGTGAGGTGCTATCTAGGTTAAGGGATAGAAGTCACAGCTTGGTATCAATGTGACGTACTATCCAAGTCTGGATAAGAGTAATGCTTTTGAATGATATTTTTATCATTAATAAATTTCTTGACGATTCTTGAAGATTTCTAGCCTACCCTAGAGCGTGAAATCGAATTTTGTATTGACCCAAAAGATAAAACCCATTTCTTAAACCCTCAAATATTTCTTCAACTAAATGAATAAATTTACGTGGTTTATGATGAAAGTCATAATAAAAGCATTGGAATAATGAAAATCATGGTTATTCGTGGTATTAGTAAGTTTTATGATGAGTTATGTTGGTTAGTATGTAAAAACATGAAAGTTTCTTAGAAATCACAAAGAGTTGAAAATCGATTTTGGTGAAAAACATAACATGAAATTCAATTGACCATATCTCCTATTATATTTTGAATTTTTGAATGTGGTCAAGTCCTAGAGTTAGATCTATGAGTTACCTAACTAATCCAAGTGGAATTACTGGAAAAGGTGTTGTAGATTTTTTGTGTGGACTGATTTTAGCAAAGGAGGCCAAAGCTGTAAATTTCAAAATGCTACTGCCCAGAAACTTTAAGGGGCTGTTTCACCACTTAAATTATGAGAAAAAATTCTGGCCTTTTGGGACATGAAGGTATATGGTATAAAGTATCTCCTGTCCAAAAATGAGCTCATTCTCGACTTAAAATGAGCAAGTTATGACTATTTCAATATTTAGGTTTTTCCGACGAAAAACACTATAACCGAGTTCTATAACTCCGATGACCATAAAATTTAAACTAGAAGCTCACGTTAACATGTGTAAGGTCCTGCCAAGATTTGGGAATTTTGGAGTTAAACTTGAGGTAGCTAATTTCTTAAGGAATTAATTAGAAATTGATTTTTGAAAAATAGTAAATGAATTTTAAAAATCTTAGAAAAAATATATTTTCATTATGGGACTATATTATTCTAAATCCCAGAAAAAGAAATATTTTTGGGACTGATTTGGTATTTTCATGAAAATAGTTTAGTTACAAATATATGAGTTAAATATGTTATGTGAAGTAACAAAAGTTGAAAATAGGATTTTATGGCTTGTAGAATCCTATATAGTAGTATATGCATATTTTTTGAGAGATTTGATAATTGGTGATGATATCTTATGAGTATGGCATTTTGAATGATTAAATGCATTATATGGTAAAACGTAAACAATTAAGATAAATTGTTTATAAATTTAAGAAGTGATTAAAATATTGTTATAATATTAATGATATTAGATTATGAGATTATTAAGTGATTGATAACATGGGATATTCTTGAATCTCGGATAAATTATATTATAAATATTTAATATTTATCCTTTATCTCATTCGATTGATTCTTTATATCATTATCCTCATGCTTATATTATGTTGAAAGTCATCTGCGGCTTTGTAGTAGTATGATAGATGGACTTGGTATGATTATGACCGGGATTGTTCTAGATAATCATAACCGTAATTGAAAACACAATTATCTTTGGTCCGTAGTGCATGGATAATTTGTGGTCGTGATACTAATGAATACACAATTATCTTCGTCAGAGTGCATGGATAATTTGTGGTCGTGATACTAATGAATACACAATTATCTTCGGTCAGTAGTGCATGGATAATTTGTGGTCGGATACTAATGAATACACAATTATCTTTGGTCGTAGTGCTTGGATAATTTGTGGTCGTGATACTTAATGAATACACAATTATCTTTCGTCAGTAGTGCATGGATAATTTGTGGTCGTGATATTAATGAATACACAATTATCTTTGGTCGTAGGTACATGGATAATTTGTGGTCGTGATATATAATGAATACACAATTATCTTCGGCGTAGTAGTGCTTGGATAATTTGTGGTCGTGATACTAATGAATACACAATTATCTTTGGTCAGTAGTGTATGGATAATTTGTGGTCGTGATACTAAATGAATACACAATTATCTTTGGTCGTAGTGCTTGGATAATTTGTGGTCGGATATTAATGAATACACAATTATCTTCGCCGTAGTGTACGGATAATTTGTGGTCGTGATACTAATGAATATCCTCGGCCTCGTAGTGCGGTGGATGATTCGATGATATGGATTAATTATCGAAATGAGTCTCAAAGAATGAAATATTAATTCATGGATGCGGTAAAAGTCATCTTTGGTCAGTAAGCATTGATAGACTTGGTATGATTACGACCAAGGATTATTCTTAAGATAATCATGATCAGATTGAAAACACGAATATCCTCGCCAAAATGCATGGATAATTCGTGGTCGTGATATTACTATTAAGTCTCTCAAAGATTATTGGTTTTACAAATTGTATATCTTTAGCCCCAGTAGTGCAAAGATGAATTGTTAATGAATAGCTTTTCAGGCAGATTTCAAAGATGAATTTAATATTTTTAAACGATAAAGGTATTTAAGGTATCCTCATCTCTTTATCATATCAGTACGCATTCTAATTTCGAGGGCTTAAATTCCATAAGGAGGAGAGATCAGAGACCCCAGATTTTATCAATAAAGATTTAAATTTTGTCAAAATAATTTTTTAATATTATAGTAGTGTGGGTAGTATTTATAAATTTTGCAAAGTATGCAAGTGGTTATATTATATTCGATTGGTCGGGGAATATTCTATTTAGCAGGAATATTCGTACAACTACTCAATCATCGGTGGACCCTACAATGTAATTATTGTTTTGATCGAGAAAACGACAAAAATATTTTATTGAAATAACTATGCGAAGTTTTACCGCTGACATCATTGTTGAACTACTCTTGTAGTAAAAGTACAAAGAATACGTCGTAGTAGTTGATAAGAAAGACACTACAGATTGATTATCGATACTTATGTGAGAAGTCACTCATTTGATTCCATTATCATCAATTAATAATATGAATTATTATAATGATAATGACGCTTTTATTTTATTCGTATTATTAACGTAATAAAATGTAAACATCTTTTATATAAAAATAGAATACTTTATTAAAGTTATTCTATAAATAGAATATATTATATTTTATTACGATAGTGTCGCATAGTGTTTTTGCATAAAGTGTTTTGCATAAGATTGCATAAAGGTTTTGCATAGTAAAATGTTTTTATATAAATAGAATATATTATATTTTATTTAAAAGATTTTTCTTTAAATACGGACCGCCGATTAAAGTAAATCAATCTGGACCGCTCATGGATTAGTTACTATGCATTTCATTTTCCTATAAATAAGCTCATTCCTTCATTATTTTCTTACAAATTCATTGAAACTCTGAGAGAGAAATTATAGAGAGAAGTTATAGAGAGAAAAAATATAGAAGAAGAAGAGTATTCTGCTACTTCATTACTTCTATATTCAGCTTTTTTACTTGTAGTGGTGTTATTCTTTCTTCTTGAAGAGAACTTCCATTATTCCATTCATTATTATTCTCGTTGAATAACTCGTAAAAGTGGCATACCCTATACATAACCTCAGATACGCCAGATACCCTATACTTGGTGAAATCCTTATGTTATTCCATTGCTTATTATTCGCTTGAATAACTCAGATAATGCTATTTACCCTATACTTGGTGACATTCTTCTATTATTCGCTGGAACACCCTGTTCGTGTGTTTTTACACCTGACTCGGTTCCGCTTTTTTATTATTCTGCTGGAACATCCTCGTCTGTGTGTTTTACACCTTTACCGGTTCCGCTTTTATCATTCTCGCTGAATATCATATCTCGTGTTTTACACCGATCCGGTTCCATCTTTTATTATTATTCTGTTGAACATCCTCGCTTGCAGTGAATTTCACCCGACCTGGTTCCGTTATTATTATTCTCTTGAATAACTCGCCTATGCGGCACCGCGCGTACATGGTGATTTCTTTTGTTATTCCATTCTTTATTATACCCAAATAAGTTAAAACTTTGACTTCTATACTCCATGAAATTAGTAGAATATCCTCGATATTTATGCTTCATCCAAAGATCTTTCATGGAAATATTCTTCCGATCATTCTTGAATTTTACTCTCACGAAAATAGATATCATGTCGACAATTGGACGTTAATAATTCATGGATTAAATAATTCTTGAACTTGTTTTATTGAATTATTATGTCATCATCATCATCCTCATGTTATATTATGTTATCTTTCGCTTACGTGCATAGATGAACTTAGTATGATTATGACCAGTGGATCATTCGGATAATCACGACTTGATATAAATGATGTGACAAAAGTCCTCAAAGGGCCTCAGAATGCAAGTGATGGATAGTTTTTGGTATGATTATGACCAAGTGATTCTAAGATAGTCACGGCCATCGATAATTTGATGAAAATCCTCGACTCGCGGTACAAGGATGATTAGATGTGGTGGTTTATTTATTGTCGAGTCTCAAATGATAAAAATTGATGAAAACCTTTAAAACCTAAAGATAGTAGACTTAATTCTCTACTCGACTTTTTAATGGATCGCTTATTCCACCGCAGCTTAAACCGGTTGTCTATTGTATTTTATCGCTTAACATCATCGTTGAAGGCTAATGATAATTTATTCTCGCATTATCTTAGTCATAATATTTCATCGGGCTAGTTGAGCTCACCTTTTTCTTTCACCGCTTTCTTTAGTGAAATGAGAA
Source organism: Panax quinquefolius (assembly GCA_020205615.1). Lineage (NCBI taxonomy): Eukaryota > Viridiplantae > Streptophyta > Magnoliopsida > Apiales > Araliaceae > Panax > Panax quinquefolius. The sequence continues at coordinate 19,933,180 of CM035151.1, forward strand.
CATAGTCGACGAGCCTGGGAACGTAAGTAATGGTCCGTGAGGATAGATTAGTAGTCCTCACTATTCTCGTGAAATAGTGTGATAATAGTTGTAATGAGGACTCCTTTTGAGTTTGTATAATATCTAGTAGACAATATTTGTATTCAAACTCACGCTTTATGTCGTATTGCATACCTACGCTTAGGTTAGTAAGTTGTATTTGAATTTATGTACCATGTAAGTGGCGACCCAAGATGGGTGACGATACCTAATTTTGGGGCGCCACAAGTAATGCCTTCACGTAAGAATCAATAATTGGTGCAATACCGTACTACCGCTCAACAACGCCGTATTATTAGTGTGTTTTAACCACCGGTATTCCAACAAAGATTAATCTGTAATAACTACGCCAAGTATTTTTAAACAACTTATATTTGTCGCTTTCTTCATCCAATCGCTTTCACATGGGCTCCCACATACGGTCGCTACCGTCGCATTTAATATTCCCTCGACAAAGATTTAATATTCCACAACCAAACGAATATTCCCTAACAACAATGAATATTTTATAACCACTTGCTTATTTTGAAATATTTATGATTTAACCCCTAACTATCCACATTAATCAAATCAACCCTTACTATTTCAAAATAATAAATAGAGAAAATTAAATTTCATTAATAATAAGTTGGGGTCTTACAACCTCCTCCTTATGAAATTTCGCCCTCGAAATCGACGACGCACTGTGTTTCAAAAGGTGAGGATACCTCGCTTTCATTTCCGCTTCCAATTCCTGTGTCATTTCCTATAAAGATGATTCCTCCACAAAACTTTAACTTGTGGTATGACCTTTCATGCAGTAGGACATGCTCCTTCCTATCCAAAATCTTGACAGTACCTCCTCATACGTTAGGTCTTCTACTATCTCGTCCTGGTTTCTAACTCTATAACGTGGTTCGGTCTTTCACATATTTATCAAGCAATTTAGATACGTGAAACACATTATGAACACGAGACATACTGGAGGTAACGCAAGTCTATATGCTACATTTCCTACTCGGTCAAGAATTTGAAATGGACCAATAAATCGTGGATCGAGCTTTCTCTCTTCCTAAATCTTGTAACTCCCTTCCACGGAGCAACTCGCAATAATACATGATCCCCACACTAAATTCCACGCCCTTTCGATGAAGATCTCAGATAACTCTTTTGTCGATCTTGTGCCGCTTGTATACGCTTGTCAATCATTTGGATCTTTTCTAGAGTCATATGTACTAACTCGGTCCCAACAATGTTGCTTCACCCACCTCATCCCAACATATCGAGAACGACATTTTCGGCCCATATAATGCTTCAATGGAGCCACACCTATACTTGCTCGATAATCGCTGTTGTAGGAGAATTCCACCAATGGTAAATACTTATCCCAACCGCCTTTGAAGTCTAGGACACAGAGTCTTAATAAATCTTCAAGAGTTCAATAGTCCTCTCTCGATCGTCCGTCTGCTTGGGGATGGTATGCCAACTAAATCGCAAACTGCGCTCCATAGCTTTTTGCAAGCTAACCCAAAATCTTGAAGTGAATCTTGGGTCACGATCCAAACTATGGATACAGCATGCATGCCATGCAACATCACAATCTCATTTACATACATACTAGCAAGACGCTCAAGGAATAAGTCTCCGTGACGTTAAGAAATGAGCGTACTTGGTTAATCTATCAACAATAACCCAAATAAAGATTGATGCCTTGAGAAAACCGTAGAAGACCCGTAATCAAAATCCATGGTAATGTGTTCCCACTTCCATTCCTAATCTCAAGTGGTTGCAACGGACCCTTAGGTACTAGATGTTCCGCCTTTACACGCCGACAAGTTAAACACATCGAGATAAACTTTGCAATCTCTCTTCATATTATTCCACCAAAATGTATGTCAAGATCACGATACATTTTAGTACTTCCGTGATGGATTGCAAATGGTGTATTGTGTGCCTCCATCATAATCTTGTACTTCAAATCGTAGTCGTTAGAACACAAAGTCTAGAGTGGACTCAAGTATTCCTTCTTCATCAATTCTCGCTCGAATAGCTCCTTCTTGTACTTTCTTCATATACGACGTCACCTCCCGGCCTGCTGGCTCGAATAACCTTAACTTTTTCTATTAAAGTCGGCTCTCATGCATATACTTGACATCATCGCATTCGCTCCTCGTGATATGATCTTCTACTCAACGCGTCTACTACCACGCTCGCTTTTCCAAGATGGTATTGAATAGTGTGGTCGTAGTCTTTCAATAGCTCGAGCCAACGTCATCCGCCAGCATGTTGAGTTCTTTTTTGAGTGAAGAAATATTTAAGGCTTTTATGGTCCAATATATCTCCACTTTCTCCCCATATAGATAGTGCCTCCATATCTTTAACGCTGAAAACGATCACCGCTAACTCTAGATCACGAAGTAGGATAATTCCTCTCATACTCTTTAACTTGTCGTGAGGCATAGGCTATGACTTTCCCACGCCAGCATGAGAACACATCCTAACCCTTTGCCCAAAGCATCATCAGAGATAACAAATCCATCCGAACCAGATGGTATTGTTGTAACAGTCTTGCGAAATAAGTCTCCTCTTAAGTTCTTGGAAACTCTTCTCGCATTCTTCACTCCAAACGAATTTTGTATCCTTCCGAAGTTAGCTGAGTTAATGGAGTAGCGATTCGAGAAAACACTTCCACGAATCTCCGATAATAACCAAATAAGCCCAAAAGTTACGTGATTTGGCCACCGACTTTCTGCTGCTTCCAACTTTGATTGATTCAATCTTCACGGGTCCACGGATACTCCATGTTTCGACACCACGTGTCCAAGGAATGCTACTTCCTCGCCGTAACTCGTATTTCTTCAATTTGGCATATAGTTTGTTTTCACGAAGCCTTTGAGTACCAAATTTCAAATGGTGCTCATGATCTTCACGACTTTTGGAATATATAAGGATGTCATCAATAAAGACAACAACAAACCGATCCAAATATTCCTTGAATACTCTTGCTCATCATATCCATGAAAGCCGCAGGAGCATTAGTTAGTCCGAAAGACACGACTAAGAATTCATAATGCCCATACCGAGTTCTCAAGGCGCCTTTGAATATCCTCGCCTAATCTTCACCGATGATATCCGAATCGAAGATCGATTTTTGAAAAGAATTGTGCCCCTCGTGAATCGGTCAAACAAGTCATCAATACGAGGTAGAGGATACCTATTCTCGATGGTGACATGGTTCAATTCCCCGATAGTCAATACAAAGTCGCATACTCCCGCTTTCTTCTTCTTTACAAATAAAACAGAGCACCCTAAGGAGATGTACTAGACGAATGAAACCGATGTTCAACAATTCTCAGAGTTGGACCTTTAACTCCTGAAGTTCAATAGAGCCATTCGATATGGGGTTTTAGAAATGGGCTTGTATCAGTGTTCAAGATCAATAAAGAATTCAACTTCACGCTCGGGGTAGACCGGAAGTTCTTCAGAAATACGCCAATAACAACAGAATATTATTCAAATTTGACGGTCTTTATTCAAATCCATAACATGGGCTAAGAAAGCTTGACATCCGCTTTTCAATAAACGAATAGCTTTATGATTAGATATGACAAAGATTGATTTTAATGGTTTAGTTGCTTGAATTGCATAACAAAGTTGGTTAGAATATGAAAACTAACAACCTTACGAAAACAATCAATTTTGGCATGATGAGTAGTTAACCAATCAATCCCTAAAATCACATCAAAAGCAAGTATCTTTAAAGAGATAAGGTCAATGTGTAAGGTAATGGTGCCAACTTGAATCAAACAGATTTATAAACAAAGGATGTGATGAAAGTTTCTCCTAACGGAGTTTCCACAGATAGGTCAAAGTCTAATTTCTCCGAGTCAAGTTTAAACGCTGAGCACATGCAGGAGAGATAAATGAATGGGTAGCACCCCAGATCAAGTAAGGTATAAACTTCGAAGAATTTATAAATAAATTTACCCGTGATAACCTCGTTTGGGTCTCCTCGATTATGACCATCACAACAAACGCTTCTTCCCTAATCGCTGACTTTAACTTTTCTCGGGGATGATTTTTGAGTCACCGTCCTCACTGAACTAAGTTTCATGCATCGCATAATCTCGAGCGATATGTCCTTCCTTTCCACAATTATAGCATACCTTGAATCTGTTGTGGGCAGCTTGACTGATATGTCCTCTTTCCCCGCATTTATAATATACGACCGTGGTCGTTTCTCCTCCCTTAACCACGCTTGTCACGCAAGACTGCTGCCTTCATACGGTCGTTGTTAAATCTCCTTTTAAAATCTCCTCCCGACTCGCTTCTTCTTTCATTTCATGGCTATGATTACCACCAGAGTGGTTACCATTTTGTCCGTCTGCTTTCTCCTCCGCCGGTTATCATTATTCTGCTGATCGCTATCTCTCGTACGATCCTCAAGTTATGGTCCTCACCGACCGCATTCACGTTATCTCGCTTCTAATAATTGAGCCTGCTTACAACATCCTAATAGAGAGAAATTTTGAGAAATGAGATACTTGACGATGCCGTGTTTCAAACCTCTAAGAAACATCCACGCCATATCGCTCCTCATTCTCCACCAAATGAGGTGCAAACTCGATAACTCTCGCAAACTTTGCCTCGCATCGAGACACCGCCATGTTGTTTTGTTCCAATCTGATGAACTCCACTTCCTTCATACGACGAACACTTTCGTGAAAGTATTTGTCATTAAATAGCTTCAAACGCCTCCCAAGACATGCCGAAAAGGCTGGATGGGTACGCTTCATGCATCCCACCAAAGAGTCTCGCCTCGCCACGGAACATAAAGGTGGCGAATGGAACCTTCTCGTTCCTCCGTGCATCCCAAGACATCGAATATCTTGGTAATTTGTTTGACCCATGTTTCCGCCATGATCGGATCCGCTTTCCCTTAAATTCGTGGTCCCAACTCTTTGAATCTGGCCAAGCTATGACAACCCGTGAATTGCTATCATTTCCTCCTCAGATTTTGAACACGAAGTTTCCTCGTTCGATTTTGCATGAACTGCAAAAAGCTTCTAAACATCCCTCGCTCATCATCTCGCTTTCAATGGTGTTGTTCACAGGAGGGACATCACCACTGTAGACGCTTCTCCTCGTTGGTGAGTACAAAGCGTCTCCACGCTCTCATTTTTATTGTTAATATTCTCAATGACATTCTCAAATATCACATAAAACAAGGGTTAATTAAGGAAATCAATATATCACATAATATCCCTATATATCGACTCAACTAACAAATAAGCTTAGTAGGACACACTAGCGAAGGATTTACTCGCCTCCCCTCCTAGTTCTATTCCCGATCTCCCGTAGATCATATCCCTAAGCTCGATACCAACCGCGACGCCCCAAAATAGGTATACATCGCCTATTCTCGAGTTGTCAATACATGGTATGTAAATAACTACAACTTTATTATTACAACAAGAAATCGTGAGTTTGAATACAAATATTATCTTCTGCATAATATCTATACTCAAATAAATCCTCATCACATTTATCGATACATTATTTTACAAAAATGGTGAGGACTACTAAACAATCCTTTTCTAAAACTTTCATTCCATACCCCGACTGCACTCGCTATATTCTCGCCTCCCGAGAAAAAAATGAACAAAAGGAAAAGGGTGAGCTCAACTAGCTCAAGAAAAGAATATTATGACTAAGATAATATACAACAAATTATCGTTAGTCTTCAACAGGGAAAAATCTAATAAATACAATAGACAACAAATTTTAAATCAATATTCGCAATGAAATAATAATTCATTAGAAGAGTTAAGTAGAGAATGCAAACTACTATCTTCTATGTATGAATTTAAAGTTCATCGCTCTATCTTTTATCCCTCGTAACATCAATCAATATACATCCGAATCAAATATTCATCTTTGCACTACAGCCAAAGATATTCATCACCGTCATGTTCATTTAAACACTGCTCATCTTTGCACTACAGCCAAAGATATTCTTCGAAATCATTCATCTTCGCACTACAGCCAAAGATATTCAATAATATCATCATTTAAGACCGAGGATGATGAAAATATTTTAAAGAAACGAATCCAAAGGAAACAAAATGACAAGGATTAAGGATTAAGGATTCGTAATTGGTTTTATCCACGCCCAAAAATACCTCAAAATAATCATAGTGGTGTAAAATTCAAGAATGATCAAAACATGGATACAATCAAAGCTAGTATCCGTATTAGATATTTTGAACGAAAAGAAGAAATTTTATTTTTCGATGAATAAAGTCAGATATCGTGAATAAAGGTCGATACGTGAATAAGAACTCCAACACCAAAAGATAGAAATTCCACAAAAACATCTTCACGCTTCATTTAATAAGTACTCGTGAATAAGAATCTTAGTGAATAAGAACTCATGAATAAGAACTCGTGAATAAGAATCATGAATAAGAACTCCTGATATGAAAAAGTTCCAAATTTGATAAAAAGTTCCAACCAATATTTCAGCATAATGATATTGAAGAAATAATATCATTTGAGAAGAAAATAACATCCCTTACCTCAATATAACCGTACTTCTGACTAAATTTCTAGTATAGGTCGATGTAAAACTCATTCAGATAAAGAACACTCAAAGTATCAAAATACTCACAAGAATACGCTCGATAATCTAGAGAGAAAGAAAACTTGTTTCTGGTGTGATTTTCAATTCTAACCTAAGCGCCTATTTATAGGAAAATGCTAGAACGCCAAAGGAGACTAAATAATAAAATATTATTATTATTATTTCTCACCTTCTACGCATGCCACCAACCAACTTTGAAAGCCATCAGCCATCTTTAAATAAATTGGCAGCCCACATGTTGTAAAACAAAAGTGGGTCCCACCCATAATTTAATAAAAATCATTTTATTCTCTGAAACTTCAACAATTCATAGAAAATAGACCAGTTATCAGAAAAATACGAATTTTATGTCCATTCTGCCTGAAATCGAATTCTCTACAACTTTACAGAAGAAATTTTTTCCAAATTCCAAACGAAAAATGACCAAAATCTGCATACGGATAAGTTTTCTAATTTCCTTCTCTTCCTTTCTCTTTCTTCCTTTCCCATAATTCTCCACTAACTCTCTCTCTTCCCCACTTTCTTCTCTTACCCCACCACTTCTTCCACACACACACACATAATATATATATATATATATATATATATATATATATAAAAATATTTACAATTATTAAATAATTCCAATTCTATCTTCTCTTCCACCTCATCTATTTATAAACCATGAATTTATTGTAAAAATATCACCATCAATATATTATTAAAATAATATATTTAAATGAATTATTTTATCGTAAAAAGATAAAATATTAATTTTCAACAATTGTCATTTTAAAATTTTCTCCATCTATATCCATATAAAATCAATATTTTCCTCATCATATGAATCAATAATTAATTATTCACAAATAATATTACGTAATCACAATATCGACAACCAGCAGCGCTCCTGTGAAAGAGGGGCTTTCCAATAAGGATCTCTCCTCATCGGGCGCAAGCAATTAGGTGACCAAACCTCTCCTGACAGTATGTAACTTTCTGACATCGCCAATAATGTTTTCTAATATTATTATTCAGATAATATGAATTATTGCTCCAATAATGGAAAATACCGTGTAATGACAATTATCAAACAACAAAGAATATAAAATATCAACGCAACAATTATTGAATCAATAAATAAAATATCGAATAAGAATTATCGTAACAATTATTGAGTAATGCCTTCTTACGTAAGAATCAATAATTGTGCAATACCGCAGTACCACTCGCTCAACAACGCGATATTAGTGTGTTTTTTACCAACCGTATTCCAACAAAGATAATCTGTAATAACTACGCCGTTATTTTTAAACAACTTATATTTGTCGCTTTCTTCATCCAATCGCTTTCAAGTTATGGGGCCCATATATGGTCATACTGGCCGTCATTTAATATTCCCCCGGCAATATTTAATATTCCACGACCAAACGAATATTCCTCGACAACAATGAATATTTTATAACCACTTGTTTATTTCAAATATTTATGTATTTAACCCCTAACTATCCACATTAATCAAATCAACCGTTACTATTTCAAAATAATAAATAGAGAAAATTAAATTTCATTAATAATAAGTTGGGGTCTTACAGTGGCATTTATACATGAGTCACTCATGTGGTGTGTTTGATAAAATTGAGTAATTAAAATTTCAATGATTAATATATATTAATAAATTAGATCATCTGATGAATGAAATAATATATGAACTTAAAAAATTGTTTGGTATGTAAAAGTATAAAATATCCGAATGACTAAAAAGCGTATGGATCGATAGAATGTTATTAAAAAAATTAGTGTTTATTCCTAAAAGTATATTACTAATAGTATGTTCCATCAAAGATTGTTCACAAGTTTATATTTAATTTATTCTTAGATAATATTGTTTATTTATAATTATATAATAAATTTGTACATAATAGCTCGTAGAAGGTTAAAATAGCGAAATACACGTATTCATATGTTTTAGATGACAATTATCAAATACATCATTTTATTCTATATTCAGAACTTCTATTTCATTCAACTCATTCAGATTCTTTTATACATTCAAAACTTTTCATTAAATTTTATCAAACAACACTTTAAGTTATTTTGGGTCACAACTTACTGTTAAAAAAAATTAATTACTATGTCTTTTAACAATAATTATATTTTAGACCACTGAACTTTAGAGGTTTTTAGGTATTGAGCCATTTTCTTTTGGTCAACGCAAATTGAGCCCCTTTCTATTAAAAAAAATTGGACTTCGAGAACCGCGCCATACGTAAGGCTGACCAAGATACGGGCGCCTACGCCGCACACGTGGCGTGATCCGATGTGGATATTTTTTATTTTATTTTACACGTGGCGAATAAATATTGAACTTAATCCCAAAAATTATGTTGCCATGATTCGAACTCTTGACCTTTAGCTTAAAGCTTGGAACCAATGACCAACTAAGCTAAGAGGCCTAATTGTTATAATTTTGCAAGGATTAATATTTATAACTGAAGAAATCATTTTCTCCAAATTAAAAGAAATCCCCTATCCTTAGATCTGTTATGTACATAACTAAAACAATAATAACAACAACAACAACAATAATAATAATAATAATAATAATATTAATAATAATAGTACTAATAATAATAATAATAATAATAAAATAAAATAAAATAAAATAATAATAATAATAATAATAGTAATAAAAATAATATAATAATAATAATAATTATTATTATTATTATTATTATTATTATTATTATTTTATTTTTATTTTATTTTTATTGTTATTATTATTATTATTATTATTATTATTATTATTATTATTATTATTATTTTATTATTATTATTATTAATATTATTATTATTATTATTATTATTATTATTATTATTATTATTATTATTATTATTATTATCATTATTGATATTATTATTATTAGTACTATTATTATTATTATTTTATTATTATTATTATTATTATTATTATCGTTAATATTAATATTTTATTATTATTATTGTTCCTCAGATTATTATTATTTGTGACGCCTCAAAATTAGGTATATCGTCACCCATCTCGCTCGCCATACTTCATACGGTACATTAATTCAAATACTACTTACTAATACAACTGTCAGTACAATACTGATAAAAACATAAACCGTGAGTTTGAATACAATTATTGTCTACTTAGAGATTATACAAACTCAAAAGGATTCTCATTTCAATTATTATCACACTATTTCACAAAATAAATGAGGACTACTAATGTTATCCTCCTGACCATCACTCCATTCCCAAACTCGCTCCAACTATATTCTCATTTCCTCAAGAGAATGTGTTGAAAGAAAGGGTAAGCTCAACTAGCCAAAGAAAAATATTATGACTAAGATAATGCGTAATAAATTATCATTAGCCTCCAACAATGTTAAACCGATAAAATACAATGACATCAAGTTTAACTGCAATGAACAAGCAATCCATTAAAAGAGTCAAGTAGAAAATAAAATCTACTATCTTTTATGATTTAAAAGTTTTTTCATCATCGTATCGCCGAGACTCACCAATAAATAATCCACATCATTAAATCATCCCCGCACTACGTGCCAAGGATATTCTTTAAGATCACGATCACGAATTATCCATGCACTACGCCCAAAGATAATCGTGTTTTCATCAACTGTCCCCGATCATGCCATAAAACAATTCATCTTTGCTCCTCGTCAAGAGAATCCATAGCCACAATCATACTAAAAACCGGCCCATCAATGCACTACGGGCAATGAGGACTTTTAATTTTCACATCATTTGTAACATTACTTAAATGATTATACCGAATAATCATCGGTCATAATCATACCAAGTCCATCTATGCACCATGTGCCACGATGACTTTCAACATAACATAAACATGAGGATGATGACAATGATATAAGAATTCAATTAAACAAGTTCAAGAATTAATTTGTCCAGAACCAATAACGTCCAAATTGTCAACATGATATTGCTTTGTAGAGTAAAATTCAAGAATGCTCGTAAGAATATTTCTACTGAAAAGATATCGGATGAAGCCTTGAAATATCAAGGATATTCCACTAATTTCATGGAGTATAGAAGTCAAAATTTTAATCAACTCGAGTATAATAATCGAATGGAATAACAAAAGATATCACCATGCATGCGGTACTTCGTGATGAGACGGTTATTATTTCAACAGAATAATAATAATAACGGAACTCGTCGTGAAATTCACAATCAAGCGTGATGTTCCAACAGAATAATAAATGATAAAACCAGTCCCGCAGATATAGCATGCATGTGATATTCCGGCGTAATAATAAAGACGGAATAATAAAATGGAACCAGTCCGACGATAAAGCATGTATGTGATATTCCACGTAACAATAAAGATGTAATAATGTAAGAATGTCACCAAGTATAGGGTATCCCACGACATAAAGTTATTCCAATGTAACAATAAAGAAATGGAATAATGTAAGTTCTCTTCTTGAATACAAAAGAATAATATCCTTACCGTAAAATAATACTTGATATAAGAGTAGTGAAGTAGCAGAAAACTTTTCTTCTCTCTCTATAGTTTCTCTCTAGAGAGTTCAAGTGAATTCAATAAATAAAATAATGAAGGAATGAGCTTCTATTTATAGGAAAATGGAATGCATAAGAATTAATCCATGAAACGGTCCAGTTGATTTACTTTAATCTGACTATCCATATTTAAAGAAAAATCTTTTAAATAAAATATAATATATTCTATTTATATAAAAAGATTTTTACTATGCAAACACTATCAAGAAAGCACTATGCAAACATTATGCATAATAAAATATAATATATTATATTTATAGAATAACTTTAATAAAGTACTGCTTTTATATAAAAAGATTTTACTATGCAAAACAATATGCAAACACTATGCATAATAAAATATAATATATTCTATTTATAGAATAACTTTAATAAAGTATTCTCGCTTTATATAAAAATATTTTACTATGCAAAAACTATGCATAATAGAATATAATATATTCTATTTATAGAATAACTTTAATAAAGTATTCTGCTTTATATAAAAGATGTTTCTATTTTATTACGTGAATAAAACAAAACTTCTAAATCAACAATAATTGAATCAAATAATGTGAGATACTATGCAACAACTATTATAGCAATAATTGAACAAAACTGAGTAACTTCTCACATAAATATCAATAATCAATACCGTGTGCTACTATGCAACAACGCCAGACATCGCATTTCTTTTACTACCAAGTAGTTCAACAAAGATCAACCAGAAAACTTCCGCCGTTATTTTCAATAAAAATATTTTTGTCGCTTTCTCAATCCGACAATAATTCCGCTAGGGGTCCACTAATGATTGTGCCGTCATTTAATATTTTTCTGCTTAAAACGAATATTCCCAACCAATCGAATATAATATGACAACTTGCATACTTTGCAAAATTTATAAATATTACCCACAACTATAACATTATCTCAAATTCACACCATAATATAAAAATTATTTCGAGAAAATTAATTCTTTATTCATAAAATCTGGGGTTTCACAATCTCCCTCCTTATAGAATTTCGCCTCGAAATTTACGTATGCACTGTATGCCAATACAAGTGAGGATACTTGACCTCACTTCAAATTCTAACCCTCGAGGTATAACCTTTGAGTGTCGAATATAATCCTTCTTATCCAAGATTTTAACACGTATCTCCTCATACATTAAATCATCCGCTTATCTCGTCCGGCTTCTAAATTAATAATGTGGTTCGGTCATCCCCATATTTATGTAACGTCGACACGTTAAAAACGTTATGAACACGCCGACATACTTGGCGGAAAACGAAGTCTATAAGCCACGCTCCTACTCAATCGAGGATTTCAAATGGGCCAATTAAATCGAGGGTTGAGATTTCCTCTCTCAAAGAACTCTTGCTTCTAGAATAACGCCTCTTGAACCTTCTTCTTCACATTCATCGATTCGGGTATGTAGCTTGAACGGCTTTAACTTTATCGATTAAAGTCGATTCTAATCGTATATTCATTATCTTCACGGGGTCCCTAGAGTCTTTAACTCTATCTTCATCATGTGTAAGTTATACGAAATGAGTCTTTGTTTTAACAACATCGCACTCGTAAACGCATACGATCATCTACTCAACACGTCAGCTACCACGTTTGCTTTTCCATGATGATATTAAATGATACGATCGTAATCTTCAACAGCTCGAGCCAACGTCTTTGGTGCATGTTACGTTTGTTTTAGTTGAAGAAATATTTGAGGGTTTTAAAAATGGGTTTTGTACTGGGGTCAATAGAAAATTCGATTTCACGCTCTAGGGGTAGGCTAAGAAGTCTTCAAGAATACGTAAGAAAATTTATTAACAATAGAAATATCATTCAAAACTCGTGACTCTCATCCAAGACTTGGGTAACACGTCACATTGATACCTATCAACTTGCCATCGCTCATTCACAAATACGCCGCCACGTAAAGTCCGGCTTTGGTGCATTCCACACAAAGGAAGTCAACAACGAAAGGACCGGCTCTTTACTTATGGCTTGATATGACCATGATCGACTTTAATGATTTGTTGCTTGAATTCGCATAACAAAGTTGGTTAGAATATAAAAGCTAACAACCCGATTTAAAAGCATGATGAGTAGTTAACCAATCGATTCCTAAAATCACATCAAAGGCAAGTATTTTCAAAGAGATACGATCGACAATTAACGTGAAAGTGTTGATTTGAACAAGATTTATAAATAAATGGAGGTAATGAAGGTTTCTCCCAACCGAAGTTTCAACAGATAAATCAAAATCTAACTTCTCCTGAGTTAAATTCAAAAATTGAACACAACTAGTGAAATAAAAGAGTGAGTAGAATCCAGATTCAACACTTGGTATAGACTTCACAAGAGTTTATGACTAACATACCCGTGATAATTTTATTCAAAGTTCCTTGTCACGAAAAAAACGCTCTCTCTTAAACTACTAGCTTTGACTTTTCGACTACTTTGGTGCCTCCATCCTAGACAAAATCGGGCTAAGTGACCTTCTCTTCCACAATTATAACATGCTTTGACAAGATCGCTAGCTTGGACCGATGTGTCCCTCCCTCCGCATTTGAAGCATATGATAGGTGGTCGCTTTCCTTCCTTAACAACGGTGTCTTTGCCGACGCCTTCACGCTATTGTTGAACCTTCTTTCTTAAAATTTCCATTCTTATTATCTTGGCCATGATTACCACCGAAAAATGGTTACCATTCTCGGCATGATAATATCCCCACGATGGTTATCGTTGTTCCGATAACCGCTTGTCACCCAAGATGATTATTATCGTTGTTGTTGTCGTTGCCTTTTGGTCAGGTTTGACTCATTATCGCGCTCCAATAATCGAGCCCTATTCACAACATCCTAATATAAACAAAGTTTGTGAGAAATGAGGTATTTGAAAGTAGTATACACAAGCCCAATCATGTTTGATGATAAAGCATATACTTTGAAACAATCTTATTCATTTATTAATAAAAAGTATTAATTTATTAAAGGCTTTTAATTATCTACATGATGTCGCTTTTATAATATATGTGATAAACCCATAGTTTTAAGCAATGCTTTTAGAATAATGATGATGATCATTCTAATGAGATCTAAATTCTTAGAAAGCTTAAAACTAAAATAGTTCCCAATCGTTGGATTACTAAATTGGGGATTAGTGAATCCGATAGATTGGTACATACGCTGCTTTCTCATCGATGAGGATGATTGATCTCACGATCATTTGTGTGGAGACACTAAAGCAAGTATGTAGGTGTTTATTAGAGAATAAGTTCATCGAACGTGGCTCGCTAAGGAATACCTAATGGAGTTTTACTTGCTCGTCAATAGGAATTCTCAGAGTGATAGTAGTATAAGTGATCCTTGACTCAGATCATCATAAGATCTCGTGTATGATGAGTTATACTTTGACTTATTCCTTAAGACCCTTAGGTATATCAAAGGGTATGCTTGGGTATAATAAGTTGTACATGGAGATAATGTATGATCAATAAAGAATCTACCACTTATTAAAAGAAGAGAAATGTCCTATGTGATTCGATAAATGACAACCCAAGAGTCCTCGGTTATAAGTAATGAAATTAGAAAGGAGTTTCTAATTTGCATTATTTGAGTCAGTACATTTAAGAGTCGAAATACATATAATTAAATAAAATAAGACTTGACAAAAATTCCATGCCTTATATTTAATCGGGACATCAGATGGTGGAAGGATTGAATTGCATTTTAACTATTTACTCAAAGGTTCTTTTATGATTAATGTTGAAATCTATATTATCCGGAAAGTCGTTGATCGCTAGGAGGCTTATCCCTATCAGAATAAATATTATTTATTTAAATAAATTAATTGTTTAATTTATTTATTTAAATAAGATTAGAATTGTTTCTAATTGATTTATTCACAAACCGGTTTAATATGGAGAACCTAAAGGGTCACACCATAAAAGGAAGAATAATTATTTAAGAAGTTAATGGCATAATCGTAATAATATAATGTTATATATATTTAATTTAATCTATGGTGATGTAATAAATTAAATAGCTTAATATTTATTATTTAATATTTTAGAAATATTAAATATAAATTAATAAGAGGAGTCTTATTAATATTATTACAATTATTATTATTTTAATTTCTAAAAGAGTTTAGGAATTAATTTAATATAAGTATTCTCATTTATTCCTAATTGATTAGAAGGAAAATTAGTTAAAAGAGTTTAATTAATTATCCCTAATAAGATTAGGAGCGTAATTAATTAAAAGAATTTAATTAATTAAATAAATCCCAATTCCTTAATTGTTAAGGTGGGTTGCCCACATCTATAAATAAGAGGAGTCTTATTATGGGTGTGGTGGTTGTTAACTTTTACAACATACGTAATTCCAAAAGTCGAGAGAGTACGCCTCTTTTCTATACAGAGATAGAAAAACTAGGGTTTGAGCCAATACCCTTCTTCTTGAAAATTCTTCTTCCTCGGTGGATCACCTCAGAGGCCAAACACTTGGGTGGCTAACGCCGATCAAAGGAAGGAACCAAACCCGGTGGATTCAAGTTGAACGTGAAAAGGATTGAGGTGAACTTGTACCGAGGAAGCTCTTGATCTTCAAGGGTATGTTTGTTCTTCATATCTTTTCGTTTAATTAACAATTGTGCATAAAAGGTGATCCGGGTATATGGTTTGTAAAAAATAAATAAATTAAACTCTGATTTATCTCGCTCATTATTTTTGCAATTTGATTATGATCTTGAATATTACAAACCTAATAAGATTGGCGATATCTAAGTTTTCAAACCTCGCAAAAACATTCGCGCCATTCGCCCTCATTATCGACCAAATGGGATGCAGACCGGATAACTCGCAAACTTAGCCTCGTGATTACGACACTCATCCATATTGGTTTGCTCCAAAGATGATGAATTCTACCTCCTTCATGTGACGAATACTTTCGTGAAAGTACTTGTCGTTGAATAATTCTTGAACTTCTCCCAAGACATCTTGAAAAGGCCAGTCGGTAATGCGTTTATGATTCCCACCAATGATCTCCTTCTTCACGCAAATAACATAAAGGTGGCAATGGAACCTTTTGCTCCTCCGAGCATTCCAAGACATCAAATATCTTAGTAACTGCTTTATCCACGCTCGCGCTTTAAGTGGTTCGGCTTTCCCAAACACCCAAAGGTCCCAGCCCTTCAATTGCTTAATGCGGTGACCAAATGTGGGTTACCATTGTTTCTCCTCAGATTATGAATGGGAGCCGCCACTTAATGTTGAATGAATTCTAAAAGCTCTTAAACGCACTCGCCGTCTCATTAATCGATCGATGTTGTTGTTTACAGAGGATTATCGCCATCCTGCTCCACATTGTCTCCGACATCGATCTCAGAGACTCAACGGTCTCCTCGTGCTCCATTGATAATCTCAACATTCTCTGATGCCATTTTCAAAGACCGCCACAAAACAAGGGTTAATTAACATATCACATATTATCCCTATACTTTGACCGACCAATTAAATACCAAATAAACTTAGGGAGGTCATACTAGCGAAGGAATTCCCGCCTCCCTCCTAGTTCTTATCTCACATCTTAGCCAGGATCATATCCCTAAGCTTTGATACCAACCGTGACGCCCCAAAATTAGGTATACGTCACCCATCTTCTACGCCACTTATACGGTACATAAATTCAAATACAACTTATTAATACAACCGCTAGCGTGTACAATACGACAAAAACATAAACCGTGAGTTTGAATACAATTATTGTCTACTAGAGATTATACAAACTCAAAAGGATTCCTCATTTCAATTATTATCACACTATTTCACAAAATAGTGAGGACTACTAATGTTATCCTTCTGGACCATCACTCCGCTCCCTAATCGTCCCCAAATTTATATTCTCATTTCCTCAAGAGAATGTTGAAAGAAAGGGTAAGCTCAACTAGCCCAATAAGAAATATTATGACTAAGATAATGCGAATAAATTATCATTAGCCTCCAACAATGTTAAACCGATAAAATACAATAGACATCAAGTTTAATCATAGCTGAACAAGCAATCCATTAAAAGAGTCAAGTAGAAAATAAAATCTACTATCTTTTATGATTTAAAAGATTTTTCATCACTATTATCGCGAGACTCACCAATAAATAATCCACATCATTAAATCATCCCAAAGACTACAAAAAGCCAAGGATATTCTTTAAGATCACGACCACGAATTATCCATGCACTACGGCCAAAGATAATCGTGTTTTCATCAACTATCCCGATCATACCATAAAATAATTCATCTTTGCTCCTCGTCAAGAGAATCCATAGCCATAATCATACTCAAAACTCATCCCATCAATGCACTACGGGCCAATGAGGACTTTTAATTTTCACATCATTTGTAACATTACTATTATGATTATACCGAATAATCATCGGTCATAATCATACCAAGTCCATCTATGCACTACAGCCACGATGACTTTCAACATAACATAAACACGAGGATGATGACAATGATATAAGAATTCAATTAAACAAGTTCAAGAATTAATTTGTTCAGAACCAATAACATCCAAATTGTCAACACGATATCGCTTTGTAGAGTAAAATTCAAGAATGCTCGTAAGAATATTTCTACAAAAGATATCGATGAAGCGCAAATATCAAGGATATTTCACTAATTTCATGGAGTATAAAGTCAAAATTTTAATCAACTGAGTATAATAATCTAATGGAATAACAAAAGATATCACCATGCATGCAGATTGCAGATGTATTCGTTATTTCAATGTAATAATAATAACTAAACCAAATCGTGAAATTCACACCGACAGATGTTCCAATGTAATAATAAATGCGAATAATAAATGATGGAACCAGTCCCACAGATAAAGATGCATGAGATATTCCGACGTAATAATAAAGACTAATAATAAAATGGAACCAGTCCTACAGATAAGATGCATGCAGAAATTCCGGCGAATAATAAAGATAGAATAATGTAAGAATGTCACCAAGTATAGGGTAGCTCACAGATATAAAGTTATTCCAATGTAACAATAAAGAAATGGAATAATGTGTTTCTCTTCTTGAATACAAAAGAATAATATCCCTTACCGTAAAATAATACTTGATATAAGAGTAAAGAAGTAGTAGAAAACTTTTCTTCTATCTCTATAGTCTTTTCTCTATAGTTTCTCTCAGAGTTCAAGAATTGTAAGAAATAATGAAGGAATAAGCTTCTATTTATAGGAAAATGGAATGCATAAGAATTAATCCATGAACATTCCAGATTGATTTACTTTAATCTGACTATTCATATTTAAAAGAAAACCTTTTAAATAAAATATAATATATTCTATTTATATAAAAGATTTTTATTATGCAAACACTATGCGACACTATGCAAAACACTATGCATAATAAAATATAATATATTCTATTTATGTAATAACTTTAATAAAGATTCTGCTTTTATATAAAAAGATTTTACTATGCGAAAACACTTATAATATAATATATTCTATTTATGATGTTTTTTTATATTTTTTCTATTTTATTACGTGAATAAAACAAAACTTCTAAATCAACAATAATTGAATCAAATAATGCGAGATTCTACGCAAAGAACTATTATAGCAATAATCGAACAAAACCGAGTAACTTCTCACATAAATATCAATAATCAATACCGCAGTGCTACTACGCAACAACGCCAGACATCAGATTTCTTTTACTACCGAGTAGTTCAACAAAGATCAATCTGTAAAAACTTTCACCGTTATTTTCAATAAAATATTTTTGTCGCTTTCTCAATCCGACAATAATTCCGCTAGGGGTCCACTTAATGATTGTGTCGTCGCATTTAATATTTCCCTGCTTAAAACGAATATTCCCCAATTAATCTAATATAATATGACAACTTGCATACTTTGCAAAATTTATAAATATTACCCACAACTATAACATTATCTCAAATTCACACCATAATATAAAAAATTATTTTAAGAAAATTAATTTTTTATTCATAAAATCTGGGTTTCATTATTATTATTATTATTATTATTATTATTATTATTATTATTATTATTATTATTATTATTATTATTATTATTATTATTATTATTTTTATGATTATTATTATTATTATTATTAATAATATTATTATTGTTAATAATAATAATAATAATAATATATTATTATTATTATTGATATTATTATTATTATTATTATTATTATTATTATTATTCTTATTGTTATTATTCTTATTGTTCCCTTATTATTATTATTATTATTATTATTATTATTATTATTATTATTATTATTATTATTATTATTATTATTATTATTATTATTATTATTATTATTATTATTGTTAATATTATTATTATTATTAATATTATTATTACTACTTATTATTATTATTATTATTTTATTTTTATGATTATTGTTATTATTATTATTATTTTTATTATTATTATTATTATTTTTATTATTATTACTACTACTACTATTATTATTATTATTATTATTATTATTATTATTATTATTATTATTATTTTATTATTATTATTATCATTGTTGTTGTTATTGTTTTAGTTATGTACATAACACATCTAAGGATAGGGGATTTGTTTTAATTTGGGGTAATGATTTCTTCAGTTATAAATATTAATCCTTGCAAAATTATTACAATTATGCTTCTTTGCTCAGTTGGTCATTGGTTCTATGTTCTAAGCTAAAAGTCAAGAGTTCGAATCATAGCACAGCCCATGATATGTTGGGGCTCGAAAAAACCCCTAAAATTTACCCCATAATTTATATATCGAGTGTTACACGTATATATGATGCGTAACTTGAATCCATCATATGTATATATAGCCATTGTTGGCTATGATCTATAACCATCGCTGACTATAAATCATTTTTTGACCATCTAATATGTAGCCGCTCATTCTAACAACGGACGACCAAATTAAATCACTCAGTACGTATCCACAAAATTTTCTTACGGAACGTTAAAATTCAAAACACTCATTCTCCCTCTTAAAACATAACTTTCTATTTCTTCACCCAAATTTTAAATTTTTTTATCTTTTTCGTTATAAATTTAAAGTTGTCAATCTATATGTCATTGACGAGGGCTCGAAAAGACCTTTAAAATAAGAGACATTGTTGATATTTGTTAACTGATGTAGTTAAAATGTTAAAAGTTGCAACCAAAGTTTATAATAGTGTATTACAAAATATAATATTTTAATTCATGTTAACAATAGATCTTGTTTTAAACATGTTAACGAGAGTTTTAAACAAATAATTATTTCTCCGTATGTATAATTTTAGCTAAATAAAAAGATGTCAACAATAGATCTTGTTTTAAACATGTTAACGAGAGTTTTTTAACAATGTATATATTAATAATTTTTGATTTGTAACAAAAAATTATTGAATTTTAAAATTTAATTGAAGAAAGACAAAAAATTGAGTTAAAAGAGATAATGAGTAGTGTGACCCTTTCTGGGATTTTAAGCTAAATAACTATCCGCAGTAAATTCTTGCGAATACTAATTAGTATCCGTAATAATTTCTTACAGATAATAATCATTCTTTTCTAATTTTGGCCGTCTGTTACTGAAATGAGTAGTTACAGATCAGCTCCATAACTAGCCGTTACTATAAATTATTCTCCATGTATATATGTTTATATGATAAAGTACCTAATTTATCTTATATTTTACATTCCTAAATCTGACGAACTTTATTGTAAAATGAAAATTACCATATAAATCATTAATGATGGTGTGCTGCCTAAATTGATCCATATTTTCTAAAAATTAAAAACGACCACTTTTAAAATAATGATAAATATCATGTTATTTCGTAATTCTCAAATATTTTATTTATACCTATAAGCTGATACAGATCAATAAACTATAAGACTTGATCAAGTTACAATCATGGACCCATCTAAACTCATATATCTGGCCAGGCCCATTTAACGATATTACAAATTTTTTGTCTAACATAAGCTTATCTTTGAAGAGGATTGAGTAAGAGAATCAAGGCCCATCTTTACACAACAAAAGCCCACATATTAACAAATCAAAACTCGTTTTCCTAACAAATGTTTGATCAACTCTGGTTTGTGTTTCATCCAAAATTTATTTAGTTCCAACTACATATATTATTAAAAATATAAATTAAAAATAAACATGGTATTTTAAATTTTATAATGAACGAAAAAGAAAAGATCGTGAAGAAGACATGAGTTTTATGTTATATTATTTTGATAGTGATTTTTTTAGTAAATAAAAAAAATTGACTAATTTTTTAT
This sequence comes from Panax quinquefolius, assembly GCA_020205615.1. Taxonomy (NCBI): domain Eukaryota; kingdom Viridiplantae; phylum Streptophyta; class Magnoliopsida; order Apiales; family Araliaceae; genus Panax; species Panax quinquefolius. Next base: position 19,954,731 of record CM035151.1, read on the forward strand.
TAAAGTTTTGAAATGAACAAACCTTAAAGTTTTATCTTATATACTTTGTCGCTAAAAATTAAGACTACGATTTTTGATATAATGATCCAATCGAACTGTCAGTCCATCCGTCGCTAAAAAAGTATGCAAGATATATAAAATAAAAGGTAAGCTCAAAATGAACTATATATAAATATATATATATATATATATATATATATATATATATATATATATATATATATATATAGTCGATCTTAAATCATTATTATTCAATCACTGAAGTTTCCTTTCCTTTAGCGATGAAACAACATATATAAGCGTCATATAAAAGTATAGGATTCGGTTGTATTTAATGAACCGTCCGTCGGGTCATCAAATCGCTAAAGGGGTGAGTTCGGATGAGGATTGGATAAGATCCAGATCACAGATATATAGATATATATATATATATATATATATATATATATATATATATATATATATATATGTGACTAAAGAATCTACCAAGCGTAAAACACGCGGTCGAGGTCAAACCCCTTTTTCGACCCATACCGACTCATGTATTTTTTTGCCGATCCGCTTTTTTTTCCGCTTTTATTCTTTTCCAGATATATATATATATATATATATATATATATATATATATATATATATATATATATATATATATTATAAACTCACCAACAATATAAGAAAACATATAAATTTTCTGCTATTACTTTTGTTATGATATCATAATTGAAGTTATTTATTTATTGTGGTCCAAAACTCAGAAATAACTTTATTTCTACTTTCTTCTTCCTCCTCCTTTCCATTGCCGACCCTAAAAGCTCCCCTCTCCTAAACCAAACTGAGTCAGATAGGTGACAAGGCTGTGGTCAGCCATAGCTGTGGTATATTGCTGAGCCGAAACTTTTGTTATTACAAAAATTCAATTCTGTTCGGAGGCCTGAGGGTTCTACATTTTCACCCAGTTCTGGTAAAAAATATATTACTTTCTCTCCCTCTCAATCTGCTATATATGTATAAATATATATAATTGTATACACAGAGCAAAAAAATATGCACACATACACAGACTGTGGTTGTAGTCCCTGAATCTCAGAGCCCTGAGGTATATATAATTCATTAGTTGTGGGGTTTCATTAAATCTAGATAACAAGTTAATTTTGCATTTTCAGTTTTGGAAGTTGATAGGTATACTTTCCTTTCTTATGTACAATTACAGTTTTCAGATAGCTCAGTTAGACAATAAAAGGATTTATGTTGTTCCCTTCAAGGATTCCGACATTTATGATCCTAAATAAGGAAGGAATGACAACGATAGCCTGGATTCAGTATCTTATGCATTAATATGAAAATATAGATAATCTCATATATATAAGGATTAACAAGTTTTAGTTAGCAATTTGCTTGTGTCATAATGATTTGAATTTTCTAAATAATATGAAGCCGAATGTTACCCTCAAAAGCTGGTGACAAAATCGAATCCTCATGATCCAATTTACTTTAATATTGTTAAATATCTGATCCGTGAATATGTTAGCTTTGGGAGGCCCTAATGTGGTTATGTTCTTGGCTGTTCCATTGTGTTAGGAGTTTATAATCAATCTTGTCGGTGCAAGATGTTTTGTTTTCTTGCCTTCTTGGGAAAAAAGAAGTGCCCTTGAGAGCTGTCTCCTTTTAGTTATAATATGTTTGTCAATGTGCAATAGCCTACTTATTCTTTCTGATTCTGCAAAAAGTTTCACCGTGTTTCGCCACTGGTTATGATAGAATTCATCACACTTTCCAACACTCTCTTGTTTCACTTGGAATCTGGTATAAAATTTCTCTGTATGTAATTTTATACAGAATTTCCTCTTGATACATTTTCATTGTTTCCTGATTCTATTATGGTTTTAGTTAGTATTGTCTTCGAAATGATTTCACTTTCACTCTTTGTCTCATTTCAGATGGAATTGATGGATGCAGCAATGCCAGATGGCGGAACAATGGGGCCAGTAAATCCTGATGTCAATGCTACAAAAGTGGAGGATATTGGGCATCGTGTTGATGAAATGTTCACAAAGGTTGATAAGGTGAGTTTCGGTCGATTGAAACCAACACTGCATATCGCTCTCTTGGCTTCTTTGTCTGAACCTAAATTTTGGTCATAAAAGTCATCTTCACGCCTTAAAAGATATGACTGCTTTGTATATTTACATCCATTCATATCATCTTCATGTCTTAGGGTTATAACTGCTTATTTGTATTTTTAGATTTTTATCGGCAGGTTAAATTTAGGTATCTACTTGATCATTTATAGACATTCCAATTGAAGAAGTTGTGACTTGCAGCTATTGCTTTAGATACAAAACCGATCAGTTTGTGATGATGGTAATTTGGCAGAATCATTATTATCTGGAGTAGTCAATAGCATTAGATAATTAGTATTACTGAAATGAATGGCAGATGAAGGAGCATAGATAATGAGGAAGTTCCTGGAATGTCAAGACATTACAATCATGAAAGAACCAAAAAATATGTTCTGATTATTTATTTATGAATTTTGATGAGTAATATAATCTGATTAAGTTTTACTCCAAATTTTCAATGTATGCCACATTTTAAAAACAGGAATTTTAAAAACCATTGCTGTTTTTAAAATATAAACATGGAAGTAGATTCTGATCACATGCGTAATATATTCTATTTTTGGAGAAAATCTTCTACACAGTGAATGTGTAACAATCATAGTTGTTAAATGTCGCTTAGGCGACGCCGGTATGCCCAAATGGGTCAAGCAAGCAAGGTGTACCAAATGACTTGGTTCAGATCGCAAGTCCAAGCGCTCGAAAAACAAAGACGCCATGGACGCCTTCCTCCGACGACGCAGAGAGTCAAGCGGCGACTTGATCTGTTGGGCCTTTTGGGTTTAAAAAATATCAAAACGACGCTGTTTTTCCATCACCGCCTCTAATCCTAGATCTAATCGCGAATCAAGAGCGTAATCAAGAAAAAGCGAATCAACAAGGAGTAGAGGGGAGAGCGAGCAATAGTACTTACCGACGACTACGAGCCGACGAAAGCATTTATTTACGAGCCGAATTATTTATTTAGCGACGATGAGTATTTATTTAGAAAGACGAGCAAATGACGAGCGAATTTACGATCTTTTATCTTCGTATGGGTTTGCCACGAGTTCGCCGCTTCGCTTTTCTTTTTCTTCGCTTTTCTCGATTTCTTTTCTTCTTTCTTCTTCTCGCTGTTCAACTCGTGATGTGCTTCTTTCTTACGAGTCGTGATATGCTTTGCTTCTTTATTTCTTTTTACACCGCCTCCACAATTTGTCAATTGTCACATATATATAAATTTATATATTTATGTTTTATATAATATATATAAATATAAATTTATATATATATATATATAAATTTATATATTTATATTTTATATATGTAGTATGTATAATGTAATCGGATTTTTTTTTTTCCAATGTATAGATAAAATGTCGGATTTTTTTTTTAATATATAGATAAAATGCATTGAATATTAATTAAGTTTCATAATTGTCATCATTTTTACACTTTATGTATATGTATTTTCCAATCGTAATACGAGAGTTGTTTATTGTTTACAAGTAAAAATAAAAATATGTCAATGTCTCAATTGTCTCTAATGTATTGTTTGATTGATCAGATTTTTGTAGAAACTAGAAAAAATGGCGGAAAGTTCTAAATATAATTATGAAATAACGAAGGACCCTAAAAGAAAAGCTAAATCGAACGATCCGGGTTGAAATATATGGATATCGGGCTTGGATTTAAGTAATAGGGATGTCGTGGCAATGTACACTTTGTGAGAAGAAATGTCATTCGGCATCAAAAGGCTCAAACAACATCTAGCCTTAAATTATGGAGATGTAGCTAAGTGTCCCAAAACAACAACAAAAATTACGAGGGAGATGCAAGCGCTTTTGAATAGTAAAAAGAGGAACAAGCCACTGAAAGCTAGATGATGATGATGATGTAGTAGAAGTGCAAGAAGAACAATCATCTGCTCGTTCAAGCATGGCTTCCAATACTTTTTCTAACACTATCCCAAGTTCGGACGGCTTCTAAAAGGAAGAATATCAGATTTCAATTCCAAGTTCCACAACCAAAAGCTAAGACGGTTGAAACACTTCTAAGGAAGACTCAAGAAGTCAGAGAGAGAGATATAGCAAACCGCTTGAGCCAAACGAGTATCAAAGCTCATTGAGGACACCGAAGAAAAGGAGAGAGTTCAAATGCACGTTGCCGATTTTTTCACGAATGTGGCATACCATTTAATGCTGCAAATTCAAGGAGATTTGAAGTAATGGTCGAGTCCATAGGCAATATGGGCCGTGTTTCAAGCCTCCAACGATCACGAAGTCGAGGGTTCCTTTACTTGAGAAGGCAAAGAAGAAAACCGATGACTTAAAGAATAAACATGAAGTTGCTTGAAGGAATACTACCGCTCACTCATGCCGATGGGTCGGACAGATAAGAGGGAAGACACTTATTGAATTTTCTTGTTAATAGTCCCGAGGGGACTTATTTCACGGGTTCCGGCTGATGCCTCCAATCACCCTCAAGATGCCACAATGTCAGCAAATCTACTTGATAGCAAGATCGAGGAAATTAGCCCCAGTATGTTGCTCGTGTGGTCACGCATAATGCCTCTAATTACAAGGCAATGGGCATATACTAACGGAGAGGAGACCTACACTGCTTTTGACACCTCAGGCCACCACCGCTGCCTCGACCTTATGTTAGAGGACATAAGCAAGTCAAGCAATTTCAACCCACAATCACAAATGCAAGGAGAATTACAACATTCATTTATGTATACGGTCGCCTTCTCAAAGCTATGATGAGGAGAAAACGAATGGGAGGGATCTTGTGAGATCCGCAGCTACTAGATTTGCTACAACTTTTCCTCACCTTGCAGAGTTTGTACAAGAATAAAGATGCATTGAGGCATTTGTTCATTAGTGAGGATCGTCAAAATCAAAGTTGCTTGCCATCAAGCAGGAAAAAGTATGTGATATCGTTATTTCAACAACATTTTGGCATACCGTTGAGGATCGCATTAGAAGCGCCACAACCACTTCTTATAGTCTTGAGGATTGTCGATAAGGATGAGAAACCCACTATGCCGAAGTTATCATTGCGATGGAATGCGCAAAGAAAAAAAAATCAAAGATGCATTTGATAACAAACAAAGATCGTATAAAGAAGGTGATTGAAATTGTTGAAATGGCGATGGGAAAATCAAATGGAGCAAAAATTATATGGGTCATGCGTTGTTTCTCAATCCAGCAAGTACTTTGATATCAAAGAGGAACGCTTGTTGTTTGCTAATGCTTTACGAGATGACTTCAATGACGTTTCTTGCAAAGATGGTGCCCCCAAGTTAGATTTGCTAGACAAGATAAGCAATCTAGCCGACAACCATGATGCTTCTCGCGATACTTTTGCAAGAGAAATGGTGATTAGGCAACGGAAAATAAAGAATCCTCAGACGTATATTAAATATATATATATATAAAAGATATATTTTGATGATGATTTATATACATTCTTCATTTCCTCCTTTAAAAATATTTATATTTCTTTTAAATGTTTGCTAGTTGATTGGTGGAATGCTTTTGGAGTGCGAGCTATTGAGCTATCCTCATTTGCAAAAAGAATTCTATGCCTATGTTTCTTCTTCTTCCTATTATGAAGCGCATTGAGTACATTTGAGTTTGTAAGTACTTTCTATTGTTAGTTCAAATTTCAAAAGGAATAAATCATTCACTATTATTAAAATTTTATCATTAATATTATTATTTTTTGTTCTATTTATTTTAGATTCATACGAAGAAGAGGAATAGATTGGAACACAAACGATTGAGTGACTTGGTGTATGTCCAATACAATCGAAAGATCGACTCAAGGTTCCAAAAGAGGCGTGAACTTGGCAATAATTTTGATCCATTAGTCATCATGACTTTGAATGGGGTAATGAATGGATCGATAATGATGCCGATGTTGTTCATCCCGGGGAGATCTTACATGGAATGATGTGGATCGAGCAACCGCAGCATCTAACACGCTTGAGGGTCGCAATCTTTCAAGGAATGCTCGTATAATACTAGTAATAATCTAGTGACATACTCTCGACGTGGTGGTGGTTCAATTTCAAGGGAATTTGATAGATTCCGACTCCGATAATGAAGTTGATGAAGAAGAGAGAATTCCAAATGATGATGAAGATGTGGAGGATGATTTTGGAGAAAGACCACCACCTACGCCTTTGAATGAGAGTAGTTCTCGTGGAAGAGATGGAGATGACCTTTTTTATGATGATTTTGATTGAATGATGTTTTTAGACTAGTGTAGAGAGTCTAAATATTATTTTGGCTTGCTATGGTGGTGTTTTATTAGTTATTAGACTACATATTTGTGATGGTTGGTTACAACTCTATTTTCTATGTGGTGTTTGTTGAATTCTTCAACTCTTTTACTAATTTTTAATATCAAGTGAGTTGTTTTTGGATTGTTATTGATAAGTATTATGATAATTATGCCTTTAATGTTATTCCATAATGTTATGTTTTGAGTTTTAATGTATATAAAATTTTATTACCAATATACTTGTTAAGTAAAATAAATATCATATAAATTGCACATTGTAAACGACTTGTCGCCTTACGGACGCCATGGCGGTCGCCTTGTCGCCTAGGCGTCCAGGCAGTCGGCTACCGCCATGACTCGCCATGGCGCCGTAACAACTATGGTAACAATCTCATTTCCTCTTTCTTTAATCACAATTACTGTGGAAGTAAATATTTCAAATGTTCTAACTTTAGACAAAATCTTCTGCACGTTGAATGTGCAAGAATGGTTATTTCCTCTTTCTTTAATCTCTGTCACTTTTACTTGGAATCTGAATGAGTGTGTTTGTGAGAGTGTGATTGAAAAAGCCTGTATCTTTTGTTTTTTGGTGTAGAATGTCCGAGTCAAAACTGTGGACAAAACTGGATAACATGTTACCTTGTCACTGTTTCTGTTACATAAATGTGCATTTTTATGCCATTACTATCATAATTATAAATTAATAATTCTTTCACGGCCATTAGTGACGCTGCATTTGGCAAACCATTGAATGGCAAAACTTCCTTTTGCCACATTATACATCCATCACATTGTAATGCCACAATTGCACCACTACCCTCCTCTCACCAACTTAATCAAAATCAAAAACAAAAAAATTAGAGCTCTAGTAACTCGTATAAACAGTTTACTTTTGGTTTAATATAGTTCAAATTTGAGGTCTGCTATTATTTCAATCTGAAAGCCAATTTCAAGTCCTTCTATAGGGCCAAGCCCTGCTCTTTGGCTCCTCAAATCCAAAAAAACCCCTTTGACAAAGTTATCATTTTTCCTTTTTAGTTATTATTTTTTCTTGGTGCAAAACATGTGAGGTAGGTAAGGTATCCCAAACTCCCGGCATCCCGGCAGGGCACATTGTGCCTACAACAACCACACATCTACTTTTATGCTAAGTCCTTAAGGATTCTGAACCAGTGTTATATTGATTATGATTCTGCATACTAAAGATTATGCATACTAATATTTATGTATAGCCTACACAATCTAAATGTAGTGAGATTTAGAGGATGAAAACTGATCCTGGATTGGTGCCACAATACTAAATTACCATGTAAAGTTCCCGAATGATTATCTTCGAGATTCTTCCTATTAAGTTAGTTCATGTATTAGAAATTTAGAATGGTGCGATCTGTTAAAGATAGATTGAGATTCTAATCTTTGGATTTACTTTCCTATGTCAAAAGTGTATCATCTTATTCTATTGCAGCTTGAGCAAATACTCAACGAGGTTGAGCAGTTCTACTCAACATCAAGTAGAAAGCAGCTGAATACTTCAAAAGGTAGCTCAACTGTAAAGGACAAGGATAAGGAGAAACATCTGGCTAGCTACAAAAAACGGCAACAGGATGCATCACGAAGAGAAGCAGCAGCTTTAAAGAGAATGCAAGAGCTTATGCGACAGTTTGGCACGATATTACAGCAGGCAATATGAATCCTTTGCAAGTCTTTTTTGTAAATAGTTAAATATATAACTGTCTACTGAATATATGAGCCGTTTGGAAATACTACGAGTTTTTTTTCTGCCATTGGGTCTTACTTGAAACTTGTGCTGATTCAAGCAAAGTTCTTATTCTTTCTAGACTCTACATTATAAAAATACAACGACGTCTCATTTTTCCTTGGAGGTATTATTATTATGGAAGGTTGTGCTTTGCATACGGTCAAGTGCACACTTATGAAATACTTAGTCACGGGTTCAACTCTTGGAAACAGCCTCTTTATTTAGGCTTCATACATATGACCTTCCCCAGACCCTGCTATTTGCGAGAAGTTCCTTGTGCATAGGGAGCATGTTATTTGGTAAAGGTAATTTAAAAGGAGATATTGGAATTGTCTAAATGCACAGAAGAAATACAATGGGAATATGAACATATAGTACCATTAATAGTGCATGTTGCTTCTTTAATAGTGTATAAAATTCATTTCAGTAAGCTGATGCTCAATTTAAGTTGAACAGACGTACTATTGCTTAAACATGCTTTAAAACAGTGCCAAGGGCAAATAATAGATCATGGTGTGGATTCTATGTACTGTACTATTTTAGATATTTGAAAATCATTTTCCTGTACATAGGCAGCAATACTAATAACATTTTTCTAATATAACTTACTCCCTCGTCCTACCTTTTTTCTCCCCCTTTTCCTGAGTGTTTGTGGCACAGAGTTTAAGACATTATGAAAACATATTTATGATTGAACTATTATTTATACATTATTAATATAGTTACTGTATAGTATATAAATCTGATAAACATAATTCAAAAGTATGATCAGGTTGATCTGTTTTCGGAACATCTTAAATGTGTTATCTGTTGCAGTGTCCTTGTTGCTTCTATATATATAACTCCAAATTAGTTAGCAAGCTCTATTTGTCAACATTTTAAACAAAATACAGGTCATTAGTCAGTTGTAAAATACTTATGAGTTTTCCTAACATAGTCCTGGTTTGCTTGCCAGATCACTAAGCACAAGTGGGCAGGCCCTTTTATGCAACCTGTGGACGTTGTAGGTCTTGGTTTGCATGACTACTATGAGGTAGATCTTTTCACTGCCACTTAAGTTTTCTTCTTTTTGAACCATATGTCATTGTCACTAGTTAAACTCTGTTCCCAATATTTATTGTCACTTTTTTCAAAGCATTTTTCCTTTGAGTAATTTGTTTTGAATTGCGTATACTAGGTTATTGAGAAGCCAATGGACTTTAGTACAATAAAAAACAAAATGGAGGCCAAGGATGGTAGCGGATATAAAAGCGTCCGGGAAATATGTGCAGATGTGAGATTGATATTTAAGAATGCAATGAAGTATAATGATGAAAGGGATGATGTTCATGTGATGGCAAAAACATTGTTGGCAAAATTTGAGGAGAAGTGGCTGCAGCTTTTGCCAAAAGTTGATGAAGAGGTAAAATTTTCTATCAGAGGACTTGATGGTTTTAGTATACGAAAGGGGTGTGTTAAGTTTAAATTTTGATAGTTAGGAGGTGAGGTTAAATATCTGGGTTCTTTTTTCTAAATTTTATCCCGAGATTGTTGGTGAATTTTTAAAACTATTACTTGCAGGAGAAAAGTCGAAAGGAGGAAGAAGCAGAGGCGCAGTTAGGTATGCAGCTAGCCCAGGAAGCTACTCATGCCAAAATGGCAAGGGATCTAAGTATTGAGGTATTTACTATTCGAACCAAAACAAACATCAAAATAAAAATTTAAAACTATATGATTTCATAAACTTCCACCTGCATAGTATGTCGGTTTTTCTGTTTGAATATGTAAGAATCTTCATTTTAATATTTTTCAGCTTGATGAGGTTGACATGCAGCTGGAAGAACTCAGAGAAATGGTGCTTCAGAAGTCCAGGTTTGTTATAAATAGCATAACGTAAAATTTTCACCCGTGCTGGTTCAGTTTCATACACAACTCTAATTTTACTAGTGTCTAGGATTGATTTGTTTTGTGTAATTCCATAGTGATTTTCTTTTCAAAGCTTAATAATGCAATATTAGGAAAGCCTGACTCCTTTTAGATGATCTACTAAACACTTATACCAATACACCGCAATGGCTTAGGCTTGTTACATGAAAACCTAGTATGGAGTCATTTTTCGCTCATCTTTTTCCTTCAAGGGATTTTATAAGATCTCTGTTACAGTAATATATCCAGTTAAAGTTGTGTATTTCAGTACATTGTTTTACCATATCAACCTCGTTAACCCATGCTGAACTCAAAATAACCTTTTTAGGAGGATGTCAACTGATGAGAAAAAGATGCTGGGGACAGCTCTCACCCGTTTGTCACCTGAAGATCTCAAAAAGGCACTACTAATGGTTGCCCAGAATAACCCGAGCTTTCAAGCAACAACTGAAGAGGTCGACCTTGACATGGATTCCCAGGTCATATCATCTGTCTATTTTTACGATGTTAGCATACTTTATTTATCCTATAAATTACAAGGAACATTTTACTGAATGATGGCAGAGGGAATCTACACTATGGAAGTTGAAGTTTTTTGTGAAGGATGCTCTGCAGATTCAAGGTAATAGCTCAGCGAGCATGGGTGGCAACAACAACCAAAGCAACAATAACAAAAGAAAAAAGGAGATTTGTGATGCTCTTGCTAAAACTTGTCAGAAAAGGAGCAAAAAACTCCCCAACTGATATAGCGCATGTAGCCCATATTTTGCAAATCATTCCTTGAACTAGTTTTCCTTATCTGGGAGTTCCTTACTTCTAGACAGATTTCACAAAATCGTTTATGTTGGGATCTTTTCCTACAAGCTTGAACATGATTATTTTGTATATATTTGCAGATTTTCTTTTTATATTTCTGTCTGCTACTTTTGGTATTATCAGCTGCTGTTATTTTTGCCAACTAGATTGAGATTTGGAACACATTTTAAGTGATTACCTAACTAAACCTACCACAAGGGCACCTGGAGTTAAGGGTGTAAATGTGGAACCAAAGCGAGAGAGTTGCTCGAATTCGACTTGAAACGTTAAATTCATATTCGAATTCAAATTATATTTGAAAATTTTTACTCGGATTCGACTCGACTATTTATTACTATCGAATTATATTCACAAATTACTCGCGAGCTTTAAATAGTTCGAATTTGAGTCTTCACATAATAACTAGATTTATAATAAATATAATTATAAATTAAATTTGTTATTTTACTTAGAATTGAGAAAATATATTTACTATTATATTTTACAAATATAAAATCACAATTAAAATAAAAATAAAACAAAATAATAATAATTAATTAATCTAATTTGATTTGATTTGATTTAATTTTGTATATATTATAAAGAGAATATATCGAGTATCTAATTGAATCTTATCAATCGAGAATGTATAAAAATCACAATTGAGAAATCGAGTAGTTTGAATTTTAAATGAGCTGAGTATAACCTTGCTCAGATTCTATTCGTATTTTTATTCGAACTATTTTTTATACTCAGATTTGAATTATATATTTTTTAGAGTCGAGAGGCCGAAACAAGCCTTACCTGGAGTATGATGGTCCTAGAAACATAGGGTAGGAATATGATAATTTTCATGCATTACGGAGACTTTTCAAGTCTTTGTATGAGTATAGTGATCTTTCATGATTTTCCAATACCGCGTTGTGAATCATTTAGATAATGATTGTACTGTTTTATCCAAGAATATTATTGGTCTCCCTCAGTTAATGGCTCGGCAGTGTGTTTTCGGTTAGTATGAAGTTATTTTTTTGGTAAGTTGGTCAATTGACCAATAAAATACTCACACACGTATAACCTCGTCTGCGAGTCAGTATTCTATTGGTCAATTGACCCACTTATCTCAAAATAAATTTCATATTAACCATTTCCGTTGCGATTATACTATTGTGGCATCTTGAGCTTCATCTCTTGAATTGACACTATGAACAAAAGTTAACTACTTATGAACTCGGGATAGATGAATCATGCAAAGAGCTCAAGATTCAACTACTGTGTGTTCACAGTTAGTTTGAGAGAATTGATATTTTCATAAACAAAAATAATAGTTCCATCTCGCATGAATAATAAATATGTCCCACAATCAAGTGAGAGGAAGCTTGTGAAAATTTCAAATTTTACTTATGAAAATATAAATTCTCTCGAACAGTCAAAAATGATGTATTATTAGTTAATGAAATAGCCAAATTATAGTATAGCCTTGCATATTTGAGTCTACTTAATTTCATAAAAATAAAAGAGAATGAAGAAATATGGAAATAATTCATAGTTATATACAAAAAGTTTTAGCCTTGCAAATTCATATTTGAGTATACTTGTCCTTGCCAGTAAAAAATAAAAGAAAATGAAGAAAGAATTGGTTATGTTGTGAATTGTTGCTTCTGATTGACACAGCCAATATGATGGTTTGGGTTAATTGTTTTGTCGCTTTTTACCACTACCATTTCTTTTTCAATATTTCCCCCCTAAAAAGTCTCAATCAAGTCAAAAAGATGAGGAATCCCACAAGCTCACAATATTTACTCCCTCCGTCCATTTACAATTATTTTCTTCTCCAAAAAGATAAAATAAATTACATAAAATATATATATATATATATATATATATATATATATATATAGAATAATTAATAACAATGCATCTTGTTATAAATCATAAATGAGCATATATCATCATTATCATATAAAATAGAATCCAACAGACATGATTAAAAATGGGAAACCACCCGTCCGTTATTATTAATAGCGGACGTAACCCGTCGTTTGCAACTAATAGTCGCAAATGTAATATTATTTTTAATTTCAGTTCGCTTATAATAGATTAATAGTAGCAAACGAGGGGTTACGTTAGCTATTAATAGTAGTAGATGGGTCATTTTTCTCATTTCTAATCTCGATCGTTGGTTCTTATGCCTATTTTTGATCCATAACAAATACGTGTTATGAATCATTCCATATATATATATATATATATATATATATATATACACACACACACACACAAGGACTTTGACTTTCATGCTTTACTCATAATTTAGCCTTGAAATCTCCTCTATTTATAAAACAAAGATAGAACTGTTAGACAATGTGAGACTTTAAAAGTCCAAATAGAGAAACAAATATGATTATTGAACTTGGAGTTACAACACTTTAAATCCGATGTTGTACTCCTATCTTCTGTGTAACTGTACAAGTACTTGTAAACTTAGAGAGATTGAAACTCAATCTATTTAGCCAAGAATATTGATGGTGCATAAAAGAATAATTCTTTTTTCTTTTAATAAAAGGTTGAACATGTGCCTGAATTCATTATTGGAACAAGATGCTCGAAAAAGAAACAGAGGAATAACGGGAAGCAGGAAAGTCTGAAAGGTATCCGTCCCTGATGCCTCCAAAAGCGGTATGGTAACCTCCATGCCATGCTTTAGTACTTCATCATGAAGATGGTAAAACAACAATATGCACACAAATATACAGTTTTTACCTCTTGAAAGTGTCTGTATGGGGTATGAAAACACCAATTACTTTGCTATGAGATCATAAAGTCGATTCAATTGTACATCTGAATTGGTTTTGGATGCTAGATTTGTTGTATCCTTTTCTTACTGGTTTATCATTTGCTTCTTGATAATATTCTCTTATTCTTGGTATTTTAGACTTTATTTTTTCCCATCATCTAATTATGTGTCGTCAAAACAAATATATATTCCAAGAAAATTTACAACATTAGCAGTTAGCCACTGTAATCAGTAAAATGTATACAAGAATATGGTTTAGAGGAAACAATCATATTATTACATTTAGAAGAAAATGAACAAATTATGGTGGTTATACTATTGGATATACTTTTCATTTTGTTGCACTAGGATCATTTTAAGGGATTTATGTAACTAACTGGTTAACCACAATCACACACACGTATATATGGTAATGATTCATAACATGTATTTGTTATGTATCAAAAATGAATATACACCATCTCTATCGTTCAACAAATGACAACAATTTATTCAAAAAATACCAGGGCGACGCACACATATACATATGCGTAGACATACACACAGACATACATAGGCTAAAGCATGATGCACTTTTGTTTTAAATGACAGACGAAAACCTCTCTTCTAGTCTCTTTGTACTTGAACCAAAAAAACGAAAAAGGAAACTTCTCAATATACTTTGTGGTTTGTCTTTCCTAAACTAGTCTCTCATCTTTGGGATAGGGTTTCACAAATTCATCGTCTTTGATGATGTGTTATTCAATAAAACTAATGGTATCTTGTGACATAACCAGTTACAAAAATATAAAATAAGTATAATAATGACATTTCATTTGAAATATTATTTAAGACCATAATAAAATATTTAAAACCTATAACATATTATCCTAGTTAAAAACATTGATCTTTTGATGCCACCGAACACTAGAAACATAATTTTAAATAGCATGATGTGTTATTCTTTCGGTTCTTATTTGCTATGTGAACTTGATGGTGAATTATTTTAAATATTTATTGCAAATAGCATGATGTGTTATATATATATTGAAAGTATGAAATGTTACAGTTAACTTATGTGTACGTTGATTGAGTAATGAATGCTGATTGAGTAAGGAACTTAATCTTTATACTTGTTATATGAACTGAAGCATGTTTGTTATGTTAGTTTGATGTTTATGGGATGTATGATAAGCATATTATTATGTACTACGTGATGCATGAAAACTGTTAGATTTGCTGGGCTGTCGAGCTCAACCTTGCAAATAACTACTTTTGCAGGTTAAGGATTCAAGGTAACGTTATGTGCTACTTGAAAAACATAGGTCAGATGTGATACTTGAAGATTTTTACACTTTGGCTGAGTTATTAGTATTTGAACCATGTTTAAGGTTCCGAATAATGTATAATGTTTAATAGATGTTGAGTTATAAAGTTTAAGTTTTGTTTGTTGTATGAAAGGGTATCGAACTTGGATGTAAGTTTTGAAAAAAATAATGATAATCATGAATATATCAAATTAAATTGAGTTTTTAAATATATTCGGCTTGACTCGTTTAATAAACGAATTGTTTAGAATTTTTGTTGAATTCTTGGTTTTTTTTTTATTCATGTATATAAGTTAACAAAAGATCATGGCTATTAATTGCCGAAAATGCATCACAACAACTACTTGGGAGTCATCAACTAAATCATCCATCACACAAATCAAAACCTTCAACTACTCTCTGTCTCTCTTACCATCTTTCTACCTAATTCTCACTTCTCAGTCAGTAGCATCATAATTTATAAAATGAACCGTCACCCCCCTTCTGAATTTTACGAAAAAAATCAACCCCCATCAGAATGACTCCAAATCCGGTGTTAAATTTAATTGAAGGATATGTTC
The DNA here is from genome assembly GCA_020205615.1 of Panax quinquefolius. Classification (NCBI taxonomy): domain Eukaryota; kingdom Viridiplantae; phylum Streptophyta; class Magnoliopsida; order Apiales; family Araliaceae; genus Panax; species Panax quinquefolius. The sequence goes on from CM035151.1 coordinate 19,970,240, forward strand.
TTATGGCACCAATATGCCTAAAGAAAATTTTGTATATTCCCAAGACTTTATATAGTAGAGTATATGGTGATTTATCAAGAATAGTCTTGAAATAAATTGAAAATATAAGTTGTGTTGACTTTAGTTTAAAGTAAGGTTGTAATGGTACATATATCACATTAAAAAATTAATATTTTTATATGTTAAAATAATATTTTTACATGAATTTCTCTCGCATGAAGTTGTGACCCGCTCACTAATAATGTAAACGTCATTAAAAATATCAATTTTTATGTAGAAATATCAGTTCCCATCACATTATCATCCTCGAATCTCCTTCCGTATATACCCACATATTAAAATGATTTTAATCCACACACATAAAGGTAAAGAAAGCTCCCGAAGATAACAAGTTTAAATTGCATAGAGTACTTGGACAAAAAACATACTTAGAATTAGATTATTTTTCTTAACTTAATATTATTTCAGATTATTTAATCATTTGATGAGAGATTATTAGTCTCTTAATATGAGATTATTAGTTTCATAATTAAAGTCATTTGATAACTTAAAATAAGAGGGACTATTAATCCCACATATATCATGATATTATATAATATCTTATAAATAACCTTAGAAATGACAAAAATAGTTCATGAGACTATTTAAAGGACTATTAATCCCTAATCACAGAATAAAATAATCTAAAATAGTGTTAAATTAAAATAAATTATTTAATCTCAAACATGCTTTTTGCAAACAAATATGGCCTCAATTCCTTCTATTTAAGCTATATCTTATATAAACAGTTGTTTGAACTTACTTTTTCAATATATATAAGTGTGTAGGCCACTACAACAAAAAGGCTTATCAGTGATCGCATATCTGCGACCACATATAGTCGCAGATGACTATTAGCGACCGCCTGCGGTCGCTAATTCTAGTCGCAGATTATTTAGTCGCTGAAAAGACATCAGCGACCGACAATACCGACCGCATGCATAGCGACCTGAATCAATTGACCTCGGTAGTCGCTATTACGACTCATCTTGAGTCATCATCGTCAGTGTGACGTGGCTGCGCGTGGCGTGACCGATAATAATGACCATTGCGATCGATGTTAAAGTTAAAGAAGATTACTCGGTCGCTGTTAAGTTTTAGCGACCGTATGCGGTTGCTGATATATACTAGCGACTGGATTAAATCACGGTCGCAGATACCGGTCGCAAATGTTAGTATTAGCGACCGCATATGCGGTCGCGGATAGTTTTGGTCGCTGTTGGGCATTTTTCTTGTAGTGGGCAATGAAATCATACATTGCGTGAATTAGGGTTTCGAGTGAGTTGAGGAGAAGAGAAGTCCACGTAGAGTGTAAAAATGATTGAAGAATTGAAGAGGGTAGAAGAACATAGACAATTACTCTAGCAACGCGTGACAGAACTCTCAGAGATAATTAATGAGTTCTTGGGAGCCTTGGGTTTAAAGAGAATCCAAAAATCTCTTCTATTGAAATGGAATGAATTAATATTTATAGAGTTTCCTGTTATTAAGTCATCATATGTCTGACACATGTCTTGGTTATGTGTCTGGCATGTGATCTCAGGTGAAATTCTAGAAATACCCTTAATTACCAAAGTAATGCCTAAATCGTGTTGTGCTTCTAGCCGTCCAATCCATCCCTCAACCATTTTTCCAAAACAAGTTGTCTCTATAAGCCTTCTACCTCGAGACTTATGAAATTTCACCTTAAGTGAAATTTCATAAATACCCTTACTTACCCAAGTAAAGTCCAAATCATCATGTCCTTCGTTTAGCCGTCCAATCCAATCCCTCAACCATTTTCCAAAACAAGTTGCCTCCATAAGCCTTATGTCTGATCGGGACTCATAGAGGCCTCTCTCAAGTCTCGTATTTCAAGGTCTTTATTGTTCAATCCATGTCTTTCCGTTTTTCTTTCTTTATCTGAACATCATGTCATTCGATCCCATCGTCGGAAACTTCGAAAGAGTTCGACACGAATATGGGGAGGCCATGAACTAGGGATCAAACCCTGAGGGGAGGGTTGAACCTTAAAGGGGCCAAACCCTAGGTTCGTGCCTTCTTCGATGCCCTTCATTCACCTTGGCCTTTCTTGCTAAATTTTTATCATTTTCTCATGATTTAGAAAATTCTCTTGTCATGTGGCATTCAAGAAAAACCATTCATAAACCCTCACAAGTTTTTCTTGCCTCTTTCCTTGGTTCGAGTTCGTTATTCCGTCATTGCATTGCTCAAAGTTTGTCCGACATGACATTCAAAAATATGAAGAGGTGTGCCCTCTAGGAGGTCAACCCCTAGGGTGGCCGAACCTAAGAGTGCCTACTGCCTAGGGCCGGGGGTCACCTCAGCTTTCTTGTTCCTTCTATATATGTTCGTTTAATTTGTTTTGTCTTTATTTCATTTCGATAGTTCAAATCAAGTTCAATCAAGAAAGTCGTTATCGAAGTTTATCACAAAGTACGACCACTTAGGGGTGGGTGAACCTAGGGGGCTGAAATCCTAGGTGCTCGCCCTTTTTGTGACGCCCCCAAAAATAGGTATACATCACCCATCTTGGGTAGTCAGATACATGGTACAGAATTTAAATACAACTTACTAATATAACTGTCGTGTACAATACGACATAAATCGTGAGTTTGAATACAAATATTGTCTACTAGATATTATACAAACTCAAAAGGAGTCCTTATTACAATTATTATCACACTATTTCACGTAATAGTGAGGGACTACTAATGCTATCCTCTCGGGCCATTACTCTGCTTTCCCAGGCTCGTCCCGGCTATATTCTCATTTCACGAAGAGAATAAAGAAAGAAAGGGTGAGCTCAACTAGCTCGATGAAATATTATGACTAAGATAATGCGTAATAAATTATCATTAGCCTCAACAATGTTGTTAAACGATAAAATATAATGAACATCAAGTTTAACTACAATGAACCAAAGAATCCATTAAAAGAGTCGAATAGAAAATAAAATCTACTATCTTTTATGATTTAAAAGGTTTTTCATCATCATATAGTGAGACTCAACTTTAATAAATATTCCACATCATTGAATCACCCCGCACTTCTACTACGATGATATTCTTTAGTATCACGACCACAATTATTCATCACTACTGGCGAAGAATAGTTGTGTATTCATTAATGGTCATGATCATGCCAACAATCGTCCATCAATGCACTACTGACCAATCGAGGATTTTTATCATATCATTTGTAACATTACTATTCGTGATTACACACACGAATAGTCTCTCGTCATAATCATACCAAGTCCATCTATGCATTACAGCCACGGATGACTTTCAACATAATATAAACATGAGGATGATGACAATGATATAAGAATTCAATAAAACAAGTTCAAGAATTATTTTATCCAGGGAATTATTAACGTCCAAATTATCAACATGATACTATTTTGTAGAGTAAAATTCAAGAATGATCGGAAGAATATTTCCATGAAAGATCTTCGGATGAAACGCAAATATCGAGGATATTCTACTAATTTCATGGAGTATAGAAGTCAAAGTTTTAACCAACCGGTATAATAAAAATGGAATAACAAAAGAAATCACCACGCATGCGATAGAGCCTTGCAGCGAGTTATTCCAACAGAATAATAAATAACGGAACCAGTCCCGCGTAAAACGCATGCAGAACGTGGATGTTCCAACGAGAATAATAATAAAGATTTTAACCAGTCCTGTAAAACACACGACATGATGTTCCAACGGAATAATAATAAAAGACGGAACCAGTCCGATGTAAAACACACGATGGGATGTTCCAATGAGAATAATAGAAGAATGTCACCAAGTATAGGGTAAACCACATTATCTGAGTTATTCAGCAGAATAATAAGCGATGGAATAACAACAGTTCTCTTCATGAATAAGAAAGAATAACACCCCTTACATTTGGTAGGAGATTGAATCTTTGCAGTAGTGTAGTAACAAAATACTCTTCTTCTTTCTCTCTTATTCTCTCTATACTTTCTCTCTCTAAAGCTTGAATGAATTAAAAAAAATAATGAAGCATTAGGCCTCTATTTATAGAAGATTTCTAGCTTAGCACTTTTACCGTGTGAAAAATGCAAGTGGCTTGACGACTGGTGATGTGAAAAGAAAAGTGGTTCGACGCCTGCAATGTGAAACGACAAGTGGTTCGACGTTTGGTAAAGGTAATTACTATTGACGAAGGTAATTACTATTCACAAGGGTAATTACTATTGATGAAGGTAATTACTTATCGACGAAGGTAATTACTATTCACAAGGGTAATTACTATTGACGAAGGTAATTACTATTAACGAAGGTAAATACTATCGATGAAGAGACTCTTAGATGATGACATATGGGCCCCCCCATAAAATAATCAAACTTACCACAAACGTCTCATAACAAACTCTTTATATACATTAAGGATTGAATAAATATTACCACAAATCATTTTATTTTTAATCAACACATTTTAATCTTTCAACAATTATTAATCATTTATAACTTGTCGCCTCAATTATTGATTTAATAATATAACATATTATACGAGATGATCTTGTGACAATAATTGAATCAATAATATAAGAGATATGATGCAAAGTGAATTCTTCATGCTTGATAATTGAGTATAGCTAAGTGACTTCTCACGTAAGCATCAATAATCAATACCGTGTCTACTTATACAACTACGCCAGACATCGTACTTTTACTACTCTTAGGTAGTTCAACGGTTTTAACGGTAACACCTCTGTCGTTATTTTTATAGAAAGATAATTTTATCGCTTTTCTAACTACGACAACACTTCCGCTAGGGTCCACCAATGATTGAGCCGTCGTATTTAATATTCCCAGACAAAAAGAATATTCCCACCCAAACGAATATTTTATAACAACTTGCTTACTTTGCAAAATTTATAAATATTACCCACAACTATAACATTATATCAAATTTATTCCATAATATTCAAAAATAATATTTATAGAAAATTCATCTTTATTTATAAAAGTTGGGGTCTTACACTTTTATTTATTTATTTATTGTGTCTTAATTTTTTCGCTTTTCATTCAATATTTTAACTCACATGTAAATCATAATTTATACGTGTACCACAAAATACAAACTTCGCTTATTTTATATGTAGCTTTAATCCATACGTAGGTTAGGTGGGGTGGGTGGGGTGGGGTGGGGGTGGGGGGGGGGGTGGGGAGGGAGGGTGGGCGCTTTGCAACTTGATTAATGACATGAGCAGCGACCATGAACTTAAAATATACATGTTGCATGTCCATTTTTAAACAACTTTCTATCAAAATGTAACAATACTATGTATATATAAATAAATGTGAAATCGCATATATATTCAACATGTGGCGCCCCCAAAATTAGGTATACATCACCCATCTTGGGTAGTCGAGATACGTAGTACGTAATTTAAATCTGACTTACTAATATAAGCGTAGGTATGTCTGACGTAAAGCTGTGAGTTTGAATACAAATATTGTCTACTAGAGATCATACTGAACTCAAAAGGAGTCCTCATTACAATTATTATCACACTATTTCACGAATAGTGAGGACTACTAATGCTATCCTCTAGACCATTACTCTGGTTCCCAGACTAAGTCCAAATATATTCTCATTTCACGAGAGAACGGTGAAAGAAAGGGTGAGCTCAACTAGCTCGATGAAAAATATTATGACTAAGATAATGCGAGAATAAATTATCATTAGCCTACAACTGACGATGTTAAACCGATAAAATATAATGAACATCGGGTTTAACTACGGTGAACCAAAGATCCATTAAAAAAGAGTCAAGTAGAAAATAAAATCTACTATCTTTTATGATTTAAAAGTTTTTTCATCATCATTATAAATGAGACTCGACTTTTAATCAATATTCCACATCATCGAATCACCCCCGCACTACTGGCCAAGGGATATTCTTTAGTATCACGACCACAATTATTCATGCACTTCTACGGGCGAGAATATTTGTGTATTCATTAATAATTCATGATCATGCCAACAACTGTCCATCAATGCACTACTACCATTGAGGATTTTTACCACATCATTTGTAACATTACGGTAAGATTACACAATAGAATAGTCTCTGGTCATAATCATACCAAGTCCATCTACGCACTACTGAGGGCCACAAATGACTTTCAACATAATATAAACATGAGGATGATGACAATGATATAAGAATTGAATAAAACAAGTTCAAGAATTAATTTATCCGAGAACCAAAACATCCAAATCACAACATGATCATCGCTTTGTAGAGTAAAATTCAAGAATACTTGAGAAGAATATTTCCATGAAAGGATCTTTGGATGAAGCCTTGCAAATATCGAGGATATTCCACTAATTTCATGGAGTATAGAAGTCAAAGTTTTAACCAACCGGGTATAATAAAGAATGGAATGACAAAAGAAATCACCATGTAAATGCGATAGGCCATTACAGTGGTGTTATTCAACGAGAATAATAAATAACGGAACCAGGTCCGGCGTAAAACGCACAGACAGAATATTCCAATAGAATAATAAAGAATGAAACCAGGTCCGGCGTAAAATACAGACGGGATGTTCCAATGAATAATAATAAAGATTAAACCAGGTCCCTGTAAAAAACACACGAGATATGATGTTCCAATAGAATAATAATAAAAGGCGGAACCGGTCCTAAAAACACATGAGACAGGATGTTCCAAATGAATAATAGAAGAATGTCACCAAGTATAGGGTAAACCACGTATCTGAGTTATTCCAACAAAATAATAAGCGATGGAATAACAACAATTCTCTTCGTGAATAAGAAAGAATAACACCCTTACTTTTAGTAGGAGATTGAATCTGCTGCAGTAGTGTAGTAACAAAATACTCTTCTTCTTTCTCTTTATTCTCTCTATACTTTCTCTCTATAAGCTTGAATGAATTAAGTGAAAAATAATGAAACACTAGGCCTCTATTTATAGAAGATTTCTAGTTTAGCTTTGCCATTATGAAAAAAGCAAGTGGCTTGACGACCGGTGATGTGAAAAGAAAAGTGGTTTGACGCTTTTGTAATGTGAAAACGACAAGTGGTTCGGCCTTTGTAATGTGAAACGACAAGTGGTTCGGCCTTTGTAATGTGAAATGATGAGTGGTTCGGCCTTTTATAATATGAAACGGCAAGTGGTTTGACGTCTGGTAAAGGTAATTACTATCGATTGTGAAGGTAATTACTATTAGCGAAGAGAGACTCTTAGATGATGACATATGGGCCCCCATAAAATAATCAAACTTACCACAAACGTCTCATAATGAGACTCTTTATATACATCAAGGATTGAATAAATATTACCACAAATCATTTATTTTAATCAACACATATTTAATCTTTCAACAATTATTAATCATTTATAACTTGTCGTCTCAATTATTGATTTAATCTTATAACATATTATACGATGATAATCTTTGTGACAATAATTGAATCAATAATATAAGAGATATGATGCGTGAATTCTTTGTAAAGTAATAATTGAGTATAGTGAGTGACTTCTCACGTAAGCATCGATAATCAATATCGTATCGTGTCTTCTTATACAACTCACGGCGTATTCTTGTACTTTTACTAAAGGGTAGTTCAACGGTTTTAACGATAACACCTCTGCTAGTTATTTTTATAGAAAGATAATTTTGTCGCTTTTCTAACTACGACAATACTTCCGTTAATGGGGTCCACTTAATGATTGAGTAGTCGTCATCGAATATTCCCCAACAAAAAAGAATATTCCCAGACCAAACGAATATTTTATAACAACTTCGCTTACTTTGCAAAATTTATAAATATTACCTACAACTATAACATTATATCAAATTTATTCCATAATATTCAAAAATAATATTTATAGAAAATTCATCTTTATTTATAAAAGTTGGGGTCTTCTGACCTCCCTTCTTATGAAATTTAGCCCTCGAAATTAGAATGCGATACTGGTATGTCGAAGAGGTAAGGATACCTTGATTTCATTTTAGATTCTAACTCCCAAGTCATTTCCTCAACATCGTGGTTCCTCCACAAAACTTTGACTTGAGGTATAACCTTGGAGCGTAGAATATGTTCCTTCTTATCCAAAATTTGAACAGAACCTCTTCAATACGTCCAAATCTTCCGCTATTTCGTCCTGCTTCTAACTCAATAATGTGGTTCGGGTCTTTCACATATTTACGTAACATGGATATGTGAAAAACGCGTTATGAACACGAGACATACTTGGCGAGAAAGCGAGTCTATAGCTACGAGTTCCTACTCGATCGAGGATTAAAATGGGCCAGATGAATCGAGGATTGAGTTTTCCTCTCTTTCCAAATCTTGTAACTCCTTTCCATGGAAGCAACTCTTAACAACACATGATCTCCTATATCGAATTCCACGTCCTTTCGATGAAGATCGTCCATAACTCTTTTCGTCGATTTTGTGAGGTTTTTATCGTTGTCGGATCGTTTGAATCTTTTCCGTAGTCATACGTACCAACTCCGGTCCCAACAACGTTGCTTCACCCACCTCATCCCAACATCTTTGGAGAACGACACTTTCTTCCATACAACGCTCAATGGAGTCATGCCAATACTAACTTGATAAGCATTTGTTGTGTAGGAAAACTCCACCAATGGTAAGAACTTGTCCCAACTTCCCTTGAAATCAAGGACACACGAGTCTTAATAGATCTTGAAGAGTTTGAATAGTCCTCAGATTGTCAGGTCATCCGTCCGAGGAGGATGATATGCCGAAACTAAATCGTGAAGTCTGCGCCCATAGCTTTTTGCAAAATCGTGAAGTGAATCTTGGGTCTCGATCGAAACTATGGATCTGCCGTACCATGCGGTCTTACAATCTCGTTTATGTACATACGAACAAGGCGTTCAAGTGTATAAGTTTCTCGATTATCGGTAAAAATGAAGCGGACTTGGTCAATCTATCAACAATGACCCAAATCGCATCTATGCCTTGAGAAACCTTAGGAAGACCCCAGATTGAAATCCATGGTAATGTGCTCCCACTTCCATTCTGGAATTTCAAGTGGTTCTGATGGACCTTTTGATACTTGATGCTCCACTTTAACTTTCGTTGACAAGTTAGACACCTTGAGATAAACAACGCTATCTCTCTCTTCGTATTGCTCCACCAAAATGTATGGCCGAATATCATGATACATTTTGGTACTCCCAAATGGATTACAAATGGTGTGTTGTGCGCCTCCATCATGATATTATACTTTAAATCGTGGTCGTTAGAACACAAAATCCGGAGTTGACTCAAGTATTCCTTCATCGATTCTTTCTTGCTTAGCATAGCACCTTCTTGACTTTCTTCCTCATAATGATCACCTCCGTGCTCGTAGCTTGGCGACTTTTAACCTTATCGATTAAAGTCGGTTCTACTTTCGTATACTCGCTATCATCACATGCGTCCACAGAGTCTTTAACTCTATCTCCATCCTTTGCAAGTCACACAAATGGGCCTTATAGTTGACATCGCACTCGCTTTTCGTACTTGCGTATGATCTTCTACTCAATCGTCGCCTACCACGTTCGCTTTTCCGGATGGTATTGGATGGTATGATCATAATCTTTCAATGAGCCAAGCCAACATCGTTGTCGCGTGTTGAGTCCTTTTGAGTGAAGAAATATTTGAGGCTTTTATGATCCATAAAGATCTCCACTTTCTCTCCTCTACAAGTAATGCCTCCAAATTTTAAGTGCAAAGACAATAATTTGACTCTAGATCATGAGTAGGATAATTTCTCTCATATTCTTTGAGTTGTCGCGAGGCATAAACTATAACTTTTCCAGTTTGCATGAGAACACATCCCAACCCTTTGCTCGAAGCATCATTGTAGATGACAAATCCTCCGGCAGATGGTATTGTCGAGCAGTCTTTGAAATAAGTCTCTCTTGAGTTCTTGAAAACTCTTCTCACATTCTTCGCTCCAACCGAACTTTGTATCTTTCAAAAAGTCAATTTGAGTCGATGGAGTAGCGATTCGAGAAAACCCTTCCACGAATCTCCGATAATAACCAAATTAAACCGAGAAAGCTACGTCTTGATCATTTGATTTAGGTTGTTCCCGACTTTGAATAGCTTGATCTTTCTTTGGGTCAACGGATATTCCATGACTTGATACCACGTGCCCGAGGAATGCTACTTCTTCGCCGAGAACTCGCATTTCTTCAACTTGGCATAAAAGCTTATATTCACGAAGCTTTTGGAGTGGCGACCTCAAGTGTTGCTTTCATGATCTTCACGACTTTTGGAATAAATAAGGATGTCATCAATAAAGACGACCACAAAGTGATCCAAATATTCCTTGAATACTCGGTTCATCATATCCATGAAGGCGGCAAGGAGCATTAGTCAATCTAAAGGACACGACTAGAATTCATAATGCCCGTCTGGGAGTTACGGCCGTCTTTGGAATGTCGGTGATTCTAATCTTCAATTGGTGATATCCTAACGAAGATCAATCTTTGAAAAGAATTTGGCTCCTTTGTTGGGTCAAACAGTCATCAATACGTGGCGATGGATACCTATTTTTGATGGTGACATGATTCAACTCCCGATAATCAATACAAAATCGCGATACTCCATCTTTCTTCTTCACGAATAGAATGTGAGCACCCCAGGAGAAGTACTAGGGACGAATAAAGCCAATGTCTAACAATTCTGCGGTTGGGTCTTTAACTCACGAAGTTCAATAGGAGCCATTCGATATGGGGCTTTGGAAATAGGTTTTGTCTTAGGGGTTTAAGGTCGATACAAAATTCAATTTCACGCTCTGGGGTAGGCGGGGAAGTTCTTCGGGAATACGTCGGAAAATTTATTAACAATAGAAATATCGTTCAAAATCGGCGTATTTTTGTTTAAATCGTGACATGAGCTAAGAAAGCTTGACATCCGTTTTTTCAATAAACGAATAGCTTTATGGCTTGAGATGGCCGTGATTGATTTTAATGGTTTGGTCGCTTGATTCGCATAATAGGTTGGTTAGGAATATGAAAGCTAACAACCTTACGAAAAACAATCAATTTTTGCATGATAAGTAGTTAACCAATCAATCCTCAGAATCACGTCGAATCTGAAGTATTTTAATGAAATAAGATCGACGGAGTAATGTGAGGTGCGATTTGAATCAAACAAGACTTATAAGCGATGGATGTAATGAAGGTTTCTCCCAACGGAGTTTCCACAGATAAGTCAAAAGTCTAATTGCTCGGTCAAATTTAATCGATGAAGCGCAAGTAGGAGAAATAAAAGAATGGGTAGAATCCCAATTATAATCATACCAAGTCCATCTATGCACTACTGAGCCACAAATGACTTTCAATATAATATAAATATGAGGATGATGACAATGATATAAGAATTCAATAAAATAAGTTCAAGAATTAATTTATCCGGAACCAAAACATCCAAACTGTCGGCACGATCTTTGCTTTATAGAGTAAAATTCAAGAATACTTAGAAGAATATTTTCATGAAAGGATCTTTGGATGAAGCGCAAATATCGAGGATATTCCACTAATTTCATGGAGTATAGAAGTCAAAGTTTTAACCAACCCAAGGTATAATAAAGAATGGAATGACAAAAGAAATCACCATGCATGCGATGATAGATCGCATGATGAGTTATTCCAACAGAATAATAAATAACGGAACCAGGTCCCGTAGAAAACGCATGCATGACGAGGATATTCCAACAGAATAATAAAGAATGGAACCAGGTCCGGTAGTAAAACAGCGCGAGCGATGTTCCAATGTAATAATAATAAAGATTTAAAACCGGTCCGGTGTAAAACACACGAATGGATGTTCCAATAGAATAATAATAATAAAGATTTTACCAGTCCTGTAAAACACACGAGATGGGATGTTCCAACGGAATAATAGAAGAATGTCACCAAGTATAGGGTAAACCACGTATCTGAGTTATTCCAATGTAATAATAAGCGATGGAATAACAATAGTTCTCTTCGTGAATAAGAAAGAATAACACCCTTACTTTTAGTAGGAGATTGAATCTTTAGCAGAGAACAGTAGTAACAAAATACTCTTCTTCTTTCTCTTTATTCTCTATACTTTCTCTCTCTATAAACTTGAATGAATTAAGTGAAAAATAATGAAGCACTAGGGCCTCTATTTATAGAAGATTTCTTAAACACACCGCCATAAGTGTGAAAAGCGAGTGGCTGACGATTTGGTGATGTGAAAAAAAAAGTGGTTTGGCCTTTTATAATGTGAAACGACAAGTGGTTCGACGCTTTGAATGTGTAAACGACAAGTGGTTCGGCCGCTTGTAATATGAAACGGCAAGTGGTTTGACGTCTGGTAAAGGTAATTACTATTGGACGAAGGTAATTACTATCGACGAAGAGACTTCTTAGATGATGACATATGTGCCCCATAAAATAATCAAACTTACCACAAACGTCTCTATAATGACTCTTTATATACATCGAGGATTGAATAAATATTACCACAAATCATTTATTTTTAATCAACACATATTTAATCTTTCAACAATTATTAATCATTTATAACTTATCGCCTCCGGTTATTGATTTAATCTTATAACATATTATATGTATGATAATCTTGTGTGATAATTGAATCAATAATATAAGAGATATGATCGTGATTCTTCGTAGAATAATTGAAAGCGTAAATTTGAGTGACTTCTCACGTGGCATCAATAATCAAATATAAATATTACCCACAACTATAACATTATATCAACTTGCTTACTTTGCAAAATTTATAACAACTTGCTTACTTTGCAAAATTTATAAATATTACCCACAACTATAACATTATATCAAATTTATTCCATAATATTCAAAAATAATATTTATAGAAAATTCATCTTTATTTATAAAAGTTGGGATCTTACACAACACACAAAGGAAGAAAGTGAGTATTTTGTTTTAGATCTACATTTTAAAATGGACAGTTTATATATTAGCACAGTATATAGAAACAAATAATATTTTGTACAACGGTTAGATGCATTTTAGATGATCTTAAGCGGTAATTGATAAAATTGAGTAATTAAAATAATATATTTTAATAAATTAGATCATGTGAATGAAGTAACATCTTAATCTAAAAAATTGTTTGATAACTATGAAATGTAAAACATATGAACGACACTATTTTACTATTTTTACCCTCAGAATTATTTAAAAATTTATTTGAATGATCTTAAAATTTAAAAAGTACAATATTTATTGAGGTTATTTTTGTCCATAAATTTTAAATAAAATATTAAGAGACAACTCTTAATAATATATTAAGATTTGAGTTTCTGTCTTAACGACAAAAAAATTTACCAAATAAAATTTGACTCTGACAAAATCAAAGGCAGATAAATTAAAAGTCATTACAAAAACAAATTAACACCACCTTAGTTATACATACATAATACAAACGCAATTATATAAATATAACTTTTTTGTATGCATTTTAGATGACTTTAGTTACACAATGTTATCAATTAATTTATAGTCTCTATAGACTTCGAAGAGAATTGTAGGAGGAAGATAAAGAGAATGACAGATATTCATAACATATAACATATTACAAACGCAATTATATAAATATAGCTTAATTTGTTGTATAGAGTCATAGACCGATCAAATGCACTATCCATTATCAACTGTTTAGAATCAAACCTTCTTTTACACACAAAAATTAACTTTACTTCAATGCGTCCTATGCACCCTACACACCTACACACACACACACACACACACACACACACACATATATATATATTGTGTGCATGTAAGTAAGTACATACACACCTACACACACACACACACACACACACATATATATATATATATTGTGTGCATGTAAGTAAGTACATGTCTATATATATATGTGTGTGTGTGTGTGTGTGTGAAATGATCTTCGTGCATATATATTGAACCCAAGAAAACTACCAAAACTTATAAACTAAATAAACCAAATGAAGAGAAAACAAACAACGATAATTAAAGTAATTATATAACAAAGGTTTTCCCAAGGCCAAATATAACATAACAACATACAGCAAGAAACATAAAAGAGAAAGAGAAAGGGTACATTCTTCTTCTGGTGCCATAAAAATATAGCATTTGAGAAACTCTCATGAATGGATTATGGACTCCCCAGGCCACCTCTTGAGACTGAAGTTATTAATCCAGTAAGGAGGTCACCGTTCGTTTCTTTAAATGGACCAAATTAAACTCCCCGCCAATAAGGTAGCGACACTCCCATGTCACATTTGAATCCATCTGCTCAGCTGGGTAGGATTAATAATACCAGGAATGTGGGCCCCATCAGTCTTCAGCAAATTTGCCAACTCAGCATAACTCTGGCTATTATTATTTGGCTTTACCTTCCTATTCGGCTCGGCTACCTTCTCCTTTCCCAGCAGACCCGGCTTCCCTCGTCTTTGGTCCGTTGAAGATCTAGATGATAAAGGTACGGCTTCGGCTCGAGCTGGGTCAAACTTCTGACCCAACAAAGTGCCTTTTGTCAGGAATTCGTGAGCTAGGTAGCCGGCTAAGAGTCGGTTTGAGGACCGCGGCGGCTCAGATGCCTTAGACGGCGGAGCCATGATTTTAGCGGCGACTGGAAGAGGTGGTGGGGTTGGCGGTGGGCCTGGTAGCGGGTAAGATGATTCTGTTTCTTTTCGCTTTCGGGACGCGCTGTGCGTCAAGATTCGGCGCGGTGGTGGGTGGTAATGGCTCATTCTAGCCGCTTGTTCAGTTTATTACGCCACGTCAGCAACTAAAACTAGATGTAGATTGTTGTACTTAGTGGGGGTAAAATGGTCATATGAAAACGAGGGAAAAAGAAACGAACAAAACGAATAATTTGTTGTACTCAGTGGGGGTAAAATGGACATGAAAATGAGACGAGAGCAAAAGAAACGGCCAAAACGGATAAAAAAATTGCTGGACTATTAAAAGTTAAAACAGATGTAAATGTGACTGGGAGAAAAGGGCACAAAAGTAAATACCAAAATTTATTCTAAAAAATACAACAAATATCAGAAAAATTTAGAAAATCGTTATAGGGAAGGAACTGGAGATTTTCAGGCTCTGGGCTGAAAATGGATCGAGAGGGGTTCTGGCCGGAATCTGAAATTTATTGACGGATCTGGGATTAGAAATGGTATGGCGGCTAGCCGGCGGTTACCTCCGGTGGTCGCCGGCAGAAAAAGAGGAGAGAGAGAGAGGAGAGGTACTCCAAGAGAGAGAAAGGAGGAAAAAATGGGGAAAAAGGAAGATAATGGGATTTTATAGAGGAGAGAGTGGACGAGCGGCAGGTTTCATGCATTTATAGTGTGTATGTTTTATAACAAGCCCCTAGAAATGTCTATAATTACCTAATACTGCCATTGGATAACGTCTCTTGTGGTTTTCTAACACGCCGGATTAAGACTTGGAAATTACACTGGCCCCTCCGATTGTTGGCCCAGATTCAGAAGGGATAAGGACGTTTGGGTCATTTACTTTGATAATATGTATGGCCTCTTTTGTCTTTACACTTGCGTACACGGGGGACCGAAAGAATGGCCATTTTG
This sequence comes from Panax quinquefolius, assembly GCA_020205615.1. Classification (NCBI taxonomy): domain Eukaryota; kingdom Viridiplantae; phylum Streptophyta; class Magnoliopsida; order Apiales; family Araliaceae; genus Panax; species Panax quinquefolius. The sequence goes on from CM035151.1 coordinate 19,985,892, forward strand.
TTATTATGACCAACTATGGTGGCTATCTTGCGATTAAGAGGTGTGGCACGAACATTTAGCATTCCCCCCTTACGAAGGTCGGTTGGGTGTGATATTAGATGTTTTCTAAATTGGTGCAAGTGAATTATCTCAATAATTTAATGGGACCTAATTATCATTTTATTCTTTTCAAAATATTGATTATTAAAAGAAAATTCTAGACAAATATGAAATCGATTAGAATTTTATAATTTGACTTTCTCAATTTCATAATTTTAATGTGTATTAACATTAAAAATTTATTAGTTAACTTGGCTCTGATTAAAAATTTAGTTAACTTGTCCAATTTGTTATTTTAATTGGTTTTATTTTTCATAAATACGTTTTTAACTTGTTCGTATAAATATAAGCTCCGTATACCATTTTAGTTGACCTTTTATTTATTTATTTATTTTTCATAAATTTTAGTTGACTTGTAGTTCGTAATTTTAACGGGTTTAAATAAATAATTTCTTTCTATTTTTCTAAATTTAATGTCATTTTTTAATTGTGGGTATAAATGTAAGCTTGAGAAAAAAATGTAATTGATTTTTTTCTCTTTTTCAACTGAAATTAGTTTAAACGAGGTAAAGTTATTGACAAAAGAACAAGAACAAATGTCTTGACAACTATAAGTTTATCTTCCTATTTATTTAGTTTTTACCAATGTAATGTAGTCGCTTTAATAGTGATTGTTAGGTATTTATTTATTTATTTATTTATTACGATACATTTCTTCCAATTTCACCAAACATATTTAATTGTTTGGTCGTCAAAATTATTTTTAATTGGGCGTATTGTTTTGTTTATTTTTTATTAGAATATTGCTGATTAAGGGTGAGCATAGTGCGGTTTGAAGTCCAAACCGCACCCGAAACCGCTTAGCTGCGGTTTGAAAAATTCAAAATCGCACCCGAAATCATTTGTGATTGGTGCGGTGCAGTTTTAAATGTGCGGTGCGGTTTTAATTGGTGCGGTTTCGGTTCTAAAACTAATTGAAACAAAAAAAAAATCTAAGCCTTCAATAAAATTTAACATAAAACTTACATCGAACAATTAACTTAGTGACAGAGTCGACAATGAGAATTATATCAAGCATGCTTTAAAACTAAAACATACGCTATATAAAACAACGGAAACCATATATTCGATAACAAACAAAAATGTTTATCTAGTTCCCAAAAAATTAAAAGTATATACTGGAGATAGAATGAAATTATATCTCATATATTGTAGGGATGACTTGTAGAATATAATCCTAACTATACCTAATTTAAAAAATAATCTATTAGACTATTACTATTATAAGCATTGACATTAACCAACGATCGTCATCAGTTTCAAGCCCCTCAAATTATAAGCCCTCCAATAATGCATCAAACAAATTCAAATTCTAAAACCCAATTGCTTAAATTTTAACTCTATAACCTCTAACATCTTCTTTCAATTGGTGAAAAAATGACAATGCAAGACTGGGGTTTTCTCTGAGCGTGTTAAAGTAAAAAGTAACTTTAGAATTTACTAGAGATAATACATACATACACACACACGTAGTGCGGTTTCGGTTTTATGCGTGCGATTTTGGCGAGAATCAAACCGGAATCAAAATTTGGTTATTCAACCCACCTAAAACCGCCACATACGCCGGAACCGTTGGTGCGGTTTTAATTGGTACGGTTCTTGCGGTTTTTGGTGCGGTTTTGGTTCCAATTTAATTACTTGCTCATCCCTATAGCTGATAGCTTAAATGCAATCACGAAAAGAGTATATTCATAAGTGATGGCTTAAATCTGTCACAAAATAAAATTTATTTTGCGTAAAAATTTTAGTAGTTGACATGACCATCATAAATCATAATTATATTACATTGCAAAAAAAATATATTATAAATTACTATCTTTTGTTATTATATTTATAAATGATAAAGAAAAATATTAAAAAAAATCGACAAGCCAAATCATGAATTGGAATAGATTTTTTTCAAAAATAGATGACATACACGAGATTCTTGATACTAGGCTTTAATTTGATAAGATAATCTATCGTTTTATCTTCAAAAATGAATAAGAAAAAAGATATCATTAATTTTGTTGGATTCTTGAGGTAAATGACATCTAATATTAAAAATGCTAAGTTTTCATTAATTTGATTTATGGTATTTTATTATTCATTTTCTTCTATATTAGTGATTTAAAAATCAACCATTCTAACACCTTCTATATCCATTATTTTTTTAAAACAGGATCTATTAAGATTACAATTATTAATAACTAACACCTTATTAGCTCAAGTAGGTACATAGAAAAAGGTTTTGCTAACCACCCAAGACAGGGGTCCATCTTTTTTCAACAAATATTTGATGACTCATTAATGTCAAAATATATTAGTCTATCCGTTCCATAATATATGATATTTTAAATAATTTAATTTATTTTAAATTATTTATTATTTTATATAATTTAGAAGAAATAACTATAATCTTTTTAAAATTATCCCTTATGATAAAATGTTATAGATGAGAGAGTATGAAATAAATACAATAATTATAAAAATTTAAGATTATACTAGACAATTAATATTATATTTAATACTATATAATTATTTTCCTATAAGTCCGCTTCATCATCTGAAATACCAAAAAAAATTGTTTCCCCCAACATATTTTGACAACAATGAAATTTTTATTAGTGTTTATTATTGTTTTGCCATATTCATCTGTAGGCCTCCCATTTTATTAGTGTTTATTTTTCAATTATTATTTTAACTTTATAGTAAATTATTATATTTGTATATAAAAATTAGAATATAGATGAAAAATTATCAATTAATATTTCTGCAAGACTCTCTTCACATAAAAAAAATTGATTCAATTGAACATTACTGAAATAATAAATTTTATAGCTACTAGTACTTTTTAAATAATGTATAATATTTTTTATTATATTAGTTCTGAGTTTGAAAATATATCAAGTTTTAAAAATAAATAATGATGTTATATTTCATAACTAAGTAATTATTTTACTTCTTTCAATTTATAAAAAGAGTTAGTATTTCATGCGGGGTCCTATGTGTATTAAATTAGATATATGATAGCATGTTAAAGCATTTCAATTGAGAGAGATGCAAATACCGCCTCAACACTGAAAATTAAAATTCCAAGATCCCAATTTCTTAACGATTCTAGTCACAGCTAGCAAGTGAGTTATTCCCAGTAAAAAGAATGTCATCGACATAGACAAGGCTGAATAATTGAATGCCACTACGTATTGTTTATTTTTAGATGATTATTATTATTATAGCAAGCTTATATTATATTATATGGTATATATTTCATTAAAACTTAAAATCAGATGTAGGTTTTCATTACAGAAAAACCCACTCATCCAAGTTTAAATTCTAAGCAAATCATGCGACTCTATATGTAGACTTTTTAGTTGTAAGTTACGTGAATAATTATAGATTAATATAGTGGATTAATTTTATAATTTTATCTAATTAATTTCATATATTAATATACGCTACGATCATAATTCTATTAAAAAATCATAATATATAACGTCACATAAATTAAGTCGAACCTAGCTAGCTAGATTGCTTGATTGTAAGGTTTAATTTTTTGTTAATTATGTTACGTTTGGAATGAAGGGATAAAATAAAAAAGTAATAACATGCAGAAGAAATTGCTAAAAAAAATATTTAATGGAGAATGTTGAGAGAGAAATTCTTAAAAAATTCTCTTTAGAACCAACTGAGAAGGAATTAATTTGTATGAAATAATGAAAATCATAGTTGTTTTAAGTTGAAAGGAAGGACTAAAATGTCAATTTTAATATATTATCATTATTTTTGTTAAATAAATTTTAAGATGTTAATTATTAAAAGATTTTTATATTTATATTTTTATTACTAAAATTATTTTACGTTTGAGCATGTTACATTACTAAGATAATGTATGTTTTTCAACAGCTCAAATTTTGTTAATTTTTATTATTAAAAAGTCAATGACACGCATTACAAAATCATACAAGAAATAATTTGATTAGTAATTATTTATAATGATCACATCTTAAGTTTTAATTGAAAGCTTAACATATTTCATTTATTTGTGAGATTGTAATACTAAGAAAAGATTGGTATTACCATAAATGTCTCAGAGGAAAGCAAATGGAGAAAAAAAGACACTTTTGTTTAGAATATATAATAATTCTTACCGATAAATTAATCGAATTATAAAAATATTAAAGTGATCGAGGTAGTATCTTCTTCAATAATATATAAAATTTTAAAAGGGATAAGGTCCAAAAATGCTCCTGACATTTTCTCTAATGTCTACCGAGCACCCTATACTTTTTTTTTGTCTAAAAATACCCTTATATTTAGTATTATATTTTCTAAAATACAAATTTACTAAAATACGAATATATTTAGTATTATATTTTACTAAAATACGAATTTATAAAAATTTAACGTTAAATTGTAAAAAAATTTAGTAATTGAAAAAATTTAACGTTAAATTTTAGTAAATTCTTATTTTAGTTAAATATAATACTAAATATATTCGTATTTTAGTAAAAAAAAGTTAGTAATAGAATAAAATTTACGTTAAATTTTAGTAAATTAGTATTTTAGTAAAATATAATACTAAATATTTAGTAAAATTTGATATATTATACTAATATTTAGTAAAAAGTAAAAAGTATATAATACTAATATTTAGTAAAATAATTTTAGTATTTTAGTATTTTTACAATTAACAAAATAATTTGAATTTTATTATTTTTTTTTAGTATTTTAGAATTTTTAATTAGTATTTTAGTATTTTTTATTAGTATTTTAGTATATTTTTAATTAGTATTTAGTATTTTTTTAATTAGTATTTTTAGTATGTCCATGTGGCTACTACGTAATCAATTTGGACGGATGTTAGTCTAGTTGGCACAGCTGTTAACGGCAGGGGAACGAATGACCCAAAAATTATAACGTTAAGGGTATTTTTGGATTAAAAAAAAGTATAGGGTGCTCGGTAGACATTGGGAAAAATGTCAGGAGTATTTTTGGACCTTATCCCAATTTTAAAAATAAGTAAAAATCTTGACCAGTTAGTTTAAAACTTATGAAACGTCTTGACTTAGGCTTAAGTTTTTGGATCCGACTATGGTGAAGTTGTTTTCGGAATTTACATTCAAATTATACTAACCATGTACAATCCTTGTTTTTGCAGCGGGCATTCACAATAATTTTCTTATCTTTATCCCTACTCTGCAGTATTAAAGGGTCATTCTACAAAATAGGGATTCAATTTTTTCACTATGTACCCAACAGATTCCTTATATTATTCCTTAAATAACAATCTTAAATGCAGTATACTGTAACATAGTATATTATTAGATAATATACTTAGTATTATATTATCATAGAATATAATTTAGTATTATATCACTATATAATATATCTTAGTATTATATATCTATATAATATAACTTAGTATGTTACTGCACTCATAAACAGAATATATTATATATTCTCATATTACCAATATATGATATATATATATATATATATATATAACAGTACGAATATACCTACAATATTTTCATAAAATATATAACATGCTACTATATTTATTAATATAAGGTTAATAAATAGTATTAACATGCAATATATATATATATAGGGACTCCATCCACAAAGAACCTATTCTTTATAGTGCTTTGTCAACAACTTTTTTGACGTAGAAGTGCGACAAATGCAAACTTGTATAAAAAAAAAAAAAAAAAAAAAAAATAAGAGCCTCTCACCTACAAAAAAAAAAAAAAAAAATCCCAACTACCTCTCTCTAAACACAAAAAAAAAAAAAAAAAAAAAAAAAATCCCAACTGTAAGAGCTCTATCTAAAAAAAAAAAAAAAAAAAAAAAAAAATCCAACTGTAGTAAGAGCTCTCTATCGAACACAAAAAAAAAAAAAAAAAAAAAAATCCCAACCGTAAAGAGCCTCTACCAACACAAAAAAAAAAAAAAAAAAAAAAATTCATAGCAAATGTTTGTTTTATAAAACAAATGTTTTATTTTTATTATAAAATATAGCAAATGTTTATTTATTTTATAAAAAATGTTTTTATTTTTGTTATAAAATATATTATAAAAACATTTGTTATAAAATATTTGTTTTATAAAATATTTTTTTTTATTTTCTTGTAAAAAATAAAAAAAATGTTTTATAAAACAAATATTTTATAACAAATGTTTTTATTTTGTTATAAAATATATTATAAAATATTTGTTATAAAATATTTGTTTTTATAAAACATTTTTTTTATTTTCTAAAAAAAATAAAAAAATGTTTTATAAAACAAATATTTTATAACAAATATTTTATTTTTTGTTATAAAATATATTATAAAAACATTTGTTATAAAATATTTATTTTTATAAAACATTTTTTTTATTTTACATATAAAAAAAAAAAAAAATGTTTTATAAAACAAATATTTTATAACAAATATTTTATTTTGTTATAAAATATATTATAAAAACATTTGTTATAAAATATTTGTTTTTATAAAACATTTTTTTATTTTCTATTCAAAAAAAAAAAAAAAAAATGTTTTATAAAAAACAATATTTTATAACAAATGTTTTTATAATATATTTTATAACAAAATAAAAAACATTTTTATAAAATAAACAAACATTTGCTATATTTTATAACAAAATAAAAACATTTGTTTTATAAAACAAACATTTCATTTTTTTTTTTTTTTTTTTTTTTTTTTAAAGTTTCTTAAGCTACGATTTTATTTTTTTTTTTTTTTTTTTTTTTATATTAAATTACTCTAAAAAGGTTTTTTTTTTTATTAGTTAAGGTCTGATACCAGTTTCAACAACAAGTAAACAATCTTTTGGACGACTATAAAAAAAAAAAAAAAAAAAATTTCCAACCGTAAGAGCCTCTTTAAAAAAAAAAATTAATCAAAATTGGCAAAAAAAAAAAAAAAAAAAAAAAAAAAAAATAGCAAATGTTTGTTTTATAAAACAAATGTTTTATTTTGTTATAAAATATATAAGAAATGTTTGTTTATTTTATAAAAATGTTTTTATTTTTGTTATAAAATATATTATAAAATATTTGTTATAAAATATTTGTTTTATAAAATATTTTTTTTTATTTTTCGAATAAAAAATAAAAAAAATGTTTTATAAAAATAAATATTTTATAACAAATGTTTTATAATATATTTTATAACAAAAATAAAATATTTGTTATAAAATATTTGTTTTTATAAAACATTTTTTTTTTTTTTTTATACACAAAAATAAAAAAAAATTTTTATAAAACAAATATTTTATAACAAATGTTTTTATAATATATTTTATAACAAAAATAAAAACATTTGTTATAAAATATTTATTTTTATAAAACATTTTTTTTTTTTTCATTGTAAAATAAAAAAAAAATTTTTATAAAAACAAATATTTTATAACAAATATTTTATAATATATTTTATAACAAAATAAAAACATTTTTTATAAAATAAATAAACATTTGCTATATTTTATAACAAAATAAAAACATTTGTTTTATAAAACAAACATTTGCTATATGGATTTTTTTTTTTTTTTTTTTTTTTTGTGTTTCAATAGCTTCTTTTTTTTTTTTTTTTTTTTTTTTTTTTTTTTTGAAGTTCTTAGAGGCCTTACTATTGAATTTTTTTTTTTTTTTTTTTTTTTCAATATGCATAATATTTCGAGTAATTCAGTCAAAATAGGGTTGTTGCTGAAATTTTAAAGAATTTTTTTTTTTCCTATATATATATATATATATATATATAACAGAATATATATATATATATATATATATATATATATTCACATATATATTTAAATGAATTGACAATACTGATTATAACATAATGAATTGACAATATTGATTATGACAGACAATGCATGAATTAACTATTACAGGTTTACAATTTATTGGTATGCGTATCAAACGTATTATCAGAACACTTAAACCTTATGCAACAACACAAACAGAATATTATGTATGCAAAATAACATGCAAAACTTATTAATGCATCACTAATAACAGAATATACATAAAACAGTGAACAAATGCAGTTTATACAAAACAAAAACTTGTTTTATAAAACAATTTTCTATTCACATAAAATAATTTTCTGTTCACAAAAAACAATACTATAATTACAGAAAATTGAAATTTGCTTTAAGATTGTAATCTGTAATATATAGTATTATTTAATATATATATTTATGATAAAAACAGAACATGCTTTTATAAATATAACACAGAAAATATTAAATAATAAATCCGAGTCCTTTGAATTCACAAAGTCTCCTTAAAGCAAATTTATTCCCCCACAGATGTTAAGGGTTAATTGAATAATTGTTTTCCAAGATAAAACGGATTTCAATTTTTAATTAGTAGCATTACAAAATTAAGAATTCGATGAACCAATATTTATGTTATGTATTGAAACTATATGAACATGAATGATGCATGCATGAGAACTTACTGCAAAAATTAATGCAGAAACGGAACGGGAAAAATCCACTGCAGAACGGGGACTGTAGAACAGAACGGGATTATGCAGAAGTGAACGGGACGGGACAGGAAAATGGAACAGAACGGGAGTATTTGCAGAACGGGACGGGAAAAACTGCAGAACGGGACTTAAATTTCTTACTACAGAACGGGAATAATGGAAGGAACGGGACGGGATTTTTTGACAGAACGGGGAAATGGAATTTGTTAGATTTTTAATGCTTTCTCACACCGTTTATTTATAGAATTCGTTGGCGTGTAACCGTCGTCAAAACAACGTAGTATTGTGATGATATATCACAAACCCGTCCGTCACGACCAAGATCACGACCCGACCCGACTTGACTTTGAAGTCAATTTTCTCATTCAAATCTCATTTCCAACAAAAATGTTACAGATATAAGAGAGAGAGAGTGAAATAAGTATGATAATTATATAAATTTAAGGATATTATAGATAATTGATATTATATTTAATATTATACAATTATTTTCTTAATTCTTTTACACAATTTTAAAAAAACATATATTAATCGACGGAGGACTACTTACATTACAAGGACTATATGATAATTGTATTTATGATGATGTATAGTCGTTGAGAATATCATGTTATGATTATCTCAACCGAAGCAATGAAAGTGTAGGTTTTTTTTCTTCTCTATTTCATTTCTTAAAAGATGTACAATATATTTTTAATTGTATATTTTAGAAGCTTTATTTTTTTGTCTTTTTCTTTTAAATTTTTTAAATAATAATCTCATAAGATTCTATCACACATAAAAGTAGAATGAGTTTTATCTTTATGTGTGACAAAAGTATATTTATCAAAATTACATGAGAAAAGCAATGAAGGAATTTTTTTAAACCCTATTTTTTTGGAGAATACAATATAATTTATAATTCAAATAAATTATCATTATTACAATATCAATAAATAAACTCACACACTAAACAATCCTCACATAAAGGAGACACACTTCAGAACCTTAATTTTAATCACTAGACTAGACCTTATCTGCTCGATAAAATTTTTTAGAAGGTTAAACTTTGGATGTTCTCCCTTTATCCTCTCAAATTAAAAATAAAAAATAAAAAATAAAAAATAAAAAATGGTGAAAAGTGTTATCCGTAATATATAGTATTATTTAATATATATATTTAGATATAATAATAAAATTTATGCAAAATAAAAAATAGTTATAAAATGAATAACATATAAATCCGAGTCCTTTGAATTCACAAAGTCTCCTTAAAGCAAATTTATTCCCTCACTGGTGCTAAAGATTAATTGAATAATTGCTTCTCAAGATAAAACAGATTTGCAGTTCTTAATTAGAAGCACTTCAAAATTAAGAACACTTTGAACCAAAATTTATGTAATGTACTGAACTGACAGTAATTATGCATGTAAATATAACGTACAATAATGATGCATGCATGTAGATACAACTTACAGTAGGAAGGGAAGAACAGTGCACTCTATTAATTTTGGCAGAGAACAGAACGGGAATTATTTTGCAGAAAACGGGAAGGAAAACTTATTGCCGAACGGGAAAATTATATATCCTATAATTCGCGCCCAGACAATATATTTATAGAATAAATTTTCGCTGTTCAGTTGAGATAAAACCGTTGGAGTGCAACTGTCGTCAAAACGACGTAGTATCGTGATGATAATTATTAAACAAATTTTGTGTAAAAATTATACGTCAGAAAATTTATTAACAATAGAAATATCATTCAAAACTGACATATTTTTGTTTAGATCTGTGACGTGGGCTAAGAAAGCTTGACATCCGTTTTTCAATAAACGAATAGCTTTATGACTTGAGATGACCGTGATTGATTTTAATGGTTTGATCGCTTGAATTCGCATAATAGGTTGATTAGGAATATGAAAGCTAACAACCTTACGAAAATAATCAATTTTTGCATGATGAGTAGTTAACCAATCAATCCCTAGAATCACGTCAAATGCAAGTATTTTCAATGAAATAAGATCGACAGTAATGTGAGGTACCGATTTGAACCAAACAAGACTTATAAACAATGGATGTAATGAAGGTTTCTCCCAACCGGAGTTTCCACAGATAAGTCAAAGTCTAATTTCTCCAGAGTCAAATTTAATCGTTGAAGCACAAGTAGGAGAAATAAAAGAATGGGTAGAACCCAGATCAAATAAAGTATAGACTTCGCTAGAGTTTATGATAAGCTTACCCGTGATGACCTCATTCGGGTTCCTTTGCTTTCGGGAGGTCACAACAAACGCCTCCCTTTCACTACCGGCTTTGACTTTTCCGGGACTGACCTTGGTGCCTCCATCCTAGCTGAAATTGTCTTGATGAACGACAAAATCGGGCTAAGTGACCTTCTCTTCCATAATTATAACATGCTTTGGACGACATCGCAGCATTTGACTGATGTGTCCTCTCCTCCGCATTTGAAGCATATGATAGGTGGTCGCTCTCCTTCCTTAACAACGGGTCTTTGGTCTTTGACGCTCTTTCCATCATTATTGAATCTCCTCTTCTTGAAATGTCCATTCTTATTGCTTTGGCCACGATTACCACCAAGTGGTTACCATTTCGCCCGTTGATTCCTCCACGCTTGTTGTCACCGCCGTCGATGATCGCTCTCACCGGCATTATCATTTCGCAGTCGCTCTCTTTTGGTTGTGTTGACTCGTTATCGCTACTCCACTAATCGAGCCCTATTTACAACATCCGAATACAAACACGGTTTATGAGAAATAAGATGTTGACGTATCTCCCGCTTTCAAACCTCTTAAAAACATCCACGCTATTCTCTCTTCATTATCCACCAAGTGGAACGCAAACTAGGACAACTCGGCAAACTTTGCTTCGTACTGCGACACGGTCATATTATTCTGTTCTAACTTGATGAACTCTACCTCCTTCATGTGACGAATACTTTCGGGAAAGTACTTGTCGTTGAATAGTTCTTGGAACTTCTCCCAAGACATTTTCAGTGCGGCAGGTTGAGTACGCTTTACCGATTCCCACCAAGAATCGCCTCTCTCTCACAACATAAAGGCGGCAAATGGAACCTTTTTGCTCCTCCTGAGCATCCCAAGACATCAAATATCTTGGTGATCAACTTTATCCATGCTTCCGCCTTAAGTGGTTTTGGCTCTCCAATAAACTCCGGTGGTCCCAGCTCTTGAACTGCTTAGCGGTGACCAGCTCGAGAGTTTCAGTGGTTCCACCTACATTTTGGACAGAGCCGCTCTCTCATCTTTGCATTGCATAATTGCATAAAGCCTCTGAACATTCCATCATTCATCATTTGGTCAGTGTTGTTGTTTGCATGAGGATTGTCGCCTTCTTGATGTACATTATCCTGATTATTGATATGTGGTGAATCAACAGTCGACTGTGCTCCATTGCTATTCTCAACATTCTCGGATGTCATTTTTAGATACTGCCACAAAATAAAAGGTTAATTGACATGTAACATATTATCCCTATATTCTGACCGACCAATTAAATACCAAAAAAAACTTAGGTAGGTCATACTAGCGAAGGAATTCCCCGTCTCTCCCCTCCTATTTCTATTCTTACATCTTAGCCAGGGATCATATCCCTAAGCTTTGATACCAACTGTGACGCCCCCAAAATAGGTATACATCACCTATTCTGAGTCGCCAAATACATGGTACAGAATACAAATACAATCTTTAATATACAACAAGAGAGTCAGAGTTTTAATATAAATCTTCTTTCTGATAATATCCACTCTCGAATAAGTCCTCATTACATTTGTTGTCACACTATTTAATGTAATAGTGAGGACTACTAATACTATCATCCGTCCATCACTCCGCTCCCCGACTCGTCCCAAATATATTCTCATTTCCTCAAGAGAATGGAGAAAGAAAGGGTGAGCTCAATTAGTCCAAGAAGAAATATTATGACTAAGATAATGCGTAATAAATTATCATTAGCCTTCAACAAAAGTTAAACCGATAAAATATAACAAACATCAAGTTTAATCTGCAATGGAATAAGCAATCCATTAGAAGAGTCAAGTAGAGAATAAAATCTACTATCTTCTATGATTTAAAAGGTTTTTCATAACTTTTATCACCGGACTCAACTTTTATAAATAATCCACATCATCGAATCACCCCTGCACTACGACCAAAGATATTCTTCAGTATCACGACCACAAATTATCCGTGCACTACGAACCAAGGATATTTGTGTATTCATTAATGGTCATGATCATGCCAACAACTGTTCATTAATGCACTACGGGCCAATGAGGACTTTTACCACATCATTTGTAATATTACGGTCATGATTACACTGAATAATCCCTAGTCATAATCATACCAAGTCCATCTATGCACTACAGGCCACATATGACTTTCAACAAAATATAAACATGAGGATGATGACAATGATATAAGAATTCAATAAAACAAGTTCAAAAATTAATTTATCCAGAAACTAATAACATCCAAATTGTCAACATGATACTGCTTTGTAGAGTAAAATTCAAGAATGCTCAGAAGAACATTTCCATGAAAAGATACTGGATGAAGCGCATATATCAAGGATATTTTACTAATTTCATGGAGTATAGAAGTCAAAACTTTAACCAACCGAGTATAATAATGAATGGAATAACAAAAGAAATAACCATGCATGCGTATTTCTTGACAGATGTGTTATATTCCAACAGATTCATAAGTAATGGAACCAGTCGCAGCAAAATTCAAGACCAAGCTGTGATGTTCCAACAGAATAATAAAGATTTTAACCAGTCCCACAGAAAGCGTCATAAATATGATATTCCAATGTAATAATAATAAAGATGGAACCAGGTCCCATAAACGCATTGCATGTGATATTCCAATGAATAATAATAAAGACGGAACCAGTCCCACAGAACGCATGTATGTGATATTCCAAATGTAATAATAATAAAGACGGAATATTAGAAGAATGTCACCAAGTATAGGGTAGTCCACAGATATTTGGTTATTCCAAAGAATAATAAAGAATGAAATAATGTAAGTTCTCTTTATGAATACAAAAGAAATAATACCCTTACGAAAGTACAAAAATAATATACCTTACCGTAAAAGAAACTGAATATAAGAGTAGGGAAGGAGGCGTAATACTTTTCTATACCTTCTCTATATTTTTTCTCTCTAGAGTTTCAAAGAATTCGTAAGAAATAATGAAGGAATGAGCTTCTATTTATAGAAAAATAGATCGTGATAGTAATTAACTCATAACTAGTCGAGATTGATTTACTTTAATCTGACTCATTCCATATTTAAAGCAAAATCTTTTTAAATAAAATATTATATATTCTATTTATAATCTAATAAAACGAATAACTTTATAAAAGATTTTACTACGCAAACACTATGCAGCACTATGCAAACACTATGCATAATAAAATATAATATATTCTAATTATTGTCTAATAAAATGTATAACTTTATAAAAGTATTCTCTTTTATATAAAAAGATTTTACTATTAGACTAATAAAACGAATAACTTTATAAAAGTATTCTGCTTTATATAAAAAAAATTCTGCTTTTATTACATTAATAATACCAATAAAACAAAACCGTTTTGACTTATCACATAAGCATCAATAATCAATACCGTGTTTCTTATCGTAAGTAACTACGCCAGACATCGTACTTTTTTAACACCGGGTGTTTCAACAGCTTAACGGTAAAACTTCCGCCGTTATTTTCATAAAGTATTTTTTAATCGCTTTTCAAATCCGACAATAATTCCGCTAGGGGTCCACTAATGATTGTGTCGTTGTATTTAATATTCCCTGTTAAAACGAAATTCCCAATTAATCGAATATTATATAACAACTTCATGTACTTTGCAAAATTTATAAATATTACCACAACTATAACATTATATCAAATTCATTCCATAATATTCAAAAATGATATTTATAGAAAATTCATCTTTATTCACAAAAGTTGGGGTCTTACAACCTCCCTTCTTAAGAAATTTCTCCCTCGAAATTAGGGTACGTACCTGGTATGTCGAAGAGTTAAGGATACCTTGATTTCATTTCAGATTCTAACTCCCAAGTCATTTCCTTAACATCGTGGTTTCTCCACAAAACTTTGACTTGAGGTATAACCTTGGAGCGTAGAATATGTTCCTTCTTATCCAAGATTTGAACAGGAACCTCTTCATACGTCAAATCTTCCGCTATTTCGTCCGGCTTCTAACTCAATAATGTGGTTCGGGTCTTTCACATATTTACGTAACATGAATATGTGAAAACGTTATGAACACTAGACATACTTCATGGTAAAAGCGAGTCTATAGCCACGCTTCCTACTCGATCGAGGATTAAAATGGGCCGATGAATCGTGGATTGAGCTTTCCTCTCTTTCCAAATATCGTAACTCCTTTCCATGGAGCAACACGTAACAACACATGATCTCCTATATCGAATTCCACGTCCTTTCGATGAAGATCAGCATAACTCTTTTGTCGATCTTGTGAGGTTTTTATACGTTGACGGATCGTTTGAATCTTTTTTGTAGTCATACGTACCAACTCCGGTCCCAATAACGTTGCTTCTCCCACCTCATCCCAGCATACTGGAGAACGACACTTTTTTCCATACAACGCCTCAAATGGAGCCATGCCAATACTTGCTTGATAACTGTTGTTGTAGGAAAAATCCACCAATGGTAAGAACTTATCCCAAATTCCCTTGAAGTCAAGGACACAAAGTCTTAATAGATCTTCAAGAGTTTGAATAGTCCTCTCTGATCGCCGTCTCGTCTGGTCTCGAGGATGATATGCCGAAGCTAAATCATAAATCTGTGCTCATAGCTCTCTAAACTAACCCAAAATCGTGAAGTGAATCTTGGGTCTCGATCGTAAATTATGGATACCGGCATACCATGCAGATCTTACAATCTCGCTTATGTATATACGAGAGAAAGACGTTCAAGTGTATAAGTTTCTCGATCGATAAGAAATTAGCGTACTTTTGTCAATCTATCAACAATGACCCAAATCGCATCTATACATTGAGAAATCTTAGGAAGACCCAGAATCGAAATCCATGGTAATGTGCTCCCACTTCCACTCCGGAATTTCAAGTGGTTGCAATGGACCTTTTGGTACTTGATGCACCGCTTTAACTCGCTTGACAAGCTAGACACCTTGAGATAAACAAATATTATCTCTCTTTCATATTGCTCCACCAAAATGTATGACCGAATATCATGATACATTTCGGTACTCCCAGATGGATTACAAACGGTGTGTTGTATGCGCTTCCATCACGATTTTATACTTTAAATCGTGGTCTTTAGGAACACAAAGTCCGAGTTGACTCAAGTATTCCTTCTTCATCGATTCTTGCTTCCTAGATAGCACCTTCTTGCACTTTCTTCCTCATCCTCATACGCATACTCTCCGTGTCCAGTAGCTTGAAAGCGACTTTAACTTTATCAATTAAAGTCGGTTTCTACTCAGATATTCGCCATCATCACATGGGTCCCTCGAGTTTTTAACTCTATCTCCATCCTTTGCAAGTCACACAAAATGGGCATTTGTGTTGACAATATCGCACTCAGACTTGCATATATGATCTTCTACTCAATGCGCCACCACACCACGTCGCTTTTCTGGATGGTATTAGATGGTATGATCATAATCTTTCAATAGTTCAAGCCAACGTCGTTGTCGCATGTTGAGTTCCTTTTTAGTGAAGAAATATTTGAAGCTTTTATGATCCATAAAGATCTCCACATTCTCCCCATACAAGTAATGCCTCCAAATTTTAAGTGCGAAGACAACAGCTGCTAATTCTAGGTCATGAGTAGGATAATTCCTCTCATATTCTTTGAGTTGTCTTAAGGTATAGGCTATGACTTTCCCATGTTGCATGAGAACACATCCCAACCCTTTACCCGAAGGATCACTGTAGACGACAAATCCCTCCAAGCCAGATGGTATTGTCAGAACAGGTGCTGAAATGAGTCTCCTCTTGAGTTCTTGAAAACTCTTCTCATATTCTTTGCTCCAACCAAACTTTGTATCTTTCTGAGTCAGCTGAGTTAATGGAGTAGCTATTCGAGAAAATTCTTCCACGAATCTTCGATAATAACCAGCTAAACCGAGAAAGCTACGTACTTCTGTCACTGATTTATGTTGCTCCTAGCTTTGAATTGCTTCAATCTTTGCCAGGTCAACTGATATTCCAGGACTTGATACTACGTGCCCAAGGAATGCTACTTCCTCAAGCCAGAACTCACATTTTTTTAACTGGACATAAAGTTTGTATTCACGAAGCTTTTGGAGTGTCAGCCTCAAGTGTTGCTCATGATCTTCACGGCTTTTGGAATAAATAAGGACGTCATTAATAAAGACGACCACAAAGTGATCCAAATATTCTTTGAATACTCGGTTCATCATATCCATGAAGGCAGCAGGAGCATTAGTCAATCTAAATGACATGACTAGGAATTCATAATGCCCATACCGAGTTCTGAAAGCCGTCTTTGGAATGTCATCGGTTCTAATCTTCAATTGGTGAAATCCGGAACGAAGATCAATCTTTAAAAAGAATTTGGCTCCTTACAACTGGTCAAACAGGTCATCAATACGTGGCAATGGGTACCTATTTTTGATGGTGACATGATTCAACTCCCGATAATCATTACAAAGTCGCATACTCCCATCTTTCTTTTTCACGAATAGAACAGGAGCACCCCAAGGAGAAGTACTAGGACGAATAAAGCCAATGTCTAACAATTCCTGCATTGGGTCTTTAACTCCTGGGTTCAATAGAGCCATTCGATATGGGGCTTTGGAAATGGGTTTTGTCTGGGTTCAAGGTCGATACAAAATTCAATTTCACGCCCCGGTAGGCCAGAAGTTCTTCGTGAATACGTCAGAAATTTATTAACAATAGAAATATCATTCAAAATTGACGATTTTTTTGTTTAGATCATGGACGTGGGCTAAGAAAGCTTGACATCCGCTTTTCAATAAACGAATAGCTTTATGGCTTGAGATGACCGTGATTGATTTTAATGGTTTGGTTGCTTGAATTCGCATAATAGGTTGATTAGAATATGAAAGCTAACAACCTTACGAAAATAATCAATTTTTGCATGATGAGTAGTTAACCAATCAATCCCTGTAATCACGTCAAATGCAAGTATTTTCAATGAAATAAGATCGACAGGTAATGTGAGGGTATCGATTTGAACCAAACAAGACTTACAAACAGTGGATGTAATGAAGGTTTCTCCTAACGGAGTTTCCACAGATAAGTCAAAGTCTAATTTCTCCTGAGTCAAATTTAATCGCTTGAGCGCAAGTAGGAGAAATAAAAGAATGGGTAGAACCCAGATCAAATAAAATATAGACTTCGCTTAGAGTTTATGATAAGCTTACACCGTGATGACCTCATTCGGGTTCTTTTCTTTCCGAGAGGTCACAACAAACGCCTCCCTCTTGCTACCGACTTTGACTTTTCTCGGGACGACCTTTGGTGCTTCCATCCTATCCTAGTTGAACTTGTCTTTGGTGAACGACAAAAATCGGGCTAAGTGACCTTCTTTCCACAATTATAACATGCTTTGACTCATCGCAGCGCTTTGACCGATGTGTCCTCCCTCCGCATTTGAAGCATATGATAGTGGTCGTTTCCTTCCTTAACAACGGGTCTTTGGTCTTGACGCTCTTTTCTATCATTATTGAATCTCCTCTTCTTGAAATGTCCATTCTTATTGCTTTGACCACGATTACCACCGAAGTGGTTACCATTTCGCCCGTTGATTCCTCCATGCTTGTTGTCACCGCTGATGATCGCTTCCTCATTTGTATTATCATTTCACGGCCATTTCTCTTTTGGTTGTGTTGACTCGTTATCGCGCTCCACTAATCGAGCCCTATTTACAACATCTCAATACAAACACGCTTTATGAGAAATAAGATGTTGACGATCTCCGCTTCTAACCTTTTAAAAACATCCGCGTCATTCTCTCTTCATTATCTACCAAGTGGGGACGCAATCGGACAACTTCAGCAAACTTTGCTTCGTCTTTGCGACACGGTCGTATATTATTCTTGTGACGCCCCAAAATAGGTATACATCACCCATCTTGAGTCGCCAGATACATGGTACGTAATTCAAATACAACTTATTAATACAACTGCGTATGGTACACAATACGACAAAACATAAGTCGTGAGTTTGAATATAAATATTGTCTACTAGAGATTATACAAACTCGTAAGGAGTCCTCATTATAATTATTATCACACTATTTCACGTAATAGTGAGGACTACTAATACTATCATCCGCCCGTCACTCCGCTCCCCGACTAGTCCGGTCTTTCGTTCTCATTTCCTCAAGAGAACAATGAAAATAAAAAGGGTGAGCTCAACTAGCCCAAGAGAAATATTATGACTAAGATAATGCGTAATATATTATCGTTAGCCTTGTCAAGTGTTAAACCGATACAATATAACAACCATCAAGTTTAACTACGGTGAACAAACAATCCATTAAAAGAGTCAAGTAGAGAATAAAATCTACTATCTTTTATGATTTAAAAGGTTTTTCATCACTTTTATCATTTGGGACTCGACTTAATAAATAATCCACATCATCGAATCACCCATGCACTACTACTGACGAGGATATTCTTTAGTATCACGACCACAATTATCCATGCACTACTGGGCCAAGAATATTTGTGTATTCAATAATGGTCATGATCATGCCAACAATCGTCCATCAATGCTCTACAGCCAATGAGGACTTTTTTCACATCATTTGTAACATTACGGTCATGATTACAATCGAATAATCCTCGGTCATAATCATACCAAGTCCATCTATGCACTATAGGCCACATATGACTTTCAACAAAATATAAAC
Source organism: Panax quinquefolius (assembly GCA_020205615.1). Lineage (NCBI taxonomy): Eukaryota > Viridiplantae > Streptophyta > Magnoliopsida > Apiales > Araliaceae > Panax > Panax quinquefolius. The sequence goes on from CM035151.1 coordinate 20,005,406, forward strand.
ATGAGGATGATGACAATGATATAAGAATTTAATAAAACAAGTTCAAGAATCAATTTATACAGGAGCTAATAATGTCCAAATTGTCAACATGATACTGCTTTGTAGAGTAAAATTCAATAATGCTCAGAAGAATATTTCCATGAAAAGATACTGGATGAAGCGCAAATATCAAGGATATTCCACTAATTTCATGGAGTATAGAAGTCAAAACTTTAACCAACTAAGTATAATAAGGAATGGAATAACAAAAGAAATCACTAGGTATGCGATAGACCGCACAGGCAGGTTATTCTAATAGAATAATAAATAATGGAATCAGGTCCGGCGTAAAACACACAGACAGGATATTCCAACAGAATAATAAAGATTTTAATAAGGTCCCATAAAAACGCATGCATGTGATATTCCAATGTAATAATAAAGACTTTTAATCGGTCCGGCGTAGAACGCAGCAAAACAGGATATTCCAATGTAATAATAAAGACGGAATCGTGTCCCATAAAATGCATGCATGTGATATTCCAATGTAATAATAAAGATTTAAACCGTGTCCCATGAGAACGCATGCATGAGATATTCCAACAGAATAATAAAGATGGAACCAGGTCCGGCGTAGAACGCACAGACAGGATGTTCCAACAGAATGATAATGTGACGCCCCCAAAATACGTATAAAACACACATTCTGAGTCGCCAAATACATGGTACAGAGAGCAAACTACAACTTCAATAATACAATTGTCGTGCAAAATACGATAACACATACTGTGAGTTTAAATACAAATATTGTCTTCTAGACAATATCCACACTCAAATAAGTCCTCGTTACAATTATTCAAAGACTATTTTACGTAAATAGTGAGGATCTAAAAACATCTTTCTAGAACCATCACTCCGTACCTCGACTAGTTCCTGTTATGTTCTCACCTCCTGAGAAAAATTGAACAAAAAGGAAAAGGGTGAGCTCAACTAGCCCAGTAAAGAATATTATGACTAAGATAATATACAACAAATTATCGTTAGTCTTCAACAGGAAAAAATCTGATAAAATATAATAACCAACAAGTTTTAGATCAACAACTGCAGCGGAAACAACAATCCATTAGAAGAGTCAAGTAGAGAATGAGTTCTACTATCTTCTAAGATTTAAAAGTCCATCATCAATATTTTATCCTCAGAATAACAATTAATATACATCTTTAATCAAATATTCATCTTTGCACTACAGCCAAAGATATTCATTTGTATCATCACCAAATGGGTCATGTTCATCCCAACACCTATTCATCTTTGCACTACGGCCAAAGATATTCATCGCTTAATCATTTATCTTTGCACTACAAAATCAAGATATTTAGTAATATCATCATTTAGGACCGAGGATGATGAAAAATATTTTAAAGAAAACGAATCCAAAGGAAACGGTAAGGACAAATAGTAGGGATTCGTATAACGCTTTTTATCCAAGATCAATAATACTTCATAAATACCAATTTTGAAGCGTAATTAAAAAATAAAGATCAAAACATGGATACAATCAAAGATAATAACCATAATAGACATCTTGGACAAAAAGAAGAAAATTTCATTTTTCTATGAATAAAGTCGTATTCGTGAATAAGACTGTCAGATACGTGAATAAGAACCCAGACACAAAAAAAAGTTCCAAATTTGATAAAAATTCAGATCAATACTTCCTAAGATAATGATATTGAAGAAATAATATCATATATGAAGAAAATAACATCCTTACCTCAAAATATCAAGATTTCGATCGGAATATCGGTTATAAGGTCAAGGAAACTTGCAATCGATGAATAGAAACTCACAAAGTATCTAAATACTCACAAAATACACTCAATAATCTAGAGAGAGAAAGAGAAAAACTTGTTTCGTGTGATTTTTAATTCTAACTTAGCCTCTATTTATAGGAAAATGTTAGCAGACTTGACCGCAACCCGATGGCTTTACCTCGCTACTATTCCCACCCACCACATTTGAAATAAAATTCAAGACATTTCTTCACCAACCACAAGTGGGGCCCACTCAATTCTAGAATTTTCCACCAAAATCATTTATAAACCTAATTTCCGAATCACCACCTCTTAAAATTCATAACAAATCATACGCTCATTTTAATTCGCTCAAAATTTGTGGCATATATACTCAACTTATATATGTATAACATATCCAAAAATTACAACGATCCAACTATTTGATTAAAATTATAACTCACACAATATATTTTAAAAACACTAGTTTAATTTTTAATACCTTCATTCCGACAAAAAATACCGATAAAACACCTCAACATTAACTCCTTCATTTTTAACCACAATAAATATATCCAACATTTATATCCACATAAAATAAATATTTCCTTATAATATAAATCAATAATTAATTATTCACAAATAATATTACAGAATCACATTTATGACAACCAGGTCGTTCCCAGGAAAAAGGGGGCTTTCCAATAAGAATTTTTCTTATCGACGCCGCAATTAATTAGGTGACCAAACCTCTCATCGATGTAACTTTCTAGACATCGCCAATAATGCTATCTAATAATATTATTCAAATAATATGAATTATTGATCCGATAATGGGAAATATCGTATAAAGAGAATTATCAAAACAACAATAATATAAAATATCAACACAAAGAATTATTGAATCAATAAAATAAAATATTGAACAAGAATTACTCGTAATAATTATCGACTAAAGGCCTTCTACGTAAGGATCAATAATTCATCAATACCGTGCATCCACGCCAGACATTATTGATTTTAACCACCGGTATTCCAACAAAGGTTAATTGTAATAACTACGCCGTTATTTATAAAAACTCAAACTTGTCGCTTTCTTCATCCGACAGCTTATTCTCACATGGGGCCCACAATGATCAAGGCTGTCATCATTTAATATTCCCCGACAACAAGAATATTCCACTTACCAAATGAATATTTCCCGACAACAATGATTATTTTATAACCACTTGCATATTTTGCAAAATTTGCACATTTCACCCATAACCGTAGAGAATTATATCAAATTAATACCTTATTATTCACAAATATAATTAGAGAAAATTCAATTTTATTTATAATAAGTTGGGGTCTTACAACCTCCTAAAGAATGGAATAATGTAAGAATTTCACCAAGTATAGGGTAAATTACAGATATACAAAGTTATTCCAATGTAATAATAATGAATGGAATAACGTCAGTTCTCTTCATAGATAAGAAAGAAATAATACTCCCTACCTTTAGAAAAACCTGATATATTGAATAAGTGAGGTATCGATCTTTCTCTTCTTTCTATAATTTCTCTCTATAATAATCGCTTCTAAAGCTTTTTGTGAATTGGTGAGAAATGAAGGAAGAATGAGCTTATTTATAGAAAATATAGTTTCGATAATTGCACGATTTTGGGGCTCGAAAAATTTTAGTACAATACCTCCAATTTTTGCTTTATTTTTAATTTAGTCATGGAAGTATTATCAAACTTTTCACCACCTCCCCAATAATAAATAATGTGATTCAATAGTAAATTATGTGAATCAATAGTTCTAGACATGTGAAAATACTAAATTACGATATAGTACACTCCATCTATACCTCCATTTTTAACTTAGTCATGCAAGTATTATCAATCTTGAATCAATAGTTCTGTATATGTGAAAATCAAGATAACTCTTTTGTTGATCTTGTGCCGCTTTGTATACGCTTGTCAAATCATTTGATCTTTTCAGTAGTCATGCGTACTAATTCTCGTCCCAACAACGTTGCTTTCTCCCACCTCGTCCCAAAGATAATCGAGAATCCACACTTTTGTCCATACAACGCCTCAAATGGAGCCATGCCTATACTTGCTTGATAACTCATGTTGTTGTAGGAGAATTCCACCAAGGCAAGTACTTATCCCAACTTCCTTTAAAATCTAGGAAACAAAGTCTTAATAGATCTTCAAGGGTTTGAATAGTCCTCTCGGATTATCCGCCTGCTTTGAGGATGGTATGCCGAATCAATCAGTAAATCCGCACATAGCTTTTCTGCAAGCTAACCCAAAATCGTGAAGTGAATCTTGGGTCACGATCCGAAACTATGGATACTGGCATGCCATGCAATCTCATAATCTCATTCACGTACATGCGAGCAAGACATTCAAGGCAGTAAGTCTCACGTATCGGTAAGAAATGGGCAGACTTGGTTAATCTATCAACAATAAACCAAATCGCATCTATGCCTTGATAAACTTTGGGAAGACCTGTAACGAAATCCATAGTAATGTGTTCCCACTTCCATTTCAGAATCTCAAGTGGTTGTAATGGACCCTTTGGCACTTGATGCTCCGCCTTTTCACGTTGACAAGTTAAACACCTCGAGATAAACTCCGCGATCTCTCTCTTCATATTGTTCCACCAAAATGTATGTCAATATCATGATACATTTTGGTACTCCCAAGATGGATTGCAAATGGGTGTCAGGTGCCTCCATCATGATTCTATGCTTCAAGTCGTAATCGTTAGGAACACAAAGTCCGAGTTGAATCTAAGTATTCCTTCTTCATCGATTCTCGCTTCGAATAGCTCCTTCTTGCACTTTCTTCTTCATACGTGACGCCTCCAGTCCGTAGCTCGAGCAAGCGATTTTTAACTTTATCTATTAAAGCCTGCTCTACTCGTATATTCTCCATCATCATGTGGGTCCCTCGAGTCTTTAATTCTACCTCCATCCTTTGAAAGTCATACGAAATGGGCCTTTGCATTAACAATATCGCACTCGTACTCGCATATGATCTTCTACTCAATGCGTCAGCTACTACGTTCGTTTTTCCAGGATGATATTGAATAGTGTGATCGTAATCTTTCAATAGTTCAAGCCAACGTCGTTGCCACATGTTGAGTTCTTTTTGGGTGAAGAAATATTTGAGGCTTTTATGGTCCGTATATATCTCCACTTTCTCCCCATACAAGTAGTGTCTCCAAATTTTCAACGCGAATACGACTTCTGCCAACTCTAGATCATGAGTAGGATAATTCCTCTCATATTCTTTGAGTTGTCGTGAGGAATAGGCTATGACTTTCCCATGTTGCATGAGAACGCATCTTAATTAACCCTTTGCCTCAAGCATCATCAGATATAACAAATCCATCCGCATTGTATGGTATTGCCGTAACAGTGCCAAATGAGTCTTCTCTCGAGCTCTTGAAACTCTTCTCGCATTCCTCGCTTCCATACAAATTTTATATCTTTCGAGTCAACTGAAGTTAATTAACTGAGTAGCGATTCGAGAAAATCCTTCCACGAATCTCCGATAATAACCAAATTAAGCCCGTAAAGCTACGCACTTCTGGCCACCGACTTTGGTTGTTCCCAACTTTGTATCGCTTCAATCTTCACCGCGTCGATAGATACTCCATGTTTTGACACCACGCGCTCCAAGGAATGCTACTTCCTCAAGCTTCTAACTCGCATTTCTTCAACAAGCATAAAGTTTGTTTTCACGAAGCCTTTCAAGTATCGCCTTCAAATGGTGCTCATGATCTTCACGGCTTTTGGAATAGATGAGGATGTCATCAATAAAGACAACAACAAACCGATCCAAATATTCCTTGAATATACTTGTTCATCATATCCATGAAAGCAAAGCAGGAGCATTAGTCAATCCAAAAGACATGACTAAGAATTCATAATGCCCGCATCGAAGTTCAAGGCGCCTTTGAATATTCTCGCTTTTAATCTTCAAATGATGATATCCGTAATCGAAGATCGATCTTTGAAAAGAATTGTGCTCTCAGCAATCGGTCGAACATGTCATCAATGCGAGGTAATGGATACCTATTCTTGATGGTGACATGGTTTAATTCTCGGTAGTCAATATGAAAGTCTCATACTCCCGCCTTTCTTCTTTTTACTTAATAAAACAGAGCACCCCAAGGAGATGTACTAGACGAATGAAACCTATATCTAACAATTCCTGAAGTTAGACTTTTAACTCCTCAAGTTCAATAGAGCCACTCGATATGGGGTTTTAGAAATGGGTTTTGTACTTCGCTCAAGGTCAATAAAGAATTCAACATCACGCTCGGGGTAGACCGGAAGTTCTTCAGAAATACATCGAAAATTCTCTAACAATGTAAATATTATTCAAATCGACTTGTCTTTGTTTAAATCCATAACATGGGCTAAGAAAGCTTGACATCCGCTTTTCAAATAAATGAATAGCTTTATGGCTTGATATGATAGTGATCGATTTTAGTGGTTTAGTTGTTTGAATTCGTATGACAGTGGTTAGTTAGAATATGAAAACTAATAACCTTACGAAAACAATCAATTTTGGTACGATGAGTGGTTAACTATTCAATTCCTAAAATCACATCAAAAGCAAGTATCTTTAAAGATATAAGATCAACAGTAATGTGATAAAGCTAACTTGGATCATGCAAGATTTATAAACCGTAGATGTAACGAAGGTTTCACCCAACGGAGTTTCAACAGATAAGTCAAAGTCCAATTTCTCCCGAGTCAAGTTTAAACGTTGAGCACAAGCGAGAGAGATAAAAGAATGGATAGAACCAGATTCTAGTAAGGTATAAACTTCGAAAGAGTTCAAGATTAGCTTACCCATAATCACCTCGTTCGGGTTCCTCGCGTTTTGGCCAATCCACGACAAACGCCTTCCGTGAATCGCGATTTTGACTTATCCGGGACGTACTTTGGAGTCACCATCCCCATGAACTTGGTTTTGCTACTGAACAATCCCGAGCTATGTGTACTTCCTTTCACAACAGAACATATATTGGATTGTTGTGATGCTTAAATGATATGTCCTCTTCCCTCATTTGTAACATCTAATCAAGCGCGCTCTCCTCCCCTAGAATTTGTTGTTGGTGTTGGTGCTCATCGTTGATGTCTTCCCGCCATTGTTAAATCTCCTCTTTCCGAAATTGTCACTGACTCACCTCTCCTATTATCACGGCTACGATGACCACCCGAGTGGTTACCTCCTTTGTTCGTATTTTTCCTCCTCGTTGGTTATCATCGCCTGATGATCATTGCCACCTGCAGATGACCACAGTCAGGGTCCCTCGGTTGAACATACTCATTATCTCGCCTAATAATTGAGCCCACTTACAACATCCGAATATAAAGAAAATTTATGAGATATAAGATATTGCCGAATCTCGGACTTTAGACCTCTCGAAACATCCTCGCTCATTCGCTCCTCATTTTCACCAAATGAGGTGCAAACCCGATAACTCGCAAACTTCGCCTCATAGTGGGACACCGCCATGTTATTTTGTTCCACCGATAAACTCCACCTCCTTCTTCATATGACGAATACTTTCAGAAAGTACTTGTCATTAAATAGTTTCAAACCTTTCCCAAGACATGCTAAGTCAAGTACCGGGTCGATATGCTTCACGCACTCTCTACCAAGAATCCGCCTCACCGCTGAACATAAAGGTGGCGAATGGAACCTTCGTTCCTTCGTGCATCCCAAGACATCGAATATCTTGGTAATTTCTTGACCCACGCTTCCGCCTTGATCGGATCCGCTTTCCCTTAAATTCGTGGTCCCAACTCCTTGAATCGCTTGCGCATGGATAAGTCAAGCGCATTATCATTTTTCCACCAGTATTTTGTGCACGAGTCTCCTCGTCTGGGTTTTGCATGAACCGTAAAAAGCTCCAAAACATTCCATCATTCATCGCTTGCTTTCAGTGTGTTGTTTACAGGAGGAATATTGTCTTCCTATCACACGCTTCTCCTAGTTTGTAACTAAAGGTTATTCCACGCCCTCATACACTCCATTGTTAACGCTTCTCGCCGCTGCATTCTTAACATCGCCATAAAACAAGAGTTAATTAAACAAATTAACATATCATATAATATCCCTATATTATGACTGACCAACAAATAAGCTTAGATAAGACACACTAGCGAAGAATTTACTCATCTCTCCCCTCCTAGTTCTATAGCTCGATCTCCGCCAGAGACCATATCCCTAAGCTCTGATACCAACTGTGACGCCCCCAAAATAGGTATACAACACCCATTCTGAGTCGCCAAATACATGGTACAGAAAGCAAACTACAACTTCAATAATACAATTGTCGTGCAAAATACGACAACACATACTGTGAGTTTAAATACAAATATTATCTTCTAGATAATATCCACACTCAAATAAGTCCTCGTTACAATTATTCAAACACTATTTTACGTAAATAGTGAGGATCGCTAAAATATCTTTCTAGAACCATTACTCCGCACTTCCGACTAGTTCCTCGCTATGTTCTCACCTCCCGAGAAAAAATGGAACAAAAAGGAAAAGGGTGAGCTCAACTAGCCCAAAGAAAGAATATTATGACTAAGATAATATACAACAAATTATCGTTAGTCTTCAACAGGAAAAATCGATAAAATATAATAACCAACAAGTTTTAGATCAACAACTGCAATGAAATAAAGAATCCATTAGAAGAGTCAAGTAGAGAATGAGTTCTACTATCTTCTAAGATTTAAAAGTCCATCATCAATATTTTATCCTCGTAACAACAATCAATAGACATCTTTAATCAAATATTCATCTTTGCACTACACAGCCAAAGATATTCATTTGTATCACCAAATAGTCATGTTCATCTCAACACTGCTCATCTTTGCACTACGGCCAAAGATATTCATCGCTTAATCATTTATCTTTGCACTACAGGTAGAAGATATTTAGTAATATCATAATTTAGAATCGAGGATGATGAAAATATTTTAAAGAAAACGAATCCAAAGAAAACGGAAGGACAAATATTAGGGATTCAGATAACAGCTTTATCCAAGATCAATAATACTTCATAAATACCAATTTTGAAGCGTAATTAAAAATAAAGATCAAAACATGGATACAATCAAAGATAATAACCATAATAGACATCTTGGACAAAAAGAAGAAAATTTCATTTTTCTATGAATAAGTGTCAGATTCGTGAATAAATAGTCACGTGAATATCGTGAATAGTAACCCCACACACAAAAGTTCCAAATTTGATAAAAATTCAGATCAATACTTCTAAGATAATGATATTGAAGAAATAATATCATATATGAAGAAAATAACATCCCTTACCTCAAAATATCGCATTTCGATCGGAATATTGGTATAAGGTCAAGGAAACTTGCAGACCGATGAATAGAAAACTCACAAAGTATCTAAATACTCATAAAATACACTCAATAATCTAGAGAGAAAAGAGAAAACTTGTTTCGGTGTGATTTTCAATTCTAACTTAGCCCTCTATTTATAGGAAAATGTTAGCAGACTTGACTCGCCACTCCGATGGCTTTACTCGCTACTATTCCCACCCACCACATTTGAAATAAAATTCAGCACATTTCTTCACCAACCACAAGTGGGGCCTACTCAATTATAGAATTTTCCACCAAAATCATTTATAAACCTAATTTCCGAATCAGTCACCTCTTAAAATTCATAACAAATCATACGCTCATTTTAACGGCTCAAAATTTGTGGACATATACTCAACTTATATATGTATAACATATCTAAAAATTACAACGATCCAACTATTTGGATTAAAAATTATAACTCACACAATATATTTTAAAAACACTAGTTTAATTTTTAATACCTTCATTCCGACAAAAAATACTGATAAAAAACATCAACATTAACTCCTTCATTTTTAACCACAATAAATATATCCAACATTTATATCCACATAAAATAAATATTTCCTTATCATATGAATCAATAATTAATTATTCACAAATAATATTACGTAAATCACATTTATGACAACCGCATCGCTCCTGTGAAAGAGGGGCTTTTCAATAAGAATTTCTCCTTATCATGCGCAAAATTAGGTGACCAAACCTCTCCTCGATGTAACTTTCTAGACATCGCTAATAATGCTATCTAATAATATTATTCAAATAATATGAATTATTGATCCGATAATGGGAAATACTTGTCAAAGACAATTATCAAAACAACAATAATATAAAATATCAACGCAAAGAATTATTGAATCAATAAAATAAAATATCGAACAATAACTACCGTAATAATTATTATCGACTAAGGCCTTCACGTAAGGATCAATAATTCATCAATAATGTGCTTCCACGCCAGACATCAGATTTTAACCACACGGTATTCCAACAAAGTTAATTCAGTAATAACTACGCCATTATTTATAAAACTCAAACTTGTCGCTTTCTTCATCCGACATTATTCTACATTATGGGCCCACAAATGATCAAGCTACTGTATTGCATTTAATATTCTCCGACAACAAGAATATTCCACGACCAAAACGAATATTTCCCAACAACAATGATTATTTTATAACCACTTGCATATTTTGCAAAATTTGCATATTTCACCCATAACCGAGAATTATATCAAATTAATACCTTATTATTCACAAATATAATTAGAGAAAATTCGATTTTATTTATAATAAGTTGGGGTCTTACAGATAAAGAATGGAATAACAGAAGAATTTCACCAAGTATAGGGTAGCTCAGATACAAAAGTTATTCCAATGTAATAATAATGAATGGAATAATGTAAGTTCTCTTCATAGATAAGAAAAAAATAATACTCCCTACTTTTTAGAAAAATTGGATCTTTGGAATAGTGAGGTATCGATTTCTAACTTCTTTCTATAATTTCTCTCTATAATAATCACTCTAAAGCTTTTGTGAATTGGTGAGAAATGAAGGAAGAATGAGTTTATTTATAAAAAATATAGTTTCGATAATTGACGCTTTGGGGCTCGAAAAATTTCAAAGACAATACCTCCAACTTTTCCTTTATTTTTAATTTAGTTATGGAAGTATTATCAAACTTGCACCACCTCCCCTAATAGTAAATAATGTGATTCAATAGTAATTTATATGAATCAATAGTTCTGAACATGTGAAAATACGAATTACATGATAAGTACCTCCATCTATACCTCCATTTTTAACTTAGTCACGCAAGTATTATCAATCTTGCACCAACTCTCCTAATAGTAACAAGAATGTGAAACAATAGTATACACATGTGAACAAATAGTTATAATCATGTGAAATAATAGCAATCAATTGCTCATTTATCCGGTTAAATAATTCATCGGGTCAATATAACCTTCTTACATCAATTATTATCAAATAATTGTCGATTTTCACTAACACAAATAATTCCAACACAATGAAACCATTTTTATCAAAAATATAAATTTTGAAATTTTGAAGTTTGACTTTTTCAAAAAAGTCAACTATCGACTTTTTTCACCAAATAGTGAATTCCTAAAAATTTTGTGTTTATAGACTATTTTACTAATTTCATCGTTCCGGACTCAAATATCACGTCCGCTCCAAATTCAACTCAAACACAACTTCAATTTTAATAACATTCATCATTAATATTATAACTCACAATATTTATCAACCAAAGTCGCTCCTGGAAAGTGGAGGCTTTCCAATAACGATTTCTCCTATCACGCCGCAATTAGGTGACCAAACCTCTCCTTAATGTAACTTCTAGATATTGTAAATATTACAATTTAATAATATGAATAACTTTGTCGTCTCAATTATTGATTTAATAAAATAACATATTATCTTGATGATACTACGACAATAATCGAATCAATAATACGAGAGATATGATGCACCAATTCTTTGTACTCAATAATTGAGTATAACCGAGTGACTTCTCACGTAAGCATCAATAATCAATACCGTAGTGTGCTACTATGCAACCACGCGCATATTATCGTATTTTTACTACCGGGTAGTTCAACAAATTGAAGACCCCGAATTTTATGAAATAAAAGTATTCAATTTTTTCTTATAATTACTATTCAGTAAATGATTAAATTGATAAAAGTTTAAAGTTAAGGGTGATATATGAAATTTTTTTAAAATAAGCAAGTGGTTATAAAATACTCATTGTTGTCGGGGAATATTGGTTTGATCGTGGAATATTCTTCCTGTCGGGGAATATTCATACGACGGCGCAACCTTTTGTGGGCCCCATAACGGAAAGCGATTGGATGAAGACAACGACAAGTATAAGTTGTTTACAAATAATCTGCCAGTTATTACTACCAAGTATCGTTAGAATACTTTCTTTGGTTAAAACACAAGAATACTGGCGTTGTTGCACAAAGAAGATACCAGATTGGACCAATTATTAATTCTTACGTAAGAAGGCACTACTCAATAATTGTTACAAAATTTACTATTCAATATTTTATTGATTCAATAATTCTTTGCATTGATATTTTATATTATCGTTGTTTTAATAATTGTCACCAAGACAAGATTTCCTATTATCGGATCAATAATTCATATTATTTGAATAATATTATTAGATAGCATTATTGGCAATGTCTAGAAAGTTCTGTCTAAGGAGAGGTTTGGTCACCTAATTACGCGCCAGTAAGGTGAGATCCTAATTGGAAAGCCCCTTCTTTCTTGAGAGAACTACCGTTCACAAGACTTGTGATTCTGTAATATTATTTGTGAATAATTAATTATTGATTTATATGATGAGAAAAATATTGATTTTATGTGGATATAGATGGAGAAATTTTTTAATGTGACAATTGTTGAAAAATAATATTTTATCTTTTTCTGATAAAATAATTCATTTGAATATTTTATTTTAATAATATATTAATGGTGATATTTTTACAATGAATGTGTGATATATGAGTATATGAGGAGGAAGAGTATTTTTGTTGCAAAAGTTGTTTAAAACATGTTAAACATGTTGGTGGACCCATTTCTTGACTGAAATTTAGTTATAGCCTGTAAAATCTCCCGTTTATGGATTTCGGTCAATTTCTGTTTGGAATTTGGAAAAACTTTCTTCTGCAAAGTTGTAGACAATTGAATTTCCTAAACAAATCGTGAGATTCGAATTTTCTGATAAAAGGGCTATTTATTATGAATTATTGAAGTTCCGAAATTCCTGAATAATTGATTTTTGAAAGTTTTAATATTTTATTTATGAAAAATGTTTTTCTTACTTTTTTGAGTGGGTGGTTGATGTTTGAATTTAGCTAATGTGCGTAGGAGATTTTATAATAATAATATTAATATTATATTAAATTTTTTGCTTTGGTGTTCTAAGCATTTTCCTATAAATAGGTGCTTAGGTTAGAATTGAAAATCACACCAGAAACGTAAGTTTTCTCTCTATTTCTCTCTCTATATTATCGAGTGTATTCTTGTAAGTATTTTGATATCTTGAGTGTTCTTATCTATGTTCGTTCAAATCATTATTCGGTCCGGAAGTCTTTTGCTTTTGAGGTAAGGGATAGTAAGGGATTGTAAGGGATAGTAAAGGATTTTAAGGGATTGTAAGAGAGGTTATTTTCTTCTAAAATGATATTATTTCTTCAATATCATTATGCCAGAATATTGGTTGGAAATTTTTATCAAATTTGGAACTTTTTCATGTCGGGGTTACTATTCATGAGTTACTATTCATGAGTTACTATTCACGAAACGTGATGATATTTTTTTATAAAATTTCTATCTTTTGGTGTTGGAGTTACTATTCACGTATACGGCACTATTCATGAATACGACACTATTCACCGGAACCGAAAAATGAAACTTCTTCTTTTTGTCCAAAATATATATTCTGGATACTATCTTTGATTGGATCTATGTTTTGGTCTTCATTCTTGAATTTTACTCCACTCTGGTTATTTATGAAGTATTTTTGAACGGGAATTTTTTAAAGTACGAATCCTTAATATTTGTTCTTTTGTTTCACTGAATTTATTTTCTTTAAAATATTTTCATCATCCTCACCCCTAAATGATGATATAATCAATATCTTTGGCCTCAGAAGTGCAAAAGATGAAATGATAATGAATATCTTTAAATTGTAATGCAAAGATGAATTATTGATGAATATCTTTGGCTCAGTAATGCAAAGATGACTTGTTGTTGAATATCTTTGGCTGTAGTGCAAAGATGATTTGTTGATGAAAATCTTTGGCTCAGTAATGCAAAGATGACTGTTGTTGAATATCTTTGGCCCAGTAGTGCAAAGATGACTTGTTGATGAATATCTTTGGCCCGTAGTGCAAAGATAAATTTATTAGTATGATTATGAACATGATCTGTGATTTGGTATAACCATGATCTTTGATGTTTCGTGATGAAAATTATCTTTGTCCCGGATGAGAAAAGGAATTTAGAACTACAATTACGATTATGAGTTATACATGTGATTGTGGATGAGGAATTGTTGATTGATGTTACGGTGGATAAAACATTGTTGGTGGACTTTTAACATGGAGAAAATAATAGATTTTATGGTCTATTTGACTCTTCTAATGGATTGCTTCGTTCACGTGCAACTATGGTTGAAAAGTTTTATCATCTACCATATGTTCTAAATCTCCCGATTTATTATTGATGAAGGCTATTGATAATTTAATTATCTTTAGTCATGATATTCTTTCTTGAGCTAGTCAGTGCTTGCCCTTTGCTTCACAATTCCTTTCTGTAATAAAAGTGTAAATTTGGGTCGAGCGGGGATAAACAAGGAATAGAGAATCTGTGGTCTATAGATGTTGAGGGTGAGGTGAATTTAACTTGGAAGGGTGTTTTGCCACTATCATACAAGATGTTTAATGACATACAACCTCGTGTCATCATAAGACGGTTGTGGTCATCATCCACTTGCCGAGTATATTTACAAGCACTACCTATATAATCTTAGTGTTTGTTTGGAGTATAATTCCCAATTAGAGACAAAGGAGAAAAATGATATGTAAAGAGAAGACTCACCATTGGGAAGAATATGATAGTAATCTTCTCGTTTTTCTTTGGGGTCTATTGGTCAACCAATGATAATTCTGTATGGCCGTATGATATCTATCATAACCTGCACGCATGGCCTCCCATGTACGAAAGGTTTCTCGAGCACTTCCCAAGATTTTAATTTCTAAAAACAGCTTCTAGATTGTACCTTTATGTAAGGTATCACTATGAGGTGTCATTCAGATTTGGGACATGAGTCATAGTTGGTATTAAAACTCACAACATGTGTGTTGTTGTATTTTACTTACAATTGTTGTAATAAAGTTGTAGTTATTTTCTCGTACCATGTATTTGGCGACTTCGAGAATGGGTTGGATGGAATGGACCTATTTTGGGGTCGTCAACAGCTTAATCTTGATAAAACTTTCGTAAGTTATTTTCATAAAAGTATTTTTATCGCTTTCTCAATCCGGCAATAATTCCAAGTATAGGCGGTCCACCAATGATTGTCTTGCATATAATATTCCCTATTAAAATGAATATTCTCCCACCAATCGAATATTATATAACAACTTCATGCGTACTTTGCAAAATTTGTAAATATTACCCACAACTATAACATTATATCAAATCCACACCATAATATTCAAAAATATATTTCGAGAAAATTTAATCTTTATTCAAAAGTTGGGGTCTTACAATTGCATTTCCAACTTGATGAACTCCACCTCCTTCACGTGTGACGAATACTTTCGGAAAGTACTTGTCGTTGAATAGTTCTTGGAACTTCTCCCAAGACATTTTCAATGTGGCGAGGTTCGAGTACGCTTTTACCGATTCCCACCAAAGAATCGCTTCTCCTCATAACATAAAGGCTTACAAAGGAAACCTTTTTCTCCTGGAGCATCCCAAGACATCAAATATCTTGGTGATCTCGCTTTATCCATGCTTTCGCCTTAAGTAGTTTTGGCTCTCCAATAAACTCCAAAGGGTCCCAAATTTGAACTGCTTAGCGGTGACCGTCCGAGAGTTTTCAGTGGTTCCACCTACATTTTGGACAGAGCCGCTCTATCATTGCTTGCATGAATTGCATAAAGCCTCCGAACATTCTATCATTCATCATTTGGTCGTGTTTGTTGTTTGCATGATGATTGTCGCCTTCGATGCACATTATCCCGATTATTGATATGTGGTGAATCAACAATACCTCGTTCTATTGCTATTCTCAACATTCTCGGATGTCATTTTCAGATACTGCCACAAAACAAAAGGTTAATTGACATGTAACATATTATCCCTATATTCTGACCGACCAATTAAATACCAAAAAAAAAAACTTAGGTAGGTCATACTAGCGAAGGAATTCCCTGCTTTCTCCCTCCTAGTTCTATTCTCACATCTTAGCCAGGATCATATCCCTAAGCTTTGATACCAACCGGACGCCGCCCAAAATAGGTATACATTACGATTCTCGAGTCGCCAAATACATGGTATGTAATACAAATACAATATTTAATATACAACAAGAGAGTCAGAGTTTTAATACAAATACTATCTTCTAAACAATATCCACTCTCGAGAATAAGTCCTCATTACATTTATTGTCACACTATTTAATGTAATAGTGAGGACTACTAATTCTATCATCCGTCCATCACTCCATTTCCCGATCGTCCCAACTATATTCTCATTTCAAAGAGAAACAAAGAAAGAAAGGGTGAGCTCAACTAGCCCAAGAAGAAATATTATGACTAAGATAATGCGAATAAATTATCATTAGCCTTCAACAAAGGTTAAACCGATAAAATATAACAAACATCAAGTTTAATCATAGTGAACAAGCAATCCATTAGAAGAGTCAAGTAGAGAATAAAATCTACTATCTTCTATGATTTAAAAGGTTTTTCATGACTTTTATCGCTGGGACTCAACTTAATAAATAATCCACATCATCAAATCACTCCTGCACTACGGCCAAGGATATTCTTTAGTATCACGACCATAAATTATCCATGCACTACGGACCAAGGATATTTGTGTATTCATTAATGGTCATGATCATGTCAACAACTGTTCATTAATGCACTACGGGCCAATGAGGACTTTTACCACATCATTTATATCATTACAGTCATAATTACACCGAATAATCCCTGGTCATAATCATACCAAGTCCATCTATGCACTACTGGCCACAGATGACTTTCAACAAAATATAAACTTGAGGATGATGACAATGATATAAGAATTCAATAAAACAAGTTCAAGAATTAATTTATCTAGGAACTAATAACATCCAAATTGTCAACATGATACTGCTTTGTAGAGTAAAATTCAAGAGTGCTCAGAAGAACATTTCCATGAAAAGATACTGGATGAAGCGCAAATATCAAGGATATTCCACTAATTGCATGGAGTAAGGAAGTCAAAACTTTAACCAACTGAGTATAATAATCAATGGAATAACAAAAGAAATAACCAAGCATGCAGTATCGTGATAGACAAAGTTATTCCAATGATTAATAAGTAACGGAACTAGATACATGCGAAATTAAGACCGGCAGTGATGTTCCAACAGAATAATAAAGACGGAACCAGTCCCATAAATTCGCACCGACAAAGATATGTTCCACATGTAATAATAAAGATTTTAATCAGTGTCCCAAGAACGCACATGAATAGGATATTCCAATGTAATAATAATAAAGATGGAACCAGTCCCACAGAACGCTTGCATGTGATATTCAACAATGTAATAATTGTAAGACCCCAAATTATTAATAAATGAAATTTAATTTCCTCTATTTATCATTTTGAAATAGTAAGGGTTGATTTGATTAATGTGGTTAGTTATGGGTAAAATGCAAAAATATTTCAAATAAGCAAGTGGTTATAAAATACTCATTGTTGTCGGAGAATATTCATTTAATCGTGGAATATTCTTGCTGTCGGGGAATATTCGTATGACGGCGCAGCCTTGTGTGGGCCCCATAACGGAAAGTAATTGGATGAAGAAAACGACAAGTATAAGTTGTTATAAATAACGACGCAGGTTTGTTACAGATTAATCTTGTTGAATACCCGTGGTTAAAACACGTTAATATGCGCTGTTGAACAAAGAGCATATACCAGATGATTGCACCAATTATTGATTCTTACGTAAAGAAGGCACTACTCAATAATTATTGCAAAGTAGCTATCGCTCAATATTTTATTTTATTGATTCAATAATTGCTGCGTTGATATTTTATATTACCGTTGTTTCAATAATTGTCACTACACAAGATTTTTCATTATCTGAGCAATAATTCATATTATCCTCAATAATATTATTAGATAACATTATTGGCAATGTCTATAAAGTTCTGTCTAAGGAGAGGTTTGGTCACCTAATTGTGCGCCAGTAAGGAGAAATCTTTATTGGAAAGCCCCCTCTTTTCTGGGAACTACCGGGTCACCAAGATCGTGATTCTGTAATATTATTTGTGAATAATTAATTATTGATTTATATGATGAGGAAAATATTGATTTTGTGTGGATATAGATGGAGAAAAATTTTAAAGTGACAATTGTTAAAAATTGATATTTTATCTTTTCTGATAAAACAATATTTTATTATATTATTATAATACAATAATGATGATATTTTTACAATGAATGTGAGATATATGAGTATATGAGGAGAAAGAGTATTTTTGTTGCAAAAATTGTTTAAAACATGTTTGTGGGCCCATTTCTTGACTGAAATTTGATTATAGCCTGTAAAATCACCCGTTTATGGATTTCGATCAATTTTTGTTTGGAATTTGGAAAAACTTTCTTCTTCAAAGTTGTAGAGAATTGAATTTCCTATACAAATTTGCGAGATTCGAATTTTTTGATAAAAGAGCTATTTATTATGAATTATTGAAGTTCCGAGGTTCCAGAATAATTGATTTTTGGAAGTTTTAAATAATTTTATTAACAAAAACGTTTTTTACATTGTTGGGACTCATTTAACATGTGATTAGGTGGCTGATTTCAGATGCTAAGTGTGCGTAGAGAATTTATAATATAAATATAAATATTATATTAAATTTTCTACTTTGGTGTTCTAAGAATTTTCCTATAAATAGGGTGCTTAGGTTAGAATTGAAAATCACACCAAAAACTGAAGTTTTCTCTCTCTTTCTCTCTCGATATATTGAGCGTATTCTTGTGAGTATTTTAGTACTTTGAGTATTGCTATTCGGTCCAAGTTCTTTCAGTACTATATCCAGTATACCAGTCAGAAGTACTGTCTTTACGAGGTAAGGGAGATTATTTTCTTCATAAATGATATTATTTCTTCAATATCATTATGCCAAAATATTGGTTTGAACTTTTTATCAAATTTGAAACTTTTTCATGTCGAGGTTACTATTCATGAGTTACTATTCACGAGTTACTATTCATGAGTTACTATTCATGAGTTACTATTCACGAGTACTATTCACGAAGCTTGATGATGTTTTTATGAAATTTCTATCTTTTAGTGTCGGAGTTACTATTCACGATATCTCAAGACTATTCAAGAATACTTACATTATTCACGTAAAATTAAATTTTCATTTTTCGTCTAAAATATCTATTATGGATACTAGCTTTGATTGTATCCATATTTTGATCATTCTTGAATTTTACTCCACTATGATTATTTATGAGGTATTTTTGGACATGGAATAAATTGAGTACGAATCCTTAATACTTGTTCTTTTGTTTCACCGGATTCATTTTCTTTAAAATATTTTTCATCATCCTCACCCTAAATGATGATATTATCGAATATCTTTGGCCAGAAGGTAAAGATGAATGATTTCTTGATGAATATCTTTGGCCCGTAGTGCAAAGCATGAATAGGTGTTGAGATGAACATGGCCGATCGATTAATATCTTTGGCCCAGTAGTGCAAAGATGAACAGTGTTTAGATGAACATGACCAATCGATGAATATCTTTGGTCTATAGTGCAAAGATAAATATTTGATTCCAGATATATATTGATTGATGTTACAGGGATAAAATATCGACGATGAACTTTTAAATTCATATATAGAATATAGTAGTTTGTATTCTCTACTTAACTCTTCTAATGAATTATTATTTCCGCTGCGAAGATTGATTTAAAACTGGTTGTCTATTGTATTCTATTAGATTTTTCCCTATTGAGGACTAACGATAATTTGTTCTATATTATCTTAGTCATAATGTTCTTTACTGGGCTAGTTGAGCTCACCATTTTCCTTGTTGTTCCATTTTTCTTCTCAGGAGGCGAGAATGTAACGAGTACTAGTCGGGGTGTGGAATAATGGTTCTAGAAGTTGTTCTAGTAGTCCTCACTATTCTGTTAAATAGTGTACTAATAATTGTAATGATGACTTATTTGAGTGTGGATATTGTCTAGATGACAATATTTATATTTAAACTCACACTTTTTATGTTGTATTAATAAAGTTGTAGTTGTTTTCGTATCATGTATTTGGCGACTCGTAAATGGGTGTTGTATACCTATTTTCAAAGCGCTATAATAATAATAAAGATTTTACCCAGTCCCAACAGAACGCATTGCATACATGATATTCCAAATGTAATAATAATAAAGACGAAATATTGAAAATAATGTCACCAAGTATAGGGTAGTCCGCGTGTAAGACCCCTCTAATTTTATGAAATAAAAGTATTCAATTTTTCTTATAATTACTATCCAAAGAAATGGTTAAATTGATAAAAGTTAAAGTTAAGGGTGATATATGAATTTTTTTTCAAAATACGCAAGTGGTTATAAAATATTCATTGTTGTTGCTTGAAATATTCGTTTGGTCGTTGAATATTCTTTCCTGTCGTAGGGAATATTCGTATTTACTATGAGTACCATTTGTGGGCCCCATAATGTAATAACTGTCGGATGAAGAAAAACGACAAATTTGAGTTTTTATAAATAACTTGCAGTAGTTGTTACAATTAACACTTGTTGGAATAATGTTGGTTAAAATACGATAATACACGTAGTTGTCAAAGCAGTGTATTACGATATTACATGATTTTTTCAATTATTGATTCTTACGTAAAGGCACTACTCAATAATTGTTACAGTAATTACAATTCAATATTTTATTTTATTGGTTCAATAATTGCTACGTTGATATTTTATATTATTGTTGTTTCAATAATTGTCACCGCATACAGATTTTCTATTATCGGATCAATAATTCATATTATTTGAATAATATTATTAGATAGCATTATTGGCAATGTCTAGAAAGTTCTCATCGAGGAGAGGTTTGGTCACCTAATTGCTACGGCCAAGAAGGAGAAATCCTTATCTGAAAGCCCCTCTTTCCGGAACTCGCTGGTCATTATAAATGTGATTCTATAATATTATTTTTGAATAATTAATTATTGATTTATATGATAAGGAAATATTTATTTGATGTGGATATAAATGATGGGTTTATTTATGTGGTTATAAATGAAGGAGTTAATGTTGAGGTGTTTTATCAGTATTTTGTCAGATTGGAGGTATTAAAAGATCAAATCGGTGTTATTACAGCTTTATTGTGTGAGTTATAATATTTAATCCGACCGTTGGATCGTTTTGATTTTTGGATATGTTATACATATATAAGTTGAGTATATGTTCACAAATTTTGAACCGTTAAAAATGAACGAATAATTTGTTATGAATTTTAAGAGGTGACTGATTCGGAAATTAGGTTTATAAATGATTTTGGTGGAAAATTCTAGAAATGGGTGGGCCCCAGTTTAGGTTGTTGGGGAAGATGGCTGATTTTTGGTGGGTGGAATAGTAGCAGGTAAAGCCATCATGTAGCAGGTCAAGTCTGCTTCGGCGTGCTAACATTTTCCTATAAATAGAGGGCTAAGTTAGAATTGAAAATCACATCAGAATTCATAAGTTTTCTCTTTTTTTCTCTCTAGATTATCGAGTGTATTTTGTGAGTATTTAGATACTTGGTGAGTTGTTATTCATCAGTGCAAGTTTCCTTCAGCGTCATATCCGATATCCTGTCAGAAGTGCTGCTCTTTTGAGGTAAGGGATAGTAAGGGATAGTAAGAGATATTAAGGGATGCTATATTCATCATAATGATGTTATTCTTTCAATATCATTATACTGAAATATTGGTATGGATTTTATTGTGGAATTTCTACATTTTTGAGTCGAGATTACTATTTACGTATACGGCACTATTTACGTATATGACATTATTTACGTATACAGTACTATGTATGAATACGGAGTACTATTCATGAGTTACTATTCATGAGTTACTATTCACGAAGTTACTATTCATGAGTACCTATTCACGAGTTACTATTCACGGCACTATTCCCGATAAAATTAGTTTCTTTTTAAACCAAATTATCGCTGATTTATGAATCTTACTCTTGAAATTAAATACGCTTGTTGATCATATTGTTTTAATTATCATATATAATTTTTATTATCATGGTGATGAAATTTCTCTTTGACTTGAGTGTAAAGATGGGTAGATTATTGGTATGATCATGACTACGGGTTCTCTTTGGCCAAGAGTGCAAAGTTGAATCGTTGAATCGGTATGATCATGACCATTGAATTTATAATTGAATATTTTTAGCTTAAGTGCAAAGGTGAATTGATCAACATGGTTATAATTATGGTTTATATAGATTTTGAAATGATTATATATTTCTTTGAGATATTAATATATTTGGCTTGCAGTGCAAATATGAACTGTTGATGAATATCTTTGGCATGTATTGCAAAGATGAACTGTTGATGAATATCTTTGGCCTGTAGTGCAAAGATGAACTGTTGTTGAATATCTTTGGCCCGTAGTGCAAAGATGACCTGTTGTTAAATATCTTTGGCCCGTAGTGCAAAGATGACCTGTTGTTGAATATCTTTGGCCTGTAGTGTAAAGATGAACTGTTAATGAATATATTTGGCCCGTAGTGGTGCAAAGATGAATTTATTAGTATGATTATGAATAGAACTGTGATTTGGTATAACCATGATCTTTGATGTTTGGTGATAAAATTATCTTTGTCTGGATGAGAAAAGGAATTTAGAACTACAATTACGATTATGAGTTATACATGTGATTGTGGGCATGTGAATTGTTGATTGATGTTATAGGGATAAAACATTGTTGGTGGACTTTTAACATGGAGAAGATAATAGATTTTATGGTCTATTCGACTCTTCTAATGGATTGCTTCGTTCACCGCAATTATGGTTGAAAAGTTTTATCATCTACCATATGTTCTAAATCTACGATTTATTCTTGATGAAGGCTATTGATAATTTAATTATCTTTAGTCATGATATTCTTTATCAAGGTAGTTGTGCTCACCCTTTTTTGCTTCACAATTCCTTTCTGTAATAAGAGTGTAGATGGGTCGAATGGGGATAATAGGGAATAGAATCGGTGGTCTCTAGCTGTGGAGATTCTCCCTAAACAGCATAGAAAAGTGTATTGTATACATCATTTAGTAATTATATTTGGTGAATCAACTAGGGTGAGGCGAACCCAATGTTGGAAGGGTATTTTGCCACTATCATACAAAATATCATGGTGACGTGCTATCCAAGGTTGGGATGTGAGTCGCAGTTGATATATATATTTGTATCAAAACTCACAACACATGAGTTGTTGTATTTTGCACGACAATTGTTGTAATAAAGTTGTAGTTGTTTTACTGCACTATGTATTTGGTGACTTTGGAATGGGTTGGATGGAATGGACCTATTTTGGGGTTGTGACATCACAGATATCTTGGTTATTCCAAAGAGAATAATAAAGAATGGAATAACAGAAGTTCTCTTTATGAATACAAAAGAAATAATACCCTTTATGAAGTACAACAAATAATATCCCTTACCGTAAAAGAAACCGAATATAAGAGTAGAGAAGGAGCAAAATACTTTTCTATAAACCTATAATTTCTCTCTAGTTTCAAAGAATTCGTAAGAAATAATGAAGGAATGAACTTCTACTTATGAAAAATGGATCAGATAGTAACTAACTCTTGAACTATTTAGTGAGATTGATTTACTTTAATCGACGGTTCATATTTAAAGCAAAATCTTTTAAATAAAATATAAAATATTCTATTTATAATCTAATAAAACGAATAACTTTATAAAAAATTTACTATGCGCAGCACTATGCAAATACTATATATAATAAAATATAATATATTCTAATTATTGTCTAATAAAATAGATAATTTTATAAAAGTATTCTGCTTTATATAAAAGATTTTACTATTAGCTTAATAAAACGAATAACTTTATAAAAGTATTACATTTTTATATAAAAAGTTTTTCTGTTTTTATTACATTAATAATACCAATAAAATAAAACCGAGTGACTTATCACATAAGCATCAAAATCAATACCGGTGTGTTCTTTGTAACTACGCCAGACATTTTACTCTACTTTAAACACCGGGTGTTTCAACAGCTTAACAGTAAAACTTCCGCCAAGTTATTTTCATAAAGTATTTTTTGTCATTTTCTCAATCCGACAATAATTCCGTTGTAGGGTCCACCAATGATTGATAATTTGTCACGAATATTCTTTGTTAAAACGAATATTCCCCAATTCAATCAAATATTATATAACCAACTTGCGTCTTTTGCAAAATTTATAAATATTATCCACAACTATAACATTATATCAAATTCATTCCATAATATTAAAAATGATATTTATAGAAAATTAAATCTTTAAAAGTTGAGTCTTACAATGGTCTCTCATTAAAGTGAGCCTTAAAATGTTCGGGATATTTAATGTTTCAAACCCATTTCCAACAAAAAGCATTGGAGATTTGTGAAGGGATTATGAACTACAAAACTCCCAAAAAAAAATTAAAACAAATTGAGAAAAGATGTAGGTTTGATAAGTTATACTCCCTATTTAAAAATGAGATTTTCATTTTATTTTTTAACTCCAAAAAATATATAAAAAAAAGGTGCCAAACTTAGATCGAATAAAAGTTAGTCAACCAAGATAAGGAATAATTTTAAGGAAAAGCATAAAATCCAAATAAAGGGCCAAAAAGTTATTTGTTTCTCATGCCATTTTCAAAGTTCTCCAATTACTTCACATACGAAAGTATTTAACAATTGTTACTTTATATCTGAATCTTTTGTTATCAATTTCATAGATAACTATTAATTGTAATTGATAGCTACATAAACTTTGTTGTACAAAAAATTAAATTTTCCTCCAGCCCCTCTTTCTTTTATTCAAACGGTCACATACAAGGATATAATAATGTTACAGACACAAACACAAACTATTCTATAAATATTTTATAAATCACTGATGTGACATATTTTATCTCAGTATATTGATCAATAAATTGTATGAATAATTTTAAAGAATACTTAAAGGTAGCTTTAGTATTTTAAATGAAAATTAAAATCTACTTTAAACCTTGACGGTGAAAAAAATTGGGTGTGTTTATCATTAACTTTTCATAATGGTGCAATAAAGGATAATCATATATATATATATTATTATATGAAGAAGGTCGTGTTTAAATATAATCCTGCTATACATTGTGAATATTTTCAAGTAAATTATAATACATAGAAATAGAAAAAAATAATTATAAGAGGGTCCTACTTATTATACATCTTTCTAAAAAAATTATAACTAATACTTATCCATAAAATTGATAATCAAATCATCGACACAAACATTCAGAACGTATATCATTATCTTTAAATATGTATAATCAAAGTCATATTTAATGTGATGGTTAAGTGCTCGTGTTAAATATTACGTCTTAAATTTAAATCCTGAAAATCTCTTATCGCGTTAAGGGTTTTAAAATAAAATTATTTTATAATATATGATAAATTTAGAAGAAATTTAAGTGTAATGAATAAATTGATTTCACTTAGAAATTTTATAATTTTTTTAATATACGGGATCAAATTGATTTTTTATAACCTTTTCAACTCCATATTACTTCTACTCCTTGATTATGCATATTCCTTTAATATTTTTAAAATAAATAATAATTTAATTTATATTATTTTTATAACATAAGAAATTTAAAATATTTATTAACAAATTTGTGATTAGAAAAGCGTATTATGGATCAATAAAGAGTATATATATATATATATATATATATATATATAATATTATTACTTGTTATATTAAAAATATTGTAACAAAATACATATTTTACATATGTAATTGACCAAAAAACACAAAATTATCTAAAAAATTAGCTTAAAAGCTGCACTCCAAATTTTGCCAAATTATTTATAGCATCAAAATTTTTTTGTTAAAATCTGGCTTCGACCCTGCTTTTCTCTAAACACAGATGGCATATATTTGACCTTTCTCGGTCCGCATATCCTAGTATTTTTTAGAGATTTATAAACCCAAAATATCTAAGATATAGAAAAGGACTCCAAATAAAAGCTTATATTTTTATTCTATTTGGCTATACTTCCAAAGCTCTATAATAAATGTCATTTTGAAATATATACATATTTTATGAATTCTATTATGTAAACAAATTTTATAGTTTATATAATTAATATTCGTTGAATTTAGTATGATATATAACATATACATATAGTAAAATTTTAAGATTCATTTAAACTATATTTAATAATTTTATCGCGACTCGTCTTAAAAGTAATATTAGAAGCTTTGTTGGAGTAATATTTAATTTATTTATGTTATTTTGTGAGTTTGGATGAGATGAGATGAGATGAGATGAGATGAGAAAGCATAAGAAGAGAATGGATAGGAAGTGATGAAAAAAGATTATAGTTTTCTTTTGTCATATTTGTGAGTTTTAAAAAGAAAGGGATGTTATGAGATTTTAATTAAATTTTTCTAAATTTGTAAGTTAAGAAGTAGGGAAGGGAAGAGATTCTTTTTTTTTAAACTACACTATTAATATATTACTCTTACATATATAAATATAAGAAGGGGTTGATTCATAGCTAACGTTGTAAAAAAATGTTATCTTTACAACAAATTCTGATCGTCCATCCGGATATCTAACAATCTATATTACTCTGTCCGCAGTTTATTTTCCAGTATTTTGCAGTTTAATACTACGAATGTGACAAATGTCTAAATACCCCTACTTGTACAAGTCCTCATCCACAGTATTAAACTGCGGAACCTAAAAAACTTTTAAATTTTTTTTTAACATCTGCAACTGTGGAGCCTAAAAAACCAAATTCAGTCCTATACCCATCACGTCTTTAAGGTAAAATGCATATGTTGCCCTTAAACTTTAGGTATTTTTGGGTATTGATCCCTTAACTTTGGGTCAAAGCAAAACAAGCCCCTTTTTGTTAAAAAATTTGGATATTGAGCCATCAGGCGCCACATGGGTGTTGACCTGTCTACGTGACAAATCTATTGTGGGCATTTTCTAATTAATTTTTTATGTGTACGAGCTAACGTGGCCGTGTTCTAATTTTTTCTCAAAAATATGTCCAGTTGTAATATTCGAACTCGAAACCCCAAAATTGAAATCTTTGTCACATGACCACCCGAGCACCACGGGCCTAGCTGTTAATATTTTGCAAGGATTAACCTTTATAATGAAACAATTCCTTTCCTCTAAATAAATTAAAAGACAAAACAAATCATTCAATTTTCTAAGTTACACCATTATCTCATTTCGTTCTTTCTCTTTCTCTAAATCTCTCACATAGACAGAGAAAAGCTAGGGTTACTAACTTTTGTCAAATTGGGGGTTTGTACTGGTCATTCTTAAGCTAATCGAAGGATCTGAAAGTTATTTGTGATGGGAAGATGGTGTAAGTGTCTCAAAATCCCCCTTTATTGATGTCGTCCCTTTATTCCCCTTTATTTGTCTATTGTGGCCCCTTTATTTACATTCACATGTCTATTGTCGTTGATTTAATCTCATTCCTTTGTCTATTGTGACTCCATTAATGAATTTTATATGTTGTTTGTTATTATATAAATATCAACTTGTTTGGGTATTATGTTGTGGTCCTACTATTGTCTGATAATAATTATATATTGTCTCATCTGTATTTGTGGTCTGTCTTTTTGTTTCATAGTCTTGTATTTTATTTTATTGTATATTATTGGTAGTGGAACTCCACCCTACATTATTGTCTGTCTTTTGCCTTTATAGTCAAGCTTTGTTGTAGTCTTGATGCTTGTTATAATAATAATAAATATATTTTATAATTCATGTTTATAGTATTTTACTGTAAATCCTTGGTAGTGGAATCCACCGTGGGGGGTTTATTTGGGTTCCATCATGTTTTTCATTATGATTTTAGAAAAATTGATAAGTTTTAAATCCCTTATTTTGAATTGGATTTTGAGAAGATGAAGACAAGGTGTGAGTGTTTTGGGGACAACTGTGACGCCCCCAAAATTAGGTATACATCACCCATCTTGAGTCTCCGAATACGTGATACGTAATTCAAATACAACTTAATAATACAAGCTGTAGTATACAATCACGACAAAACATAAACTGTGAGTTTGAATACAAATATTGTCTACTAGAGAGTATAAAAACTCAAAATAATAAATAATGGAATAATAGAAGAATTTCACCAAGTATAGGGTGAAGGCCAGTATATGAAAAGTTATTCCAATGAGAATAATAAAGAATGGAATAACATAAGTTCTCTTCATGAATACAAAAAAAATAATACCCTTACGAGTACTGACAAATAATATCCCTTCTTAGTAAAAGAAAGCGGAATATAAGAGTAGGAAGTAGCGAATACTTTTCTATAGTTTCTCTATAATTTCTCTCTAGCGTTTCGATGAATTCGTAAGAAATAATGAAGGAATGAGCTTATTTATAGGAAAATAGGCGAATAATAACTAATTCATGAGCGGTCCAGGATTGATTTACTTTTTAAGCAGACGGTCCATATTGGTTTTACTATTAATACTTAAGCAGCAACGGTCCCATCTTGATTTACTATTAAAACTTTAAACCAAATGATCCATATTGATTCACTATTATAACTTTCCACCAAATGGTCCATATTGATTCATAGAATAATATTGTACCCAAAAATGATTTGGTAAAAAGAAATATATTTTACGAATGATCAATAGTACCCGTGAATAGTAACTTCATGAATAGTAACTTCGTGAATGTAACTCGTGAATAATAGTACTCAAACCACGAAAAGTGTCCCGAATACTCGATTGAACAATCTTGAGTGACTTCTCACATAAGCATCAATAATCAATACAGGTATACTTACTATGCAACCACGCATATTCTTTGTACTTTTAACACCGGGTGTTTCAACAGTTAACGGTAAAACTTCCGTAGTAAGTTTCATAAAGTATTTTTGTCGTTTTCTCAATCCGACAATAATTCCGCTAGGGGTCCACCAATGATTGTCTGTCGTCGTACGGATATTCCCCGACAAAAAGAATATCCCCCGACCAATCAAATATTATATAACCACTTGTTTACTTTGCAAAATTTGTAAATATTACCCACAACTATAACATTACATCAAATCAACACTATAATATTAAAAAAAATTATTTCGAGAAAATTAAATCTTTATTCATAAAATCCGGGGTCTCACAATCTCCCCTCCTTATGAAATTTCGCCCTCAAAATTTACGTACGTACCTGGTATGCCGAACATGTGAGGATACCTTGACTTCACTTCAAATTCTAACTCTTGAGGTATAACCTTTGAGCGTCGAATATAATCTTTCTTATCCAAGATGTTAACACGTATTTTCTCATACGTTAAATCTTCTGCTATCTCGTCCGGTTCTAAATTAATAATGTGGTTCGGGTCGTCCATATATTTACGTAACATTGATACGTTAAAAACATTATGAACACGCGACATACTTGGCGGTAAAACGAGTCTATAAGCCACAGTTTCTACTTGATCGAGGATTTAAAATGGGTCAATTAAATCGTGGGTTGAGATTTCCTCTCTTCGTCGATTCTTGCTTCTAGAATAACACCCTCTTGAACCTTCTTCTTCACATTCATCAGCTCTTAGTATGTAGCTTGAGCGGCTTTAACTTTATCGATTAAAGTTAATTTTAATCGTATATTCGTTATTTTCACGTGGGTTTGTATATTCGCACTTGTAACCGCATACGATCTTCTACTCAATGCGTCAGCTACCACTTTCGCTTTTCCACGATGGTATGATACAATCATAATCTTTAACAGCTCGAGCCAACGTCTTTGGCGCATGTTACGTTCGTTTTGGGTGAAGAAATATTTGAGGATTTTAGAAATGGGTTTTGTATTGGGGTCAATACAAAATTTGATTTCACGCTCTAGGGGTAGGCTAAGAAGTCTTCAAGAATACATCAGGAAATTTATTAACAATAGAAATACCATTCAAAACTGTGACTCTCATCCTCCAAGACTTGGATAACACGTCACATTGATACCTATCAACTTGCTATCGTCATTCACGACATTGCTTACAGAAAGTCTAGCTTCGGTGCATTCCACACAAGAAAGTCAACAACGAAAGGATCGGGGCTCTTTATTTATGGCTTGATATGACAATGATTGACTTTAGTGGTTTGGTTACTTTGAATTTGCATAACAGGTTGGTTAGGAGTATGAAAGCTAACAACCTTACGAAAAGCATGATGAGTAATTAACTAATCGTTTCCAAAAATCACATCAAAGACAAGTATTTTCAAAGACATAAGATCGACAGGTAACGTGAAAGTGTTGATTTGAACAAGATTTATAAATAGTAGAGGTAACGAAGGTTTCTCCCAACTGAGTTTAAACAGATATATCAAAGTCTAACTTCTCCGGAGTTAACTTCAAACATTGAACACAACTAGGTGTAATAAAAGAGTGAGTAGAACCCAGATTCTAACACGGTATAGACTTGTGAAGAGTTTATGACTAACATACCCGTGATAATTTTATTCAGGTTCCTCGTCACGAAAAAAAAAATGCTCTCTCTTAAACTACTGGCTTTGGCTTGTCTGGGACATCCTTTGGTGCCTTCATCCTAGCTAAACTTGTCTTCGGTGAACAACAAAATCGGGCTAAGTGACCTTCTCTTCCACAATTATAGCATGCTTTGGACGACATCGTGCAATTTGGACTAATGTGTCCCTTCCCTCCGCATTTGAAGCATATGATAGGTGGTCGTTCTCCTTTCTTAACAACGGGTGCTGGTGCTGGTGCTGACGACTTTCCATCATTGTTGAATCTCCTCTTTGAAATGTCCATTCTTATTGTTTTGACCATGATTACCACCGAAGTGGTTACCATTTCTGGTATGTTGATTCCCTCCATGCTTATTGTCACCGCTTTGATGACTGTTATCACCAGTATTATCATTTTTCCAACTTCTCCTAAGACATCTTGAGTGCGTCAGGTTGGGTACGTTTTATAGATTCCCACCAGTGATTTGCCTCTTCACGCAACATAAAGGTGGCAAAGGGAACCTTTTGCTCCTCAGAGCATCCCAAGACATCAAATATCTTGGTGATCTGCTTTAACCACGTCTCCGCCTTAAGTGCTTCTGGCTTTCCTAAAAACTCTGGTGGTCCCAGCTCCTTGAATTACTTAGCGGTGACCAACCGTGGGATGCCATTGTTTCCTCCTGCATTATGAATAGGAGCCGCCTTCGCCTGATGTTGCATGAATTCTAAAAAGCTCCTAAACGTACCGTCATTCGTCAATTGATCAGTTTTGTTGTTTACGAGGATGATTATCGCCATCCCACAGCACATTATCTCGATTATTGATCATGGAGAATCAACGGTCTCCTGTGCTCCATTCTATTCTCAACATTCTCGGATGTCATTTTCAGAATCGCCACAAAACAAAGGTTAATTGACATGTAACATATTATCCCTATATTCTGACCGTCTAATTAAATACCAAATAAACTTAAGTAGGTCATACTAGCGAAAGAATTCCCCGTCTCTCCCCTCCTAGTTCTATTCTCACATTCTAGCCAGGGATCTTATCCCTAAGCTTTGATACCAACTGTGACGCCCCCAAAATTAGGTATACATCACCCATCTTTAGTCACCAGATACATGGTACGTAATTCAAATACAACTTAATAATACAACCGTGTTATGGTATGCAATCACGACAAAACATAAAGCTGTGAGTTTGAATACAAATATTGTCTACTAGAGAGTATAAAACTCAAAAGGAGTCCTCATTACAATTATTATCATACTATTTCACGAATAGTGAGGAATACTAATGCAAACATCTAGGACCATCACTCTGTCCCCATTAGTTCCAAATATGTTCTCATTTCACAGAGAACAATAAAAGAAAGGGTGAGCTCAACTAGCCCAAGAAGAAATATTATGACTAAGATAATGCGAGAATAATTTATCGTTAGTTCAAATGAGTGTTAAACCGATAAAATATAATAACTATCAAGTTTAATCTGCAATGAATAAGCAATCCATTAGAAGAGTTAAGTAGGAATAAAATCTACTATCTTCTATGATTTAAAAGGTTTTTCATCACTTTTATCGTTGGGACTCAGCTTAATAAATAATCCACATCATCGAATCACTCCTGCACTACGGCCAAGGATATTCTTTAGTATCACAACCACGAATTATCCATGCACTACGGCTAAAGATAATCATGTTTTCATCAATGGTCCTGATCATTCCATAAAATAATTCATCTTTGCACACTTGACCGAAGAGAATCCATAGCCATAATCATACCAAAAACTGTCCATCAATGCATTACGGGCCAATGAGGACTTTTTCTACATTATTTGTAACATTACGGTCATGATTATACCGAATAATCCACGGTTATAATCATACCAAGTCCATCTATGCACTTTCACGAATACATATGACTTTCAACATAATATAAACATGAGGATGATGACAATGATATAAGAATTCAATAAAACAAGTTCAAGAATTAATTTATCCGAGAACTAATAACGCCTAAATTGTCAACATGATACTTTCTTTTGTAGAGTAAAATTCAAGAATGCTCGTAAGAATATTTCCATAAAAGATCTTTGGATGAAGCTCAAATATCAAGGATATTCCACTAATTTCATGGAGTATAGAAGTCAAACTTTAACCAACCGAGTATAAAATAAGAATGGAATAACAAAAGAAATCACCACGCATTCGGTACTTGCCAGTAGACAAGTTATTCCAACAGAATAATAAATAACGGAACGAGTGTCAAAGAAAATTACGCACCGAGCAGGATGTTCCAAATGAGAATAATAAAGAATGGAATAACAACGAAATCACCACGCATGCGGTACTTGATGTACAGTTATTCCAACAAAATAATAAAAAGATTTTAACTAGGTCCCAGTAGAAAAGCGCATGTACAGAATATTCCAATAGAATAATAAAGAATGGAATAACAATAGAATTTCACCATGTATGCGGTGCTTGACATGATGTGTTATTCCAAAGAGAATAATAAATAATGGAATAATGTAAGAATTTCACCAAGTATAGGGTAGATCAGATAGCGTATCACGAGTTATTCCAATGAATAATAAAGAATGGAATAACATAAGTTCTCTTCATGAATACAAAAGAAATAATAGCCCTTACTTAGTACAACAAATAATATCTCTTACCGTAAAAGAAATCTAATATAAGAGTAAGGAAGTAAGCGAATACTTTTTCTATAGTTTCTCTCTCAGTGTTTCTGTGAATTAAAAGAAATAATGAAGGAATGAGCTTATTTATAGGAAAATGGACCTGAATAGTAACTAATTCATGAATAGGTCAGATTGATTTTGTGGCGCCCCAAAATTAGGTATACATCACCCATCTTGGGTCGACACTTACATAGTATGTAATTTAAATACAACTTATTAACATAAGCACAGCCGGGTACATAATCGACATAAATCGTGAGTTTAAATACAAATATCGCCTACTAGATATTATACAAACTCAAACAAAAAAGTCCTCATTACGATTATTATCACACTATTTTACGAATAGTGAGGACTACTAATGCTATCTTCGGGACCATCACTGCGTTTCCCGACTCTAAGTCCAAATATATTATCATTTCAAGAAGAGAGCGGTGAAAGAAAGGATGAGCTCAACTAGCCCAAGAAGAAATATTATGACTAAGATAATGCGTAATAAATTATCAATAGTCTTGAATAATGTTAAACTGATAAAATACAATAGACAAACCGGTTTAAGCTGCGGCGAATATCTGATCCATTAAAAAGTCAAGTAGAAAATAAAGTCTACTATCTTTTAGGTTTTAAAAGGTTTTTCATCACTGTTTATAGCTTTGAGACTCAGCTTTAATAAATATTCCACATCATCGAATCACCCCTGCACTACGGCCAAGGATATTCTTTAGTATCACGACCACAATTATTCATGCACTACGGGCCAAGAATATTTGTGTATTCATTAATGGTCATGATCATGCCAACAACTGTCCACCAATGCACTACGGCCACTGAGGATTTTTACCACATCACTTGTAACATTACGGTCATGATTACACCGAATAGTCTCTGGTCATAATCATACCAAGTCCATCTATGCACTTTCTGAGCCACGATGACTTTAAAAAAATATAAACATGAGGATGATGACAATGATATAAGAATTCAATAAAACAAGTTCAAGAATTATTTTATCCAGGAATTATTAACGTCCAAATTATCAATATGATAATCGCTTTTGTGTAGAGTAAAATTCAAGAATGATCGGAAGAATATTTTCATGAAAAGATCTTGGATGAAACGCAAATATCGAGGATATTCCACTAATTTCATGGAGTATAAAGTCAAAGTTTTAACTTACTTTGGGTATAATAAAGAATGGAATAACAAAAGAAATCACCATGCATGCGATAGACATACGACAAAGTTATTCCAATGAATAATAAATAACGGAACCAAATCGGTGAAATTCACACCCAAGCGGGATGTTCCAATGAATAATAAAGATGGAACCCGGATCCGGTGTAAAACACACGATAGGATATTCCAACGAGAATAATAAAGAAAGCGGAACCAGTCCTGTGTAAAACACACGCATGTGATGTTCAAATGTAATAATAAAGATTTTAACCAGTCCGTAAAACACACGAGCAGTGATGTTCAGCGAAATAATAATAATAAAGCGGAACCAGTCCGTGTAAAACACACGCATGTGATGTTCCAATGTAATAATAGAAGAATGTCACCAAGTATAAGGTAAACCACAGATATAAAAGTTATTCCAATGTAATAATAAGCAATGGAATAACAACAGTTCTCTTCATAAATAAGAAAGAATAACACCCTTTACATTTGGTAGGAGATTGAATCTTGCCGCAGTGTAAGTAATAAAATACTCTTCTTCTTTCTCTCTTATTCTCTATACTTTCTCTCTATATAGCTTGAATGAATTAAATGAAAAATAATGAAGCCCTAGGCCTCTATTTATAGAAGATTTCTAGCTTAAACACTTTCTTAGATGTGTGAAAAGCGAAGTGGCTTGACGAATCGGTTTGGCCTTTTGTAATGTGAAACGACAAGTGGTTCGGCGCTGTAATGTGAAACGCGACAAGTGGTTCGACGTCTGGTAAAGGTAATTACTATTAACGAAGGTAAATACTATTGACGAAGGTAAATACTATTCACAAGGATAATTACTATTGACGAAGGTAATTACTATTGACGAAGGTAAATACTATTCACAAGGGTAATTACTATTGACGAAGGTAAATACTATTGACGAAGAGACTCTTAGATGATGACATATGAGCCCCCCATAAAATAATCAAACTTACCACAAATCATTTTTTTTTTCATCAACACATATTTAATCTTTCAACAATTATTAATCATTTATAACTTGTCGTCTCAATTATTGATTTAATACTATAACATATTATACAGATGATACTGTGACAATAATTGAATCAATAATATAAGAGATATGATGCGTGAATTCTCGTAGCAATAATTGAGCATAAATGAGTGACTTCTCACGTAAGCATCAATAATCAATCTGACCGTGCTACTTACTACGAACCACGCGTATTCTTTATACTTTTACCACCGGGAGTTCAACGGTTTTAATTAAGGTAACACCTCCGCCGTTATTTTTATAAAATATTTTTGTCGTTTTCTCAATCCGACAATAATTCTGTTGTGGGGTCCACCAATGATTGAGCCATTGTACGAATATTCCCTAACAAAAAGAATATTCCCCGACCAAACGAATATTTTATAACAACTTGCAAACTTTGCAAAATTTATAAATATTACCCACAACTATAACATTATATCAAATTTATTCCATAATATTCAAAAATAATATTTATAGAAAAATTCATCTTTATTTATAAAAGTCGGGGTCTTACAACCTCCTTCTTATGAAATTTAAGCCCTCGAAATTAGAGTGCGATACTGATATGTCGAAGAGGTAAGGATACCTTGATTTCATTTGATTCTAACTCCCAAGTCATTTCCTCAACATCGTGGTTCCTCCACAAAACTTTGACTTGAGGTATAACCTTGGGCGTAGAATATGTTCCTTCTTATCAAAATTTGAACAGGAACCTCTTCATACGTCCAAATCTTTCGCTATTTCGTCCGGTTCTAACTTCAATAATATGGTTCGGGTCTTTCACATATTTACGTAACATAGATATGTGAAAAAGCGTTATGAACACG
The DNA here is from genome assembly GCA_020205615.1 of Panax quinquefolius. Taxonomy (NCBI): domain Eukaryota; kingdom Viridiplantae; phylum Streptophyta; class Magnoliopsida; order Apiales; family Araliaceae; genus Panax; species Panax quinquefolius. Next base: position 20,041,917 of record CM035151.1, read on the forward strand.
AGACATATTTGGCGATGGCAGCGAGTCTATAGGCCACGATTCCTACTCGATCGAGGATTAAAATGGACCGATGAATCGAGGGTTAAGTTTTCCTCTCTTTCCAAATCTTGTAACTCCTTTCCATGGAGCAACTCTTAACAACACATGATCTCCTATATCGAATTCCACGTCCTTTCGATGAAGATCAAGATAACTCTTTTCATCGATTTTGTGAGGTTTTTATCGTTGTCGGATCGTTTGAATCTTTTCCGTAGTCATACGTACCAACTCTGGTCCCAACAACGTTGCTTCACCCACCTCATCCCAAAGATCTTTGGAGAACGACACTTTCTTCCATACAACGCTTGAATGGAGCCATGCGATACTTGCTTGATAATCTGTTGTTGTAGGAAAACTCCACCAATGGTAAGAACTTGTCCCAACTCCCTTGAAATCAAGGACACAGAGTCTTAATAGATCTTGAAGAGTTTGAATAGTCCTCTCCGATTGTCCGTCCGTCCGAGGATGATATCTTAGCCGAAACTAAATCGTAAGTCTGTGCCCATAGCTTTTTGCAAACTAACCCAAAATCGTGAAGTGAATCTTGGGTCTCGATCGAAACTATGGATACTGGCGGCATACCATGCGATCTTACAATCTAGTTTTATGCATGTACGAGCAAGACGTTCAAGTGTATAAGTTTCTCGTGTCGGTAAGAAATGAAGCGGACTTGGTCAACCTATCAACAATGACCCAAATCGCATCAATGCCTTGAGAAACCTTAGGAAGACCGAATTGAAATCCATGGTAATGTGCTCCCACTTCCATTCTGGAATTTCAAGTGGTTGCAATGGACCTTTTGGTACTTGATGCTCTGATTTAACTCGTTGACAAGTTAGACACCTTGAGATAAACAGTGTTATCTCTCTCTTCATATTGCTCCACCAAAATGTATAGCGAATATCATGATACATTTTGGTACTCCTGAGATGGATTGCAAATGGTGTGTTGTGTGCCTCCATCATGATATTATACTTTAAATCGGTCGTTAGGAACACAAAAGTCCGGAGTTGACTCGAAGTATTCCTTCTTCATCGATTCTTGCTTCCTAAGATATAGCACCTTCTTGCTTTTTCTTCCTCATACGCATCGACTCCGTGTGCAGTAATTGAAGCGACTTTAACTTTATCAATTAAAGTAGGTTCTACTCAGTATACTCGCTATCATCACATCGTCCCAGAGTCTTTAATTCTATCTCCATCCTTTGCAAGTCACACAAAATGGGCCTTTGCGTTGACAATATCGCACTCGTGCTTGCATATGATTTTCTACTCAATGCGTCGGCTACCACGTTAAGCTTTTCGGGATGGTATTGGATGGTATGATCATAATCTTTCAATGAGTTCAAGCCAACGTCGTTGTCGCATGTTGAGTTCCTTTTGAGTGAAGAAATATTTGAGGCTTTTATGATCCGTAAAGATCTCCACTTTCTCCCCATACAAGTAATGCCTCCAAATTTTAAGTGCAAAGACAACAATTGCTAACTCTAGATCATGAGTAGGATAATTCCTCTCATATTCTTTGAGTTGTCATGAGGCATAAATATAAATTTTCATGTTGCATAAGAACACATCCCAACCCTTTGCTCAAGCATCATTTGTAGATGACAAATCCTCCGAGCCGGATGGTATTGTCGAGCAGTCTTTGAAATAAGTCTCCTCTTGAGTTCTTGAAAACTCTTCTCACATTCTTCGCTCCAACCGAACTTTGTATCTTTCCGGTCAAATTTGAGTCGATGGAATAGCGATTCGAGAAAATCCTTCCACGAATCTCCGATAATAACCAAATAAACCGAGAAAGCTACGTGCTTGATCCATTGATTTAGGTTGTTCCCAACTTTGAATAGCTTCATCTTTCTTTGGTCAATGATATTCCATGACTTGATACCACGTGCCCAAGGAATGCTACTTCTTGACGAACTTCGCATTTCTTGACTTGGCATAAAGCTTATATTCACGAAGCTTTTGGAGTGTCGACCTCAAGTGTTGCTTATGATCTTCACGGCTTTTGGAATAAATAAGGATGTCATCAATAAAGACGACCACAAAGTGATCTAAATATTCCTTGAATACTCGGTTCATCATATCCATAAAGGCAGCAGGAGCATTAGTCAATCAAAAAGACATGACTAGGAATTCATAATGCCCGTCTGGGGAGTTAAAAGCCGTCTTTGGAATGTCGTGGTTCTAATCTTCAATTGGTGATATCCTAACGAAGATCAATCTTTGAAAAGAATTTGGCTCCTTTGCGGGTCAAACAGTCATCAATACGCGTGCAATGGATACCTATTTTTGATGGTGACATGATTCAACTCCAGATAATCAATACAAATTCGCATACTCCCATCTTTCTTCTTCACGAATAGAACAGAGCACCCCAGGAGAAGTACTAGGGCGAATAAAGCCAATGTCTAACAATTCCTGCGGTTGGGTCTTTAACTCACGAAGTTCATAGAGCCATTCGATATGGGGCTTTGGAAATAGGTTTTATCTTAGGGTTCAAGTCGATACAAAATTCAATTTCACGCTCTGGGGTAGGCCAGGGAAGTTCTTGGGGAATACGTCGGAAATTTATTAACAATAGGAATATCGTTTAAAAGCGGCGTATTTTTATTTAAATCGTGACATGAGCTAAGAAAGCTCGACATCCGTTTTTCAATAAACGAATAGCTTTATGGCTTGAGATGACCGTGATTGATTTTAATGGTTTGGTCGTTTGAATTCGCATAATAGGTTGATTAGGAATATGAAAGCTAACAACCTTACAAAAATAATCAATTTTTGCATGATAAGTAGTTAACCAATCAATCCACAGAATCACGTCAAATCAAGTATTTTTAATGAAATAAGATCGACCGGGTAATGTGAGGTGCCGATTTGAACCAAACAAGACTTATAAGCAATGGATGTAATGAAGGTTTCTCCCAACGGAGTTTCCACAGATAAGTCAAAGTCTAATTTCTCCGAGTCAAATTTAATCGATGGCCGCAAGTAGGAGAAATAAAAGAATGGGTAGAAACCGGTATCAAATAAAGTATAGACTTCATTAGAGTTTATGATAAGCTTACCCGTGATGACCTCATTCGGATTCCTTGCTCTTTGGGAGGTCACAACAAATGCTCTCTCCTTGCACTTCTGGGTTTTGAATTTTACGGGATGGCCTTTGGTGCCTCCATCCCTAGTTTGAATTTGTCTTGATGGCAACGACAAAATCGAGCTAAGTGACCTTCTCTTCCACAATTATAACATGCTTTGACTGCGTATGTAGCATTTGGTGATGTGTCCCTCTCCTCCGCATTTGAAGCATATGATAGGTGGTCTTTCTCCTTCCTTAACAATGGGTCTTTGGTCTTGACGTCTTTCCATCATTGTTGAATCTCCTTTTCTTGAAATGTCCATTCTTATTGTTTTGGCCTCCGATTACCACCAAAGTGGTTACCATATCTGCTTTGTTGATACCCTCCACGCTTGTTGTCACCGCCTCGATGACTATTCTCATTGGTATTATAATTTCTGCCTACTGCTCTCTTTTAGTTATATTGACTCATTATCGCTCCTCCACTAATCGAGCCCTATTTACAACATCTGAATACAAACACGCGTTTATGAAATAAGATGTTGGCGTATTTAAACTTCAAACCTCTTAAAAACATTAACCATTCTCTTCATTATCCACCAAGTGGGGCGCAAACCGTGATAATTCCGCAAATTTTGCCTCGTATTGCGACACGGTCGTATTGTTTTGTTCCAACTTGATAAACTCCACCTCCTTCATGTGGCGAATACTTTCGGGAAAGTATTTGTCGTTGAAACGACTCTGGAACTTCTCCCAAGATATCTTGATGACAAATTTGGTTGAGTACGTTTCTACCGATTCCCACCGATAATCCGCCTCTCGCGCATGACATAAAGGCGTGAGGAACCTTTTGCTCCTCGGAGCATCCCAAGACATCAAATATCTTGTAATCTGCTTTATCCATGCTTCCGCCGGAAGTGGTTTTGGCTCTCCTTAAACTCCCGGTGGTCCCAGCTCCTTAAATTGTTTAGCGGTGACCACCCGAGAGTTTTCCGTGTTTCCACCTACGTTTTGGGCGAGAGTCGCTCTGCTTTCTTTGTTGCATAAATTACATAAAGCCTCTGAACATTTGATCATTCGCCATTTGGTCGGTGTTGTTGTTTGCGTGAGGATTATGCGCCTTCCTGATGCACATTATTACGATTATTGATATGTGGTGAATCAACGATCGCTGCGCTCCATTCTTATTCTCAACATTCTCGGATGTCATTTTCAGAATCTTCGCCACAAAATAAAGGTTAATTGACATGTAACAAATTATCCCTATCTTCCGACCAACCAATAAAATAAAGACATAAACTTAGGTAGGTCATAATAATGAAGGTATTCCCGTCTCTCCCCTCTAGTACTATTCTCACATCTTAGCCGGGGATCATATCCTAAGCTCGATACCAACTATGACGCCCCCAAAATTAGGTATACATCACCCATCTTGGGTGATAACACTTACATGGTGCGAAATTTAAATACAACTTATTAACATAAGCGCCGGGTGCAATCGACATAAAGCGTGAGTTTAAATACAAATATAAATCTACTAGATATTATACAAACTCAAACAAAAAGTCCTCATTCTGATTTATTATCACACTATTTTACGAATATAGTGAGGACTACTAATCTATCTTGAGGACCATCACTCGTTTCCCAGGCTCGTCCCGGCTATATTATCATTTCACGAGAAAAAGGTGAAAGAAAGGATGAGCTCAACTAGCCCGATGAAATATTATGACTAAGATAATGCGAGAATAAATTATCAATAGTCTTCAATAATGTTAAACCGATAAAATCAATAGAAAACCGGTTTAAGCTGCGGTGAATATCGAATCCATTAAAAGAGTCATAGAAAATAAAGTCTACTATCTTTTAGGTTTTAAAGGTTTTTCATCATTTGTTTATAAATGAGACTCGACTTTAATAAATATTCCACATCATCGAATCACCCCTTTTTACTGACCAAGGATATTCTTTAGTATCACGACCACAATTATTCATGCACTACGGGCGAAGATATTTGTGTATTCATTAATGGTCATGATCATGCCAACAACTGTCCACCAATGCACTACGGCCACTGAGGATTTTTACCACATCACTTGTAACATTACGGTCATGATTACACCGAATAGTCTCTGGTCATAATCATACCAAGTCCATCTATGCACTACAGGCCACAGATGACTTTAAAAAAAATATAAACATGAGGATGATGACAATGATATAAGAATTCAATAAAACAAGTTCAAGAATTATTTTATCCGGAATTATTAACGTCCAAATTATCAATATGATCTTTGTTTTTTGTAGAGTAAAATTCAAGAATGATCGGAAGAATATTTTCATGAAAAGATCTCTTGGATGAAACGCAAATATCGAGGATATTCCACTAATTTCATGGAGTATAGAAGTCAAAGTTTTAACCAACCGGGTATAATAAAGAATGGAATAACAAAAGAAATCACCATGCATGCGATAGATCCTTACATGCATGAGTTATTCCAATGAATAATAAATAACGGAACCAAATTTCGGTGAAATTCACACCGAAGCGGGATGTTCCAATGAGAATAATAAAGATGGAACCGGATCCGGTGTAAAACACACAGATAGGATATTCCAATGAGAATAATAAAAAAGACGGAACCCGGTCCGGTGTAAAAAACACGAGCATGGATGTTCCAACGAGATAATAAAAGCCGGAACCGGTCCTGTAAAACACACGAGCAGGATGTTCCAGCGTAATAATAATAAAAGATTTTAACCCGAGTCCGGTGTAAAAACCTGCAGACGAGATGTTCCAATGAATAATAGAAGAATGTCACCAAGTATAGGGTAAATCACATATCTGAGTTATTCCAATGAGAATAATAAGCAATGGAATAACAACAGTTCTCTTCATAAATAAGAAAGAATAACACCCACTTACATTTGGTAGGAGATTGAATCTTTATGCCATGCAGTGTAGTAACAAAATACTCTTCTTCTTTCTCTCTTATTCTCTCTATACTTTCTCTCTCTATAGCTTGAATGAATTAAGTGAAAAATAATGAAGCCCTAGGCCTCTATTTATAGAAGATTTCTAGCTTAGCACCGCCAGTGTGAAAAGTGCAAAGTGAGTGGCTTGATGGTTGGTTTTGGCCTTTTATAATGTGAAACGACAAGTGGTTCGGCGCTTTTGTAATGTGAAACGACAAGTGGTTCGACGTCTGGTAAAGGTAATTACTATTAACGAAGGTAAATACTATTGACGAAGGTAAATACTATTCACAAGGGTAATTACTATTGACGAAGGTAATTACTATTGACAAGGTAAATACTATTCACAAGGGTAATTACTATTGACGAAGGTAATTACTATTGACGAAGGTAAATACTATTGAAGAAGAGACTCTTAGATGATGACATATGAGCCCCCCATAAAATAATCAAACTTACCACAAATCATTTTTTTTTTCATCAACACATATTTAATCTTTCAACAATTATTAAGCATTTATAACTTATCGTCTCAATTATTGATTTAATACTATAACATATTATCTGAGATGATCTTGTGACAATAATTGAATCAATAATATAAGAGATATGATCGTGAATTTCATGTAGCAATAATTGAAGCGTAAATGAGTGACTTCTCACGTAAGCATCGATAATCAATCTGGTACTGTCTTCTTTATGCGACCACGCGTATTCTTGTACTTTTACCACCGGTGAGTTCAATAGTTTTAACGGTAACACCTCCGTAGTTATTTTTATAAAATATTTTTGTCGTTTTCTCGATCAAATAATAATTACATTGTGGGGTCCACCATGATTGAGCCGTTATACGAATATTCCCTAACAAAAGAATATTCCCGACCAAACGAATATTTTATAACAACTTGCATACTTTGCAAAATTTATAAATATTACCCACAACTATAACATTATATCAAATTTATTCCATAATATTCAAAAATAATATTTATAGAAAAATTCATCTTTATTTATAAAAGTTGGGGTCTTACTGATTTACTTTTAAGCGGATGGTCCATATTGGTTTACTATTAAAACTTAAAGCAACGGTCCATCTTGATTTACTTATTAAAACTTTAAACCAAATGATCCATATTGATTCACTATTATAACTTTCCACCAGTGATCCATATTGATTCATTGTTATATCTTCAACCAACTGATGCGAAAAATTAGCACATCTCCTCATAGAATAATATTATACCCAAAAATGATTTGGATGAAAAGAAATATATTTTACGGGTGATCAATAGTACCCGTAAATAAATAACTCGTGAATAGTAACTCGTGAATAGTAACTCATGAATAAGTAACTCGTGAATTGTACCGGCTACGAAAAAGTGTCCCGAATACCCAATTGAACAATCTTGGTGACTTCTCACATAAGCATCGATAATCAATCTGGTGTACTACTATGCAACCACGCGTATTCATCAGACTTTTAACACCGGGTGTTTCAACGATTAACGGTAAAACTTCCGCCGTTATTTTCATAAAGTATTTTTGTCGTTTTCTCAATCCGACAATAATTCCGTTACGGGGTTCACCAATGATTGTACCGACGTACGGATATTCCCCGACAAATCGAATATTATATAACCACTTGTTTACTTTGCAAAATTTGTAAATATTACCCACAACTATAACATTACATCAAATCAACACCCTAATATTAAATAAATTATTTTGAAAAAATTAAATCTTTATTCATAAAATATGGGGTCTCACAACAATTATGTCATTGGTTTATATTATAGATTTCTTGGAACTATATTTTATAAGAAATTCACAAATCTTACAAATGATGATGAACTAAATATAATGTTAAATGATGTTGTAGATTATGAATATGTTGAGATTTATCTTGAGCGTGATTGTGAATATATGGGGTAAACGGGCTACACAGGCTAAATAGGGTAGGGTTATGGATAAATAGGCTAAGAAGGTTACTTTGTCCACTGATATTGGTCATGATGGTGATGTGGTGGTGGAAGAAATTAGTGAGGACTCAAGTTTTTCTAATGATAGTGATATTCTTGATGAGGAGGAAGAATAAATGTTTTTAACTGATGATGAAGAAGTAATTGAGGCAAGAAAAAAACTAAAGAATATAAAGAGCATAAGAAGAAAATAAAACAACTAATAAATGCCACTCTAGAAATTAATGATGAACCAAACACTGAGCAACATAAAACAGCTAGCAACCAAGATCCAAAACCAAACATTGAGAAACATCAAACAGGTGGCAATACTGTTGAGGTAGAAGAACAAAGTTCTAAAAATGATGATGATGATGATAGTAATGATAGTGAAACAGATAGTGATAATACTAAAAATTATGACCCTGATTAAGTAGAAATTGACAGTCCTGAAGAAGCTGACTCTGAGGATGATACACTTGTATAGAGGCAAAACCATTTCCCAATGTATAACCCCAACACCAAAATCATGGGTACAAAGTTAGAGTTAGGAATTTTATTTGCAAACAAGAAAGAATTCAAGAGTGCAGTGTTAATAGACAAATGTTATAAGGCTAGATAGTTTGCTTTGCAAGAGTTGATGGTGAACATGACAGAACATTATGCTAAGTTACATAGATGTATTGAGGAGTTAAGAAGGTCAAATCCTTGGATTACATTTGACTTGTATCAAATATTTCATTATAGTGCCCCTAAATTCAGAATACTTTATATTGGATTTAAGGCTTTTATAGTTGGTATGCTAACTGGTTGTAGGAAAATAATTGGACTGGATGGTTGCTTTTTAAAAGGGTGTTACAGTGAACAATTTTTAAGTGTTGTAGCTAGAGATGGAAACAACCATATATTTCCAGTCTCTTGGTCAGTTGTAGAGGGAGAAAATTGAGACTCATAGGAGTGGGTATATAAATATAAACTTATCATTTCTTGTACATGTTATACATTAACTTATAGTAACTAATACATGTTATATAATAACTTATTATTTGTGTTTTTATTGCATGGATTAGAGGGTGCATTAGCTTATCTTTTTCCTTTCTCAGAAACTAAAAATTGTGCAAAGCATATTTATGCCAATTTGAGAAAGAGGTATAGAGGTATTGCTTTGAAAAAAAATTTCTGGAGAGCTGCAAAATCCATAATTACTGTCGATTTTAAGGATGAGATGGAAAGAATTAAAGAGTTAGATGAAGGGGCTTTTGATTTCTTGATGGTTAGGAATCCTAGGAAATGGTGCAAGACATTTTTCAAGATTGATACGAAGTGTAACATCGTGGACAACCTATATGAGTGTTTTAATGGGTATATAATTCAATTAAGAGGCAAGCCATTGATTGAATTATTGGAAGACATCAGACAACTATAAATGACCCGACTACAACAAAAGAGAGATATAGCAAAGAAGCAAAGGGGAACAAGACAAAGTTTTGACTGCAATTTTTTTTCATGATATGTTACATATATTTATGTTAAGTTAAATAACTAAATATTTATTTTCAGTTTTAGGAACCACTTACACAAGATAAGGGAGAGAGTAGCAAAAAGACAAAACAAATGAGCAAATGAGAAGGAGTCAAGGTCTGGGATTACAATTTTTTTCATGTTATGTTACAATTGTTAAATAACTAAATATATGTACACTATTTTAGGATAATGTTAGAAAAGATAAAACTGACATTGGAGATAAGGGAGATAGTGGAGTTGATACATTTTCAAGTCATAAACATGTGATTTTCAATTTTATTGTCTCAAGCTTTATTTATTCATGTTTTAATTTTTTAAGAGTGGGGATTGATGTTTTAGTTTTATAGAAAAATGTGATAGAGAAAAATATCAGAGATAAAGTTGTTTAGAGAAAAACTACAAATTAAAAGAAAGTCATTAGTATTTGCTCCCAATATTGCTAAGAGACCTACAAGAAGAGAGTGTGTTCCTCTTGGTTTTGGTCGTTTCATATCCGAAAAACTGGCAACACTTATATTTCAGTAAGTAGATGTTTCATATCCCCAATATACTAACAATACTGTCAATATCTTTGACATAAATTACGGTCTATATGAGGGTTTGTTTACCTTTTATTTCTTTTGCGATATTGATTGTTTGTGTAGTTGGATGCTCGAATCTCTTCGAAATTCAGTTGCATACTGTGAAAATGGTTAATATTTGAATTGTTCTTTATAAATAATAATATTACTAATTTTGACTATTTTGTGTGATTTTTCTCTTGAGAATATTATTACTGATTTTGACTATTTTGTGTGAATATTATTACATGATATATGATATATTATTATGTAGACCAAAGTTGAGAGATGTTACTTAGCTGGAGCTGGCCCAAAGACAGCACCAGTTCAAGCATCTTTTCGACCACCACAAAGTGTTGCACCAAATGGGAATAAACATGGTAGAGGCAAGATGAATGTTGTACCAATTAGAAATGAGAAAGGAAAAGGGGATAAATGCTTTTTCAGTCACCGTACTATATGTCAACTTACAGATGGATAACTGAACTTTTTTTCTTACTGATCTACTAAACATATTACTCGATTTTACTAACGAAAAATTAAAAAAACCGTTAAGTCACATTGACTTAATGAAATCGCCATGGCGTGGCGGTGACTTGTCTTAAATAAAGCTATGTGGCGATTAGTATCTGACGTAAGCGGTGATGATGTGGATTTGGAGGAAAAATTTTATGAAAAAATAGAAAAAATATTTTAAAGTATAATATAAATTATAAAAATTAGCCAAAAAATAAGAAAATAAATAAAATAATTACTTTTAATAAAAATTAAAAAAGCAGCTTTTTTTATTTTTATTAAAAAAAAAAAAAAAAACGCATTTTTAATAAAAAAGCGCACTTTTTTAAATAATTTTTTTATTAAAAAATTTTAAAAACGCATAATTTTTTAATTAAAATAATTGTTAAAATGCAGTTTTTTAATAAAAATTAAAAAGCGAGATTTTTAATTTTTTATTTTATTAATAAAAAGCGCATTTTATTAAAAAAATAGTATTTTTATTTTTATTAAAAAAGCGCAATTTTTATTATAAAAAAACACAATTGCGAGTTATTAAAAAAGCGCAATTTTGTAAAAATGCAATTTTATTAATAAAATAAAATTTTGTGTTTTTTTAATAAAATGATTTTAATAAAATGCATTTTAATGCGATTTTAATAAAATGCATTTTTAATAATAAAACATTTGCGTTTTTTTAATAAAAATAAAAATACGATTTTTTAATAAAATGAAGTTTTATTAATAAAAATAAAAATGTGTTTTATAATAAAAAGCAGTTTTTTAATAAAAAAATTTTTTTAAAATAAAATAATTAAAAATGCGATTTTTTTAATAATAAAATAAATTTTTAAATGATCATTAATAAAAAAAATGTGTTTTTTTAATAAAAAATATTTCATTTTTTAATAAAATAAAAAATACAACTCTTTTAATAAAATGCGACTTTATTAATAAAAATAAAAATTACGTTTTTCTTATATTAATTTTTATTTTTATGAAAAAAACTTCATTTTAACAATTAATTTTATTAAAAAACATCATTTTAATTTTTTATTAAAAAAAAAGCGTATTTTTAACAATTATTTTTATTAAAAAAGCTGCATTTTTAACAATTATTTAAATTAAAAAAAGCTGCGTTTTAAATTTTTTTTAATAAAAAAATTATTAAAAAAAATTGTGCTTTTTTTATTAAAAAAATGCGTTTTAATTTTTTTTTAATAAAAAATTAAAAAAAACTGTGTTTTTTTAATTTTTATTAAAAATAATAATTATTTTTTTTGTTTTTTTGGCTAATTTTTATAATTTAAGACAAGTCAGCTGTCACGTGGCGATTTCCGTTAAGTCAACTGTGACTTAATGGTTTTTTTAATTTCCTGTTAGTAAAATCGAGTACAGTGAGTTGACTGTAAGAAAAAAAAGTTCAGTTATCCATTTGTAAGTTGACATATAGTACGGTGACTGAAAAAATATTTATCCCAAAGGAAAAGAAAGGGTAAAGATAACAATTGAACCCAAAAAGGGGCAAATACAAAGGATAAGGCCCCAAAATTGATGTCTGGTGCTATGAGAGTGACAGTTGCACATAATGGCTTAATTGAAATTGAGGATCAGTTGATGGCTCAAGCTTTGTATAACAACTTCAAGGAGATTGGAGAGGGAGGAAAACCAAAGGGTGCAAGTGGAGTCTCAATCAATTTTTCCAACACTGGTGGAACTCAAGAAAATGTGAACGAAGTAAAAGATACCAATTTACTAATCTATTATCTATCTGTATTTGACTTATATTTATGGCATTGTGGGGTTTGTATATATCTTAAATCAAAATTGATACACATGGGATTTTTTGGTGTTTGTAATCCTCAACAATGGTGTTAGTACTTCATGTAATACTTCATGCCTGAAATCATGTACAATCGTATTACTAATTCAATCTAAAAAGTACCTTTTGAGTTCTTGTTCAATTTTTTTTACACATGGCTGGTTAATTTAAGAATTTGTTTGTACACATGGCTGGTTAATTTAAGTGTTACATTATGGTTAATTTAAGAGTTTGTTTCTACACATGGCTAAGCTTCTACTAATTTAAAAAAGAGCATTGACAATTTAATTCCCCAAACTAGGGGAGAAATGCTCTATTTTGCTTAGTAACAATTTAAAGAAATTAGGATACCCCAAATCATTTAATACTTTATTTTGTTTAATAACAATTCAAAGAAACACAATTATCAAAACATCATGAGTCTACATTAACACAATCATCCAAAACATCAATACAACTAAAAACTATAACATGTTTTTTAATATGCTCAAACGCAAAACAAAAAACACCCCAATTACAAGTATCAACCACTTCTATCTAGTTTGTAAATTCCTTATTTCTTCTTTTAAACACTTCAAATCATTCTTCAATTTGACTTTCTTTTTTTTTTCATTTTCGATACTTGTACTTCCAAGTAATGAGCTTTGTCCTTCATCATTTATAATTCAATTTCAATGCTCTTCAAATTCAACACACTCAAAGAATTCTCAGCATCTTCTAACATGTTGATAGAGTCAATCCATTGAAAAAACCCACAAAATGATTGTGTCTTTACAAAATTAAACTAATAGTTATAACGATTGTTTGTAAATAATTAAAATTTTATATCATGGTAAATACAATAACTTACATCATAATTTGAACAACCATAAGACTTCCTCCCTACACTTTTTTCCTCTGAAGAGGTACAAATTCTTACTCGTATCCCACATCCACAATACCTTGGTGATGAAATCCCTCCGACTCCGGTAGATATTGAACCGTCCCCAACCTTTTGGTTGCTATTTTCTTTAGTTTGCTTTCCTCTTTTCATTCCTCACGAATTTCTGAGATGATGGTCATGACTGAACGCGAAAGATGAGAGAGAAAGAGAGACGACAATTACTCGAACCCTAACTTTTGATCTCAATTTATCGAACCCTTAATTACTTTTGAATATCTCAAATTTTGGAGCTTTAGATTAGAGAGAGAAATGACAATGGAGCTTAGATGAATTGGGTCCCTTTGTCTTTTAATTTATTTGGGGGAAATGAATTTTTTTCGTTATAAAGGTTAATCTTTGCAAAATATTAATAGCTAGGCTCGTGGTATTTGGGTGATCATGTGATCAAGATTTCAAATGGGGGGTTTGGGTTCGAATCATCGGTTGGACAAGATTTTTTCAAATTAATTGTAGCAAGTCCACGTCAACGTGCCACGTGGCTATTCTGTCTCAAATGTCCACATCTGCTGGAATACATGGAAAAATAATTGAAAAATGTCCACGTCAAAAATACCACGTGTGCCACGTCAGCAAGTCAACACCCATGTGGCACCTTGAGGGTCAATATCCTAATTTTTGACTAAAAATGAGCCCGATTTGCGTTGACAAAAAAAGAGTTTAAATACCAAAATCACCTAAAATTCAGGAGCAAACCATGCATTTTACCCCCACGGTTTTACGGTCCTATTTTCTCTTTCTTCAAAACTTCAAGGTTTTGACTGCCTCGGATACAAGCACCCATGACGGGTTTTTCGTTTTTCGTAAACACGCAAATGAGTGTTTCCCTCCCTTGGTATTGTTGCTTGTTGGTCTTTGATTCCCCAGCTCCCTTCCCCTTCCCCTCCCCTCTACTCCCTTCCATTGGTTGGTTTTCTCTAGGAATTTCAATTAATATCTGTTAACGCCAAGATCCTCTGCCACGTCTCAATCACGTAAGACGCCCTGATCCTGCACAGTAAACACGATAAACACCACAAGCTTGGCGACGGTACATTTAAAATCGGGGATAGCTTTCGGCGTGAGAGTCGATTATCGTGTTTAGAAGGTTAACAATGGAGGATGTAATGTCTAGTGAATTGAGAGAAAAAGAATAAATCTCCGTTATGTGTATGTGATTATTATTTAGAATGTGTATGAGAACGTACCTCTTTGTGAAGACTTCCTTGCTAGGTTATACTCTCTTCGCCGGATTCTGTACCCCCCTTCTTGTCGACACGATTTGATCGATGGGTCCTGCTGGTACGTATGTAGTCTATCTACTACTTTTGGTCACTGTTTCTACCGCCGGCCGGTTATGATCCCATCCACATTAATGCATGGCAGGTGCTCTAGTCAACCGTCATGCTTTTTCATCATTACAAGTCAAAGTAATAGATATTAAAATATCTGATGGGTTAGTCCAGTGAACCGACCCGGTTCCATGAGGTTAAATAGCCCAATGACTTTCAAGGTTCAATAATAGAGGCCCAATAGACTAATTAAATGAGTAAGCCCAATTTACTCGGCCCAGGGAAGGGAAATATCATAACCCAACATTGCCCCCTAATTTTTTGTTGAACGGAATGTTTAATAGAAAACTATAAATGGTCCATGATATTTTACTAAAAGCCCATAGTGAGAAGTAATCGAAATGTACCCGGTTACTGTTCATGAGATGAAATGAGAGGAGAACGGAGGCCAAAATCATAAAGGCCTTGCCCGATAAATATCTGGACACAGGCAGGGCTTCTTAATTCAAATTCCAAATCATTACTAACACTTAATGTCTTTGGCCTTGTGCAAATATGTAAATCGATATAAAAAGATAACTTTACCAAATTTGGCGATTCTACGCCCCCATTTTGAATTCGGCGCCTTTTGAGTTTTCTTCTCCTCTGAACTATCTGTCCTCCTCTGAGAACTGTCGAAAATAGCTTCCCAAGATTACGAAAAAGTTCACCCTTCCTAGTAACACCAATCAGCACCGTTCCACCAAACCCCAACCCCCGTGAAAGAAACCTCGACCTTGAATCCCAAAGGAACGCAAACTGACAAGAATCCTCCTCCAAAAATCTCCAAAACCCCCTTTGAATATTACAGAAATACGGGCAGCTTCTCGCGCCCAACACTCCTCTATAGTCACTTTGGCCGAGGTTAAAGAGGATTCGATCTCGGTACCACATTAGGATACTCACGCATGTTAGGGCTCCCGTGTCCGTGAGAAAATGTACCAACGGCGGAGGGTTGGATAGCCGTCCCAATGACCTTGCTTGAGAAGGGGTCCGTTTCCCTACTGCGTCTTCATAGTGACTATCTCTGGGGTTTACGGGCGTGGGGTTTGCCCAATTGGTACCAAATTCTTATATTCACATCCCGACCTTTGTTGCTTTACATCATGAGGTTGGGCGTTGAGCCTTCCTCGACTTCTTCTTCACCGTACAAGATCGTCCGATCCGAGAGAAGGGTTCAAGGCCTCGGTAAAACACTCTCCGAAGTCGGGAGAAAAATTAGAGACGTTTCGTTGGTGAACACTCTCCTTGACAATAGGGGATGGCACGAAGTGGTTCTTCGTCGAAAGGTCCTGAAATCTCTTCTTTCTGAATCGGGCCAACGACGAGAAGATCTCTGGCGACTTGGAGATATTTACGAAGAACGGGAAGTTGAGATGATGGAGCTATTTGATAATTTTCCTAAGGAGGAGTGGAAATACGGACTCCTTTCGAAGCAGGCATGGTTATATGACCATAAATGTAAGTATCAGTCTATTTTATATATGAATATTTGAAAATGTTCTTATGATGTGGAATTTAACATAGGATCATGTTTGCTTAATGCAAGATATCTTTGATCGAATGAGCTCCTTAGAAATAAAGGAATTTGAAGATTTTTTATGCAGGAAGTCTTGAAGTTGTTGAGAATCATGCCAATGAAGCTATCCTCGGTGAGCCAATCCAGTAAGTCTGTGGATGAATTTTGAAACGGAAGAGCGAAAAGCTAATGAGACTCTCAGACGAAAAAGACCCTCCGTCCTCGCCCGGAAAGAGAAGAACATTAGAAAACACAGATCAACACCTACCCCAAATTTCTTACGAAGCCATCCCAAAAGCGGCCGATCACCCAACCAATCCCAAGCGAGAAGTTTGCTCGATCGTCCGATCGAAGAAGTATCCTCCGAACCAAGAAATTAAAACCAAAATAACCCCCCCGATGGAAGAACTTCTCGGGTGCCCCGAGATCTTCTTTCATCCCACCCTTCGTGCCGCTTGTAGAAATACAAATTGCGAAAGAAGATGAAGCGGGATTTAAATTGTTCTAACGCTGTCCAGGAAGAGGAAGCGTACACATGACAGTCACCTAAGTTCTGCCTCTGCCCCCTCTCCCCGAGAACCCATTCCAAATAAATCTCCTTCTCCGAAACTGTATATGCGGATCCCACTCCTCCCGAACAATGACCCTTCTTCTCCGAAAATCGAGACCCTCCCGAATTCACCGGTCCTTGGTCGAGGTTATCATCTTTGAGGCTATGGGGTCCCAAACTCTGTAGCCTAGATTCAATGCAAATTTTCCATTTGATCTTTTCGGAGCTTTCGTTCGGAACGCTGATGATCACCGGTTTAATGACCATACGGATGGAAATATGCTTGATGAGGGGATGAGCTATCTGGCTAAGGTAAATAACAGTTCCTTTAATTTCTGTTTCTTTGTCCATGTTTAGATATCTGAACACTGATTTGAACGCTGTTGAACATATGCAGGCCAATGTTGTCTTCGGACGTTTGTGTCCGAGGCACATAAATGGGGAGGCCGAGGAGGATTTCATGAGACAGGAGATAAATATGCTGAAATCGACCCTGGCTCGAGAAAGGGCCGATCGCGAAGACGCTCTTCATACCATCGACGGCCTTCAAAGAGACTTAGATCGAGCTAGGATGAACTTGAAGACGTCTGACGACGAGCTAAGGGCCCACGGATGGGTTGTCAGTACGTATGCAAAGCCAATCAACAAGTTTTAACTGACATGAACGCCGGCCTGGTTGAGGAAAACCTGCTCTTGAAGGCCAAAAATAAGGAGTTCACTTCAGCCAACCGAGGCTTGGCGATTCAACTTGGCGAAGCTCAGGCGAAGGCCCAGGACGAGGAGCGAAGACATAAGGCCAAGCGCCACAAACTTCGTCATAAAATAAAAAGAGCTTGAGGGCGGGGGTCCTCTTACGTAGAAAGAGCTGCGGCAATTCAAACGGACTCTGAGGATTCGGATGAGCTTAATGCCGAAATCATGAAGGTCTATTCAGAGGGGTATGAAGACTGTTGAGAGTGAGGTAAAGAAAAGTTATCTACTGCTCAACTGGATCCGGATCTTCTTAACTCCGAGGACGAAGGTGGTGCCTGAATGTACTTCCTGCTTTATTCTGACTATGTAAAAATTAACTGTTTATGTCTTTGGGATTGTTTAAAACTTTTTGAATGGATTTTGACAACGTTTCTATGTTTGTGTAATTAGTTAATGTTTATGGATGAATCGAATGAATAAATGTTTTATTGTATTGATGAATCTTCAACTTTCTTGATTATGACTTCTGTTTTGGTTAATTTCTTGTCAATAATTTAGTATCAATGAACTGAACTCAAATAGTGAATCATCTAAGGCATATAACAGTTAATTTATAAAATGGAGTGAACTGAATTTAATGGATAGAATTTAATGAACTGAATTGAATGAACTGAACTCAACACTTGAACAAAATAAAGTAATGTATACTTATCGTTTCCGAAGTGTGAGATCGGTCATGTGTCAAAATGAATTAATTGATCCTCTTCTTTGCACCATCAAAATCTTGTTTACCACTTGGGGTAGAACAAGTATATAAGGACCAAGATATAAGGATCAAGATATAAGGATCAATTGTGACCATTGACTTACCACCCTTGGTAAAATCAATATAGGAACATAGGATTTGTCTACCACGCTGGGCAACAAATAAGTAGCCTGCCATCGAATGGCCAGCGAGTCCTACCATACCTCCTTACACCATTGTGACCTTAGGACAAATAGGACCAAGATCAATAGTGACCATTGACTTACCACCCTTGTAAAATCAATATAGAACATAGGATTTGTACCACACGGGGTAACAAATAAGTGAAATTTGCCATCGAATGGCCAAATGAGTCTACTACCATACCTCCTTACACCATTATGACCTTAGGATAAATAGGACCAGGATCAATAGTGAAAAAGTGACTTTTTATTGATAATAAACAATCATGCACAGACTTCCGGTAAATTGACTTAATCTCTATTGAAAATATTTCCGAAGCCTGCCTGCATGCCAAGTGTTCTTGATCTCGGAACCATCAAATGCTTTTAACCGATAAGTGTCTAGCTTTGATACTTCGATCACCTCATACGGCCCTTCCCAGTTCGGCATTAACTTTCATGTGTTTTGAGGCGTAGATGCTTCGGCTTCTCTAAGGACGAAGTCTCCTACTTCGAATATGCGAAGTTTGACCCCTTTGTTGTAATGCTTGGCTACTCTTCATTGATAAGCATCCAATTTGAGCAAAGCTACCTCTCTGACTTCTTCTAGCAGATCCAGGTTAGCTTTCAGTCCTTCGTCGTTGTAGATCTCTTTGAACTGACTGACCCGAAGACTTGGAGATCCGATTTCGACTGGGACTAAGGCATCAGTACCATAGGCCAATCGAAAGGGTGAATCCCATGGGTTGTCCTCGGTGTGTTCTTGTAAGCCCACAACCGCCGAAAGCGCTTCTTCCGGCCATCTTCCTTTAGCTTCATCTAGTCTGCACTTAATTAGATTCGTGACGTCTGTTGGTCATCTCAACTTGCCCATTCGACTGTGGGTGAGCCACCGAAGTCTTTTTATGCTGAATCCCCAGCTCCTTTAAAACCCTTCAAATTTTGATCCCACGAACTGGCGTCCGTTGTCCGATATCAACACTCTAGGAATCCCGAAGCGAAACACTACGGACTCTTTTATGAACTTCAAGCACTCTTGTTCCGTTATTAACCGAAGTGGTTTCGCCTCTACCCACTTAGTCATGTAATCAATAGTAATTATGACAAAGCTGACCTGACCTTTAGCTTTAGGCAACGGACCCAATATATCCACCCCCCAGACAGCGAAGGGTATAGGAGATAAAATCGAATATAGCTCTTCTGGTGGCTGATGTGGGATCGGACTATTGAGCTGGCATTTTTCACATCTCTTGACATACTCTGTAGCTTCCTTGAAAATTGTAGGCCAATAGTATCGCTGTCGAAGTACTTTATAAGCCAAAGACTTGGCAGCCATATGATCATCGCAAATACCCTCGTGAACCTCCCGAAGAGCATACTCGGCCTCGGATGGAACCAGACATTTCAGCAATGGTGAGGAAAATGCCAATCGATAAAGATCCCCATCAATAAGAACAAAATTGGCACTCTTGTACTTGATCTTTTTTGCCAACATCTGATCTGAAGGAAGGACGCCATCTGCCAAATACTCGATGTAGGGAGTCATCCAGCAGTTACATCGCTAGATACATCTCAACCGTCTTTGAACACTCAATTTCTTTGCAAAACTTCCAAATAAACCGATCCGTTGAAAACATCTGCATCCGTAGTGGTCAGCTTCGACAGTGCATCGGCAATGGAATTGTCGTTACGCTCTATGCCCTGAAACTCATACGAAGCGAAATACTGAAGTCGGTCTTTTAATTACGCGGATACTTGATCACCGGGTCCCACGAGCTTCATAATCTCCAGATAAATTTGTTTAACGACCAACCGAGAATCACTATAAATGATCGACTTCGGACTTCTGACTCCTTGTCAATCGGACACTGCTAAACACCTTCATACTCGCCGTTGTTAAATCGCTTTAAACCCGAATCGATGGCTGTTGAACTTTGAATCCTCTCCGGACTCGTCAAAATAATTCACCTTGCTAACTATCATTTGTAGAGGATCCATCTGCATACAGCGTCCAAACATTCTGACCCTGCTGAAGAACTGCAACTGCTCGATCAGACGATTCAGCCTCTGGCAACTCAGCATCTGCTTCGGTGAACAAACATTCCACCATAAAATCGGCCAAGGCTTGACCCTTGATAGCAATTCGGGGATGGTATTCAATGAAAAATTGGGACAATTCCATAGTCCATGCTGTTAGTCTGCCTGAAACCTCTGGCTTGCCCATCACCTTCTTGATGGTGATCCGTGTATGAAACGGGAGCCGAAGCCTTGAAAATATTATCGAAGCTTTCTACTAGCAATTATTAAAGCAAAGGCAAATTTCTTAATATTCGAATTTTGGTTTGACATCTCGTAGGGCGTGGTGACATAATAAACCGGATCTTTTCTTTCCACCGATCTCCGAACCAACACTTGCTCCAACCGCCAACGAACATCTTTGCAAGGTATAAATATAAGGTCTCTGCTTGGGCAAGCTTCACGAATAAAGGAGCGAAAGATGAGATATGTCTTTATGCCTTGGAAGCGTCTTCACACTCAAAGTCCATTGGAACGTCTTCGCATTCTTGGCCCCTTGAATGTGTCGAAGAAAGGAAGGCATCTCCGCAGATTTGGCGACGAACCACCTTAAAACCGCATCCTACCGATCAGACGTTGGGCGTCTTTGAACGATGAGGAGTCTTCATATCAAGAATGGCTGGATCTTCTTGGGTTGGCCTCGATGCCCTCGGTGACCGACCAGATAACCCGAAACTTTCTGCACCAAGGTAGAAAGTACATTTGGTAGGATTGAGTCTCGATTAGCGATATCAGACGGTCTGAAAGCATTCCTCCAGATCATCCAAATGCTTACGAATCTGCATACTCTTCACGATCATGTCATCTACATAAACCTCCATGTTCTTCCCCCGGTACCGCTCGTCGAAGATGAAGTTCATCATTCTCGGTAGGTGGCTCCGGCATTATGAGGCCAAAAGTCATCTTTTTATAGGCGACGTGCCGAGCGGTGTGTAATGAACGTTGTCTTTGGAATGTCCTCTTTGCACATGGATATTTGATGATAACCTGAAAAAGCATCCATAAAGCTAAGTAATGCATACCCCGAAGTGGCATCGATGAGCTGATCGATATGGGGCAGAGGATAAAAATCTTTCGGACAAGCTTTATTGAAATCGGTGTAGTCGATGCAAACCCGCCATTTTCCATTCTGTTTCTGCACCAACACCACATTCGCTATCCACTCTGGGTAATCAATTTCATAGATGAAGTCAAAAGCTTGCAGCTTTGCAATCTCTTCATCAATGATCTTCTGTCGTTCTGGCGCAAAGATCCGCCTTTTCTAACGAACTGGCTTCTTCGAAGGATCTACCTCCAATCTATGCTCAGCTACCTTTCGGCTAACTCCTCAGATGTCTTGTGGTTCCCATGCAAAAATATCCGCATAGCGGTAAAGAGTTCCATAAGGTTTGTCAAGAAGAGGTTACGGTGAACTGAACCAATCCTCACCGTCTTGTCCGATTTTCCGATGACCAACTCAATCTCCTCCGTTTCGCCTGCGGATTACCAATGATTCAGAAATTTTTCGGTGAAGGTTCGATCTCAATTGCCATTGTCTTTTTCTCGTTTTTGACCCCATTCCCCATTCCGGACGAAATAACGACGATACGATAACATCGTCGGGCGATCTAAGTCTCCTCCACCTCTCTACTCCATGCTATTTGTGGGAATTTGATTTTGAAATGAGGGATGGAGGTCACAACTGGAGAAAGCCGATATAATATAGGCAGAAACGACCCCAAAATAGGTCTATTCCATCCAACCCATTCTGAAGTCGCCAAATATATGGTAGTGCGAAAAACAACTACAACTTTATTACAACAATTGTCGCAGTGCAAAATACAACAACACATATCTGTGAGTTTGGATACAAATATATACCAATCAGCGTACGTCACAATGACACCTTACATAAAGGTATAGTCAAAAAGCTGTTTTAGAAATTAGAATCTTTGGGAAGTGCTCAAGAAACCTTCGTATACATGGGAGGTCATGCTTTTAGATTATGGTAGATATCATATGGCCACGAAATTATCCTTGGTTGACCCATAGACCCCAAAGAAAAGCGAGAAGATTACTATCATATTCTTCCCAATGGTGAGTCTTCTCTTGATATATCATTATCTCCACTTTGTCTCTAATTGGGTATTATACTCCAAACAAACACCAAGATTATATAGGTAGTGCTTGTAAATATACTCGGCAAGTGGATGAAACACAACCATGTCTTATGATAACACGAGTTTGTATGTCATTAGACATCTTGTATGATAGTGACAAAACACCCTTCCAAAGTTGGGTTCACCTCACCTCTTTAGGGAGAACCTCAACAACTATAGACCACCATTATATTCCTCATTTATCCCCACTTTCGACCCAAATTACACTTTTATTACACGAAAGGAATTGTGAAACAAAGGGTGAAACCTGACTAGCTTAGATAAAGAATATTATGACTAAAGATAAATAAATTATCAATAGTCTTCATCGAATAAATCGATCGATTTAGAACATATGGTAGATGATAAAACTTTTCAACCATAGTTGCGGTAGACGAAGCGATCCATTAAAGAGTCGAATAGACCATAAAATCTATTATCTTCTCCATGTTAAAAAGTCCACCACAATGTTTTATCCTGTAACATCAATCAACAATTCTGTCCCCCAATCACGTGTATAACTTCATAATCGTAATTGTGATTCTAAATTCCTTTCCTCATCGAAGACAAAGATAATTTTTATCACTTGTCTTTACACAAAAACATCAAAGATCATGGTTATACCAAATCACGATTCATGTTCATAATCATACTAATAAATTCATCTTTGCACCACGGCGAAAGATATTCATCAACAGTTCATCTTTACACTACAAAGCAAAGATATTCATCAACGGAGTCATCTTTGCATTCTGAGCGAAAGATATTCATCAATAATTCATCTTTTGCACTCTGAAATTTAAAGATATTCAACAACAGGTCGTCTTTGCATTCTGAGCGAAAGATATTCATCAATAATTCATCTTTTTGCCTTCTGAAATTAAAGATATTCATCAACAAGTCATCTTTGCACTCTGAGTCAAAGATATTCATATATCAAAGAAATACATAATCATTTGAAGTTATATAACAATAATTATAACCGTGTTGATCGATTCACCTTTGCACTTGATAAAAATATTCAATTGTAAATTCAATGGTCATGATCATACCGATCAACAATTCAACTTTTTGCACTCTCTTGGCGAAGAGAACCTATAGTCACGATCGTACCAATAATCTACCCATCTTTACACTCAAGTCGAAGAGAAATATTATCATTAGGGTTATAAGAATGTTATATAAAAACAATATAATCAAAACATGGTTTTAATTTCAAGAGTAAGATTCATAAATCAACGATAATTTGGTGGAGAAGAAACCAATTTGTAAGTGAATAGTACCCGTGTTCATACATAGTCTTCTTAGTATATAATGCGTAAGTAACCTCTCGACACGAAAAGATAAAGTTTAATAATAAAATTCATATCCATATTTATAACACCTTAATCCAAATGTTATAAATCACTTAGAAATCTCATAATCTAATATTATTAATATTATAATAATATTTTAATCATTTCTTAAACTTATAAATAATTTAATCCAATTATTTACACTTTAATAATTAATGCATTTAATAATCTAAAATGCCAAACTCATAAGATTTTATCATCATTAACCAAAATCCTCATAAAAATCTGCATATACCTCATATATGATTCTCAAACCAATAAATCATATTTTCCAATTTTCTTACTTCACATAACATATTTAATTCATTTACTCATAACTAGAACATTTTCATGAAAAATACCAAATCAGTTCAAAAATAATTCTTTTACTGGGATTTAGCATAACATAGTCCCATATTGAACATATATTTTCTCTCAATTTTAAAAATTCATTTACTATTTTTCATATGGCCAAAACCACCGAATATTTAAACATTTATCATAAATTATACTTTTATCCAAAAATTCTGAAATTTACACGGTATACTGATATTATATAGATGTACTCCCAATAAAAATTTCATCAATTTTGGAGTTAATCACTGAGGAGTTATAAATAGTTACTTTTAAAATAGTCTTTTCTCATAAAATTCATAACTCTCAATCTATACATCCAAAATTGCCATTTTTGGACACAATATATAAAACTCATCAAATTATCATTTCAAATTTTCCAGAATTTTTGAAGGTTCAGAAAAATTTCAAACTAAAAACATAATAACCACTTAAAATCCTTCTTATCCACTTACCTCAAAAGAAGCGATACTTACATTTGGAATAACTATTTGAAACGAACTTGCACCGTAGCAATAATACTCAAAGTATACTCAAAATACTCACAAGAATACGCTCGATAATATAGAGAGAAAACTTGAGTTTACGGTGTGATTTTCAATTCTAACCTAAGCACCTATTTATTATAGAAAAATCTTTAGAACACCAAAGAAAAATTTAATATAATATTAATATATATATTAAGATTTCTATACCCACCTTCCTAGATCTGATCTCAGCTCATTATGCACATGTTGTAGCCCACAAAACAAACAAAAAAAAATTTTATTATTTAAAATATTTTAAACTTCAAAAAATCAATTATTTGAACTTGAACTTCAATAATTCATAATAAATAGCCCTTCTATCAGAAAAATTCAAATCTCATGTGTATTTATAGGAAATTCAATTCTCTACAACTTTACGGAAGAAAGTTTTTCCAAATTCCAAACAAAATTGGCCAAAAATCTACAAGCGGACGATTTTACGATCTATAATCAAATTTCGATCGAGAAATGGGGTCCACAAAACATGTTTAACATGTTTTAAACATTTATTGTAACAAAAATATTCTTCCTCCTCATATACTCATATATTCCACATTCAACATAAAAATATCACCATTATTATATTATTAAAATAATATATTTAAATGAATTATTTTATCGAGAAAAGATAAAATATTAATTTTCAACAATTGTCACTTTAAAATTTTCTCCATCTATATCCACATAAAATAAATATTTTTCTCATCATAAAAATCAATAATTAATTATTCACAAATAATATTACATAATCACAATATTATGACGAGGCGGTTCCGGGAAAGGGGGCTTTCGATAAAATTTCTCATTCTTCTTGGCCTTGATTAGGTGACCAAACCTCTCCTTAGACAGAAACTTTCTAGGCATTGCCAATAATGTTATCCAATAATATTATTGGATAATATGAATTATTGCTCAGATAATGGAAAATCTTCTGTCGTGACAATTATTGAAACAACAATAATAATATAAAATATCAGCGTAGCAATTATTGAATCGATAAAATAAAATATTGAATAGTAATTCTTTGTAACAATTATTGAGTAATGCCTTCTTACGAAAAAAAAATTATCATGCTTCATGAATAGTACTAAATGAATAGTAACTAATTGAATAGTAACTTCATGAATAGTAACTTCGTGAATAGTAACTTTCGTGAATAGTAACTTCATTAGTAACTTCGTGAATAAATTAAAAAATTGAATACTTTTATTTCATTTCAAAAAATTAGGGGTCTTACAATCTCCCTCTCTTATGAAATTTAGTCCCAAAAATTTACGTTACACAGTATTTCAAAGAGTTGAGAATACCTTGTTTTCATTTGATTCTATCTCCCTGTCATCATGATTTCTCCATTGCTTTCATCTCACACAGTATTTGGATATCATTCTAGAATACTGACTTCAAAAACAAGGGTTAATTTAACAAATTAACATATCACATAATATCCGATATTATGGTGACCAACAAATAAGCTTAGGTAGGACACACTTTAGCGAAGGATTTACTCATCTCTCCCTCTGGTTCTAATCCAGATCTCATGGGAGATCATATCCTAAGCTACGATACCAAATGTAACGACCCCAAAATAGGTCCATTCCATCCAACCCATTACGAGTGCCCAAATATATGATGCGAAAAACAACTACAACTTTATTACAACAATTGTCGTGCAAAAAATACAACAACACATATCTTTGTGAGTTTGGATACAAATATATACCAAGCAGTAGCGTCGTCACATGACACCTTACATAAAGGTATAGTCAAAAACTGTTTTAGAAATTAGAATCTTTGGGAAGTGCTCAAGAAACCTTCGTATATGGGGGAGGTCATGCTTTTAGGTTATGGTAGATATCATATGGCCACAAATTATCCTTGGTTGACCCAATAGACCCCCAAAGAAAAAAGCGAGAAGATTACTATCATATTCTTCCCGATGGTGAGTCTTCTCTTGACATATCATTATCTCCACTGTCTCTAATTGGGTATTATACTCCAAACAAACACCAAGATTATATAGGTAGTGCTTGTAAATATACTCGACAAGTGGATGAGCACAACCATGTCTTATGATAACACGAGTTTGTATGTCATTAGACATCTTGTATGATAGTGACAAAACACCCTTCCAAAGTTAAATTCACCTCACCTCTTTAGGAGAACCTCAACAACTATAGACCACCGATTATATTCCTTGTTATCCCATTTCGACCCATTTACACTTTTATTACACGAAAGGAATTGTGAAACAAAGGGTGAAACCTGAACTAGCTTCGATAAAGAATATTATGACTAAAGATAAATAAATTATCAATAGTCTTCATCGATGTCGTCGAGAGATTTAGAACATATGGTAGATGATAAAACTTTTCAACCATAGTTGCGGTGAACGAAGCGATCCATTAAAAGAGTCGAATAGACCGTAAAATCTATTATCTTCTCCATGTTAAAAGTCCACCAACAATGTTTTATCCTGTAACATCAATCAACAATTCCTTTCCCCAATCACGTGTATAACTTCATAATCGTAATTGTGATTCTAAATTCCTTTCTCATCGGAACAAAGATAATTTTCATCACTTGTCTTTACGAAACATCAAAGATCATGGTTATACCAAATCACGGTTCATGTTCATAATCATACTAATAAATTCATCTTTGCACCACGGGCCAAAGATATTCATCAACAGATTCATCTTTACACTACGGCTAAAGATATTCATCAACAGGTCATCTTTGCATTCTGAGCGAAAGATATTCATCAATAATTCATCTTTTACTACAAAGCAAAGATATTCAACAACGGTCGTCTTTGCATTACGAGCGAAAGATATTCATCAATAATTCATCTTTGCACTACAAAGCTAAAGATATTCATCAACAAGTCATCTTTACAACTACGAGTCGAAAGATATTCATATATCGAAGAAATCATAATCATTTGGAAGTTATATAACAATAATTATAACCATGTTGATCGATTCACCTTTGCACTTAAGCTAAAAATATTCAATTGTAAATTCAATGGTCATGATCATACCGATCAACAATTCAACTTTTTACTCTTGGCCAAAGAGAACCTATAGTCACGATCGTACCAATAATCTACCCATCTTTACACTCAAGTCGAAGAAATATTATCATTAGGGTTATAAGAATGTTATATAAAAACAATATAATCAAAACATGGTTTTAATTTCAAGAGTAAGATTCATAAATCAACGATAATTTGGTGGGAGAAAAAAAACCAATTTGTAAATGAATAGTACCCGTGTTAATACATAATCTTAGTATCGTGCGTAAGTAACCTCGACACGAAAAGATAAAGTTTAATAATAAAATTCATATCCATATTTATAACACCTTAATCCAAATGTTATAAATCACTTAGAAATCTCATAATCTAATATTATTAATATTATAATAATATTTTAATCATTTCTTAAACTTATAAATAATTTAATCCAATTATTTACACTTTAATAATTAATGCATTTAATCATCTAAAAATGCCAAACTCATAAGATTTTATCATCATTAACCAAAACCCTCATAAAAATCTGCATATACCTCATATATATGATTCTCAAGCCAATAAATCATATTTTCCAATTTTCTTACTTCACATAACATATTTAATTCATTTACTCATAACTAGAACATTTTCATGAAAAATACCAAATCAGTTCCAAAATATTTCTTTTACTGGGATTTAGCATAACATAGTCCCATATTGAACATATATTTTTCTCAAAATTTTAAAAATTCATTTACTATTTTTTTCATATGGCCAAAACCACCGAATATTTAAACATTTATCATAAATTATACTTTTATCCAAAAATTCTGAAATTTACACGGTATACTGATATTATATAGATGTACTCCCAATAAAAATTTCATCAATTTTGGAGTTAATCACAAGGAGTTATAAGCGGTTACTTTTAAAATAGTCTTTTCTCATAAAATTCATAACTCTCAATCTATACATCCAAAAATCGCCATTTTGGACACAATATATAAAACTCATCAAATTATCATTTCAAATTTTTCCAGAATTTTTGAAGGTTCAGAAAAATTTCGAAACTAAAAACATAATAACCACTTAAAATCCACTTCTTATCCGCTTACCTCGAAAAGCGCGTCTTACATTTGGAATAACAATGAAACGAACTTGCAAAGTATAGCAATACTCAAAGTATACTCAAAATACTCACAAGAATAAACTCGATAATATAGAGAGAAAACTTGATTTACGGTGTGATTTTCAATTCTAACCTAAGCACCCTATTTATAGGAAAATCTTTAGAACACCAAAGCGAAAAATTTAATATAATATTAATATATATATAAGATTTCTATGCCTACCTTCCTAGATCTGATCTCAGCTCATTATGCACATGTTGTAGCCCACAAAACAAACAAAAAAACGTTTTTATTATTTAAAATATTTTAAACTTCAAAAATCAATTATTTGAACTTGAACTTCAATAATTCATAATAAATAGCCCTTTTATCAGAAAATTCAAATCTCGCGAGTTTTTATAGGAAATTCAATTCTCTACAACTTTGCGAAGAAAGTTTTTCCAAATTCCAAACAAAATTGGCCAAATCTACAAGCAGACGATTTTACGATTATAATCAAATTTCGATCGAAGAAATGGGGTCCACAAACATGTTTAACATGTTTTAAACATTTATTGTAACAAAAATATTCTTCCTCCTCATATACTCATATATTCCATTTCATTTGTAAAAATATCACCATTATTATATTATTAAAATAATATATTTAAATGAATTATTTTATCGAAAAAAGATAAAATATTAATTTTCAACAATTGTCACTTTAAAAATTTTCTCCATCTATATCCACATAAAATAAATATTTTCTCATCATAAAAATCAATAATTAATTATTCACAAATAATATTACATAATCACAATATTAACAACCAGGCGGTTCCGAGGAAAGGGGGCTTTCGATAAAATTTCTCATCTTTCTTGGCAAGCGATTAGGTGACCAAACCTCTCCTTAGAGCGAACTTTCTAGGCATTGCCAATAATGTTATCCAATAATATTATTTGAGGATAATATGAATTATTGCTCAGATAATGGAAAATCTTGTGTAGTGACAATTATTGAAACAACAATAATATAAAATATCAACGTAGCAATTATTGAATCGATAAAATAAAATATTGAATAGTAATTCTTTAACAATTATTGAGTAATGCCTTTTTACGAAAAAAAAATTATCATACTTCATGAATAGTACTATGAATAGTAACTAAATGAATAATAACTCGTGAATAGTAACTTCGTGAATAGTAACTTCGTGAATAAACTTCGTGAATAGTAACTTCGTGAATAGTAACTTAATGAATAGTAACTTCATGAATAGTAATTAAAAAAAATTGAATACTTTTATTTCATAAAATTCGGGTCTTACAATCTCCCTCCTTATGAAATTTAGTCCCAGAAATTTCGTACGTGCACAGTATTTCAAAGAGTTGAGAATACCTTGTTTTCATTTCGATTCTATCTCCCCTGTCATCATGATTTCTCCATTGCTTTCATCTCACACGTATTTGAGATATCATTCAGAATACGACTTCAAAACAAGGGTTAATTTAACAAATTAACATATCACATAATATCCAGATATTATGGTGACCCGACAAATAAGCTTAGGTAGGACACCTTTAGCGAAGGATTTACTCATCTCTCCCCTCCTAGTTCTAATCCGATCTCTCGCGGAGATCATATCCTAAGCTACGATACCAAATGTAACGACCCCCCAAAATAGGTCCATTCCATCCAACCCATTCACGAGTTACGCCAAATATATGGTGCGAAAAACAACTACAACTTTATTACAACAATTGTCGTGCAAAATAAACAACAACACGTATCTTTGTGAGTTTGGATACAAATATATACCAAGCTATGTACGTCACAATGATGACACCTTACATAAAGGTATAGTCAAAAAACTGTTTTAGAAATTAGAATCTTTGGGAAGTGCTCAAGAAACCTTCCGTACATGGGAGGCCGTGCTTTTAGGTTATGGTAGATATCATATATTACGAAATTATCCTTGGTTGACCCGATAGACCCCAAAGAAAAAAGCGAGAAGATTACTATCATATTCTTCCCAATGGTGAGTCTTCTCTTGACATATCATTATCTCCACTTGTCTCTAATTGGGTATTATACTCCAAACAAACACCAAGATTATATAGGTAGTGCTTGTAAATATACTCGGCAAGTGGATGAAACACAACCGTGTCTTATGATAACACGAGTTTGTATGTCATTAGACATCTTGTATGATAGTGACAAAACACCCTTCCAAAGTTAAATTCACCTCACCTCTTTAGGAGAACCTCAACAACTATAGACCACCATTATATTCCTCTTGTTATCCCAGCTCGACCCATTACACTTTTATTACACGAAAGGAATTGTGAAACAAAGGGTGAAACCTGACTAGCTTCGATAAAGAATATTATGACTAAAGATAAATAAATTATCAATAGTCTTCATCGATGTAAATCGAGATTTAGAACATATGGTAGATGATAAAACTTTTCAACCATAGTTGCGGTGAACGAAGCGATCCATTAAAAGAGTCGAATAGACCGTAAAATCTATTATCTTCTCCATGTTAAAAGTCCACCAACAATGTTTTATCCTGTAACATCAATCAACAATTCTTTCCACAATCACGTGTATAACTTCATAATCGTAATTGTGATTCTAAATTCCTCTTCTCATCCGGGACAAAGATAATTTTTATCACTTGTCTTTACACGAAACATCAAAGATCATGGTTATACCAAATCACGATTCATGTTCATAATCATACTAATAAATTCATCTTTGCACCACGGCGAAAGATATTCATCAACAGTTCATCTTTACACTACGGTAAAAGATATTCATCAACGGTCATCTTTGCATTACGAGCGAAAGATATTCATCAATAATTCATCTTTTGCCTTCTGAAATTAAAGATATTCAACAACGGTCATCTTTGCATTACGAGCAAAGATATTCATCAATAATTCATCTTTTGCCTTCTGAAATTAAAGATATTCATCAACAAGTCATCTTTGCTGACTGAGTCGAAGATATTCATATATCGAAGAAATACATAATCATTTCGGAAGTTATATAACAATAATTATAACCATGTTGATCGATTCACCTTTGCACTTAAGCTAAAAATATTCAATTGTAAATTCATGGTCATGATCATACCGATCAACAATTCAACTTTTTGCCTCTTGGCCAAAGAGAACCTATAGTCACGATCGTACCAATAATCTACCCATCTTTACACTCAAGTCGAAGAAAAATATTATCATTAGGGTTATAAGAATGTTATATAAAAACAATATAATCAAAACATGGTTTTAATTTCAAGAGTAAGATTCATAAA
Organism: Panax quinquefolius; assembly: GCA_020205615.1. NCBI lineage: Eukaryota > Viridiplantae > Streptophyta > Magnoliopsida > Apiales > Araliaceae > Panax > Panax quinquefolius. The sequence continues at coordinate 20,074,182 of CM035151.1, forward strand.
TCAACGATAATTTGGTGGGAGAAAAACCAATTTGTCGTGAATAGTACCCGTATTAATACGTAAAATCTTAGTATCGTGCGTAATAGTAACCTCGACACGAAAAAAGATAAAGTTTTATAATAAAATTCATATCCATATTTATAACACCTTAATCCAAATGTTATAAATCACTTAGAAATCTCATAATCTAATATTATTAATATTATAATAATATTTTAATCATTTCTTAAACTTATAAATAATTTAATCCAATTATTTACACTTTAATAATTAATGCATTTAATAATCTAAAAATGCCAAACTCATAAGATTTTATCATCATTAACCAAAACCCTCATAAAAAATCTGCATATACCTCATATATGATTCTCGAAACCAATAAATCATATTTTCCAATTTTCTTACTTCACATAACATATTTAATTCATTTACTCATAACTAGAACATTTTCATGAAAAATACCAAATCAGTTCCAAAAATATTTCTTTTCTGGGATTTAGCATAACATAGTCCCATATTGAACATATATTTTTCTCAAAATTTTAAAAATTCATTTACTATTTTTCATATGGCCAAAACCACCGAATATTTAAACATTTATCATAAATTATACTTTTATCCAAAAATTCTGAAATTTACACGGTATACTGATATTATATAGATGTACTCCCAATAAAAATTTCATCAATTTTGGAGTTAATCACAAGGAGTTATAAATAGTTACTTTTAAAATAGTCTTTTCTCATAAAATTCATAACTCTCAATCTATACATCCAAAAATCGCCATTTTTGGACACAATATATAAAACTCATCAAATTATCATTTCAAATTTTTCCAGAATTTTTGAAGGTTCAGAAAATTTCGAAACTAAAAACATAATAACCACTTAAAATCCGCTTCTTATCCACTTACCTCAAAAGAAGCGTCTTACATTTGGAATAACTTATTTGAAACGAACTTGCATAGTATAGCAATACTCAAAGTATACTCAAAATACTCACAAGAATACGCTCGATAATATAGAGAGAAAAACTTGATTTACGGTGTGATTTTCAATTCTAACCTAAGCACCCTATTTATAGGAAAATCTTAGAACACAAGCGAAAAATTTAATATAATATTAATATATATATTAAGATTTCTATGCCTACCTTCCTAGATCTGATCTCAGCTCATTATGCACATGTTGTAGCCCACAAAACAAACAAAAAATGTTTTTATTATTTAAAATATTTTAAACTTCCAAAAATCAATTATTTCGGAGCTTCAGAACTTCAATAATTCATAATAAATAGCCCTTCTATCAGAAAATTCAAATCTCGCGAGTATTTATAGGAAATTCAATTCTCTACAACTTTACGGAGAAGAAAGTTTTCCAAATTCCAAACAAAAATTGGCCAAAAAATCCAAACAGACGATTTTACGATTACATAATCAAATTTCGGTCGAGAAATGGGGTCCACCGAACATGTTTAACATGTTTTAAACATTTATTGTAACAAAAATATTCTTCCTCCTCATATACTCATATATTCCACATTCATTTTAAAAATATCACCATTATTATATTATTAAAATAATATATTTAAATGAATTATTTTATCGTAAAAAAGATAAAATATTAATTTTCAACAATTGTCACTTTAAAAATTTTCTCCATCTATATCCACATAAAATAAATATTTTCTCATCATAAAAATCAATAATTAATTATTCACAAATAATATTACATAATCACAATATTAATGACCGAGGCGGTTCCGGGAAAGAGGGGCTTTCGATAAAATTTCTCATTCTTTGGCAATTAGGTGACCAAACCTCTCCTTAGACGAGAACTTTCTAGGCATTGCCAATAATGTTATCCAATAATATTATTCGGATAATATGAATTATTGCTCTCGATAATGGAAAATCTTTGTGTTGCGTGACAATTATTGAAACAACAATAATATAAAATATCAACGTAGCAATTATTGAATCAATAAAATAAAATATTGAATAGTAATTCTTTGTAACAATTATTGAGTAATGCCTTTTACGAAAAAAATTATCATGCTTCATGAATAATACTACTCGTGAATAGTAACTCGTGAATAGTAACTCATGAATAGTAACTCGTGAATAGTAACTTCGTGAATAATAACTCATGAATAGTAACTTCATGAATAGTAACTCATGAATAGTAATTAAAAAAAATTGAATACTTTTATTTCATAAAATTCGGGTCTTACATAGGCCTTCCTAATATAAGGCGTTATAATCCAGAATCTACATCATGTATTACATAAATTTACGTTATTTCTACTGCTTTGAGGTCTTGTCTATGAGAAGATAACTGGAGTTCAATAGTTGCTGCGCACTTTATTTGGATCGTTCTTAAAGCCGTATAGAGGAGCCTCCTGCCCGACCTCCATTTTTTGCCCATCAAGATGCATCCTCTGATAAGCATGGGCATACAGAATATCCACCGAAGACCCGTTGTCTATCATCACGCGTTTCACATCCACCGAGCCCACTTGTGCTGTGATCACCAATGCCCCTTCATGTGGCTCGATGGGCTCCGAAGGATAATCTGCATCCGTAAATGATATGACGGTTCTTGGGAATGGTCTGTCAATCTTCGAGGAGCATCTGTCATAGACATGACCGAATCAAAGTAAGTCCTTCTCTTCTTCCCTAACAACTTCCCTACAGATCCACCGGTTATTACATCGATGACATGTCTTGGCGGTGGTACTGGAGCATTTTGGATGGATGGAACCATTTGAACCGTCTGAACAGTACGGTTGATATTCTGCTGATCTTGTTGGTCCTTCTCGCCACGCATCTTGAACTAACAAGCCGCTTTAATCTTCTTCTCCATGAAATCCTTTAAATTGCAATACTCATTAGTGTCATGGCGAGCGGCTTGATGATAGCCACAGTATTTACGAGAGTTGCCTTGTCCTGTCCTATAATTATCACGAGGTGGCTCGAAGAAAGGTTGGTTTCGATCCGATCCAAAATCACCGACCTATCGTGTTCGGGCCAGGTGTAGACCTTATTAACCTTCGGCGTAAAATGTGGACGATCGCTTCTTCTTTGCCGCCATGAGTTATTATACTTCTTGAATCGCCTCTAACCGATCATTATACCCCCCCATTCTCCTCTGATCAACTTCGGCCTTGGGAACTTCTATCTCCTTTAATTGGTCCGAAGAAGGATGCTTCAGGCTGTTCATAGCCTCTTCTACAACAATATAGCCTTCTGCTTTCGTCAAAGGCTTCGCGAGCTTTTCGGATGGTGGAACATCAACTTCTTCACCAACTTCTGGACTTCACCAGAGATATAGCCAGCTTCTGCAACAAACCTACAGACTTGAGATCATTAAGGTCGGACACCGACTAATCGCTTCTCCGAACCACTTTACATCTCGGCCTAAAGATTCACCGGTGAACTGCGGATCTGTGCTAAAGAACCCGTAGGGTTTCCTTCTTCTTTGCTCCCAAACGCGTCATGGAACTTATCACAAAGCTTCGGTCCAAGAGGATATCGAATCCGATGGTAAAGTCCCCATCCATCGCCCTCGCATCTTTTCTCGCCATTGTGACAAAAGTGTGGCACTTGGCAGCATCAGTGAAGTCATAATAGTCCATCAGCCGGTCGAACGCCTGACTATGGTCATAAGGATCTCCGGACCCATCGTAACTCTCCATACGAGGCAACTTTTTGGTGATATCTGCCTTCTCCTTGAGAATATCTGAGGAAAAAGGGGATGTCTTCTTTCCCAGTGAGTGTCCTTCACCTGTTGGACCTCGGCCACCGCTTTGAAGCTCTTTCAACTCCTTTACCAGAAAATCAACACCTTCGGGTCGCGAGGAGACCTCTCTCTCCTGAACGACATTCGGCCTCCGAGTGGATCGACCTTTTCCCCGCCGATCCCATTGCCGCTTGTGGGACTTCTTGATCTACTCTAACGTCTAATTCTATCCTCGTGATGAGAATGGTCATGCCGGGTACTCTCTTCTTACGGTTTACAGCACGATCTCCTCGACACGCTTCTTTCGTCTGCAGTCGTCGTGCGTCGCGATCTTTGAGAACCAACGACCATCGATGCCTTCTTCGAGGCCACGGGGAGTTCTGCTCCCGATCTCCTCCCACTGCGAACGCGATCTCTGAACACGTATGCGAAATGCTCCGGTTCCTTAGCCTCTCGTGCCGTGGCATCTCCTTATGCTTACTCACCTTTCGGATCGAACATGGCTAGATGCTTCGTCCCTTAACTCCGCCACTGAAGCATCTGCTGTTCTATATATATCTTCTCTCTGCATTAACAGAACCTCCAAGGCTTTATCTGCTTCATCTGCCATCATCGCCAATTTGGCAGCTCTGTCCTCCTGACCACTTCGACGATAAGTCTTGGTCGGTGAGCCTTCCGCCCGCCCCCGACCATAATCACGCTCCTTATCAGCATTGAAAACCAACTTTCGTCTGGCCCCACCATGGATCTTCGGACGGAGATCTCCTGAATTATGCTTAGAGGCCGTGCTCTCGTAAGCACTTTTAGAAGGACCTGAGACGATCCTTTATCAAACACGAGGCGTTGATGAGCTAATGACCATTATGCGCCGCCCATCTCGGTGTACCATCTCTACTCCTCATCATCTTCCGAAGTAGGTTAAACAATTGTGATTGAAAATTTCAATGACACTAGAACTCGCCCTCCTTCTAGCGCCAATGTTAACGCCAAGATCCTCTGCCACGTCCCAATCACGTAAGACGCGATCGATCTCGCGACGATAAAACACGATAAACACCACAAGCTCGACGGTACCGTTCGGTCGAGGGGATAGCTTTCAGCGTGAGAGTCGATTATGTGTTCACAAGGTTAACAATTGAGGATGTAATGTCTAGTGTATTGAGAGAAAAGAATAAATCTCCGTTATGTGTATGTGATTATTATTTAGAATGTGTATGAGAACGTCACGCTCTTTCGCAAGACTTCCTCACAGGTTATACTCTCTTGGCATCGGACATCGTGTCACCCACTTTCGTCTGACATACCGATCCGATGGGTCCCGCCCGATTGCATGTAGTCTATCTACTACTTTTTGGTCATCGTTTTCTACCACCGTACGGTTATGATCTCATCCACATTAATGCATGGCGGTCTTTCTGGTCAACCGTCATGCTTTTTCATCATTACTGATCAAAGTAATAGATATTAAAATATCGATGGGTTAGTCCAATTGAATCGACCAGATTCCATGAGGTTAAATAATGCAATGACTTTCGAGGTTTCAATAATAGAAGCTCAATAGACTAATTAAATGAGTAAGCGATTTACTTTCGGTAGGAAAAGGAAATATCATAACCCAACAATATCATTGTTCTGTCTACTGTTATTCTTTGTTCAGGACATGACTCAAACCAACTCCCACCCAGGAATTGGTAGTCAAGGATCTTCATGGCATCGAACGAAGATTTAAACATATATATTTAGAGGTGATAATTCTTTCAATTCCTCATTCCTATTTTCTGTTCTGTTGCTGTACGTAGTATACTAGTATGTTCATCAACTTGATTGTTTAAGAAAGGAACACTAAATAACGTACATGTTGGTTGATTCAATATACTCATTTCGTTATTGTGTTGATTTTTCCCTCTTCATAATAATGAGCGGGCCAGGCCAACCACGGAGGCAATTGCTTACAACAGGATGGAGTACATTTGTTACTTCTAAGATATTAGTTGCTGGGGATTCTGTTGTGTTTCTTAGGTATTTGTCTATCTTTGTTCTTCTATATATTTTCAAAAATGTTTAACTAATAAAATTGGAGCTTCGATCATTATAAGATGGAAGTGATGATTATTTTTCCAAATGATCGAAGCTGAAATTACTGAGTGCTCTTCGAGAAAATCCATGCCAGATTTTTGATACATCTTATTTTCCCAGAAAAGTTGTATTTTTATGCTACTGTCACTGGTTGAAATTTTTTACTCGAGATCTTATGCTAGCTATTTTTTATAGTGCTTTTTTTTTGCATATAAATCAACTAAAATTAGTTGAAATAAAGTTATAATAGTGAGGGCAAAATTGTTATATTATTTATTTTATAAAGTTATTTTTGGTAATGTAAAATATCTCACTTTCCCATCCCTCCAAATCCTCCCACTTTTGAGCCGAAAATTTTGAGGTAAGAATTAAATTAATTTTACCTCTAAACTCATTCCTTTCATCCGTAAAAAAATTCACAAACATTGAATTTGGAGGAATTTTAATTAATTTTTTCCCTTCCCTTCAAATAAAAACTTACAAACACAATTAGTGGCCATCCAGCTAATTAAGTTGGCTTTCTTAGTGTTAAAGTGTTAATTATTCATTGAAACCTCTCAAGTCTATGTAATCCTCGTGTTGGTTATTAGAATCTAATACATATATTTAAAGAATAATGCTAGAGACACAAATTATTTAACAAAAATTTTACAAACTGGCATATATACTCTATCTCAACTTTTTATGTGGGCCCAAAGACTATATTGAAGTAATTTATTGATCAATATGCTCATATGGAGTATGTCACATCAACAATTTGTAAAATATTTTGTGTTTCTAACGTTACTCATATTTAAATATGGAGTAAAGTCAACTTAGAATTAACAAAATGATTTTTAGATCATTACGATTTTTGAAATGGTATATCTAGTTATAAGTGGAAGCATCATCACATTCACAACCAACCTAGGATGCTTTTGATGATATCTTCACTTTAATATGGAATAAAATCATGATGAACGAAGAATTACTCCCTCCCGTCCTAAACGTACTAATTTTTTTTTAAGAATATTTCACAACAAATATCTTATTTTTATATTTATAATTATTTTTATCCTATTTTTTCACTTATACTCATAATTTTTTTATTTATCTTTTGTTGAAAATTGAAGAAATGAGAAAATATTTACATTGAGAACTAATTAATTATTTTTCCACTTTCTCTTTCATATTACCAATATAACAACATGTCTTCTACTTAATGGTTCTATAGACTCTTTTCTCTATTCATTCTAACTTTTAATACCTATTAAGAATGTGTGAATAACAAAAAGAATTATCTAGAAAATTAATTCACATGGGAAGAAGTAATACTTCATAAAAAGTGAAGAAATACTTCAATTAATAAGTAATTCAAAATGACAATTTATGTAAAAAATATATATATTATTAATCAATGTGTCGAAACTAATGAGGACGTTTATTTTGGGACGAATTGAGTATATATTTTTATGAAAAATTTGTGCTGAATTATAATTGCAAGTATTAATATGGAATTAGACACATTTATAACAGAACCTCACTTATTACACATCTCTCCAAAAAAATTATTACTAATATTTATCTAACTAACTGACAACCAAAAATTCGACTTAAATATTCGTAAATTATTTTTTATTTCCATGTCTCTTTTTCTTTTTGTCTTTTCGTTATTTTTGTTCGTTTAAATTATTAAATAGTAGTAGTACTATCTCTGAGCCAAAGTGAAATTCATTTATATTTTTGAACTTTAATTTTTTTTTAACCAATTGTCGATCACATTAAATATATGTAACAAAAAAGGGTCAAATTTCAAATTGAGATTCTCATTTTAATAGGATGCGGCACTTCAAAGTTTAAAAATAGCATTTAATAAAGACTACACTTTCCTTTTTCCATTTTTTAGGGACATTGAATGAAGAGTCAATACCATGTTACCGCATTCAAAAAATAAAATAAAAAATTTGTATATAAGACCAAAAAATTTCCATGTTATCAGAATGAAAAAAAATAGTGGGGGTCAATTTACCCCACAATTTCCTAGTTCTCAAGAACTTTAGGTGCTGTTTATTTATATTTGATTGTCTTTTAATGGACTGTTTTTTATTCGTTAAGAGGCATGATGTTATTTTTTTTGTTTTTTTGTTACTTGTAAGACAGAAAATAAAATCTTAATAATTAAGAGGTACCTCTTAATAAAATTTTTGTGATAATTTTTTATATATAAATATATTCAACAATATTATGCACTCATTTTTATTAAATTGAATATTTAAAATTATTAAATAAAATTTTACCCTTTAAAATGGTAAAATAGTGTCATTAAGAGACAACTTACTTTTAAGTTATCAAATACTTTTTTAGATTCAGACCTCATAACTATTCAGATGATTTAATTTATTAAGACATCATAATCATTCAGATCTTAATTCTCAGATTTATCAAACACAAACTTAGTCTCCATCTTAAATCTGAACACGGACTTCTTTCTTTCTTTTTTTTATATATAGTGCCCTCCTCTAAATCTCTCTTATTTTAATTTAATAAATTATTCTCTCTTTTTATGGAGTTTTGTTTTTTCATGTGAGATTTGTTTTTTATATGAGATTACTGATTTCTTTCTCTTTTGTGAAGAGATTTCATTATTATCTATTGGGAGTTTTTTTTTTTTACCATTTGGGAGATTTTATTTTCTCCGCTTGAGAGATTTTTTTGTTCGTGATACTTTTTTCATTGCATAAATTGTTGGAGACGGATTATTCAAATTTGAATGTGGCACTTCCATTACAACTTGTTCTTCATTCGCCACGCTGAAGAATGATTCAGATATGCGTATTCTATTATTTTTTTGGGAATATGACTATTTCATTTGGTGTCCATTAATGTTGTTGCTACAATTAGTCCTTTTTCTGATTTTTTGTTATTTTATTTGAAAAAATTACTCTTTGAGTTTGTTTTTTGTAATCCTTTTATCTTTTGTAACAGATTACGCTTTTAATATATTTTAGTCTTTTGAACTATTTGATAAAAAAATATTTCACAAGTTTTCAATTACATAAATAATAAATGGGCCGCACATTTATGTGAATGGAACTTTATAGAAATAATAAATACTATTTTTCAAAATAGATCATCTCAAAATTTAATCAATCAACATAAATATAGATCATCTAAAGATGTAATTGAGCAGTTTGGTAAATTTGTAAATTAGGATTTTGAATTAATAAACTAGTGAACTCTCGCCTCCAGCTCCTTTTGGAGTTTGTTTGTTTTTCTCTTTGTGTGGGGATACAAATTTAACACATTCTTCTCTCCTTTTGTGGAGTTTATTTTCTATTTTTGTGATACAAACTTTAATCTCTTTATATCCCACCTTCTAGCTGTTCAAGAGGATGCTAAGAGCTATATCAACTCACATCAAGTTATATTTATAATCGATGTGAGACTATTTGTTACGATCTAGTATAAAGTTCGCATCAATACAACCACCTTAAAAATGTCTCAATGAAAGCGCGCCAATGATACAAACTTTAACCTCTTTGTTTCACCTTCAAAAGCTAGCTACACAAGAGTAGAAGATAATGCCTATATCAGCCCACACCAAGTTGTATTTGCAACCGATGTTGGACTATTACTTAAGGTCTAGTATGAAGTTCACATCAATTTGTGGAATTTATTTTCTCCGTGAGATGATTGATTTCTTTCTCTTTTGTTAGGGATTTTATCATCGTCTGTTGGGAGATTTTTCTTTTTGTCATTTGGTAGATTTTTCTTTCTCCATTTGAGAGATTTTACTTTATCCGTTTAGGAGATTTTTTACATTTGTTAGACTTTTTTCGGGTGCATGACATTGAAGATAGATTGTTCATATTTGGATGTGACGTTATCATAAAACTTGTTCTTCCGTTATCTGTGCTGAAAAACAATCCAAATCTGCGTATTCTATTACTATTTTGGGGATATGGTTGTATTTTAGAACTTTATATTATGTCCACGAGCACTGTTATTACGATTAACCTTTTTTTCTAAATATCTGTTAATTATTTTGTTTGAAAAAATTACTATTTCAATTATTTTAAAAAATTGATATTTTCATAACTCTAATTAATATTTTCGCAAGTAGGTCCTACTCCCTAACAAAATTCCAGTTTGTACCCATTTTACCCCCATTTAACATAATAGCCAAATGCACCGCCCTCCTTTCTGCAACTCTTTTCTCTCTCTACACTCCATTTCCGATCATGTATATATTGCAACAAGATCCAAATTAGGAGAAAAATATATAATTGAAATAAAATATATGGAAAGAATATATGTTTTATGTAGATCTTTCTTTAGGCCTTGGAACAAGATGATCGCTTGTTTGTATCATGAATTCTAGAGTTTTTTTCATTCTCTAGTCATTCGTTCATTCCGAAAAAACTTAAGATTGTTTATAAAAAATGATTGGAAATGAATGTATTGCAAGATCTGACTCAAATCAGTGGCGGTGTTTGATGAGTGATCGATCTTCACAAATGGTGAATAGGCGACATTTAATGTCACTGGCAGATCCATTAAAGGACAGCATAGGCTGCTGCTTTTGCTGGATTTTTTTAAGGTATAAGAGTAGGGACAAATATGTAAGTGAATAAATTTAAAGGGACAGATTAATGGAAAAGTTAAACTTGGAGGCGATAAAAAAAATTAATTCATAGTCTAAATACAAGTACAGACAAACGTAGATTCATTATATCTTCTAAATTGTACCTAAATATTTTTTATTTAAAATTTATTTTTTAGTTTAGATTATGAATATTTATTGTAATTTGTAAACATTATTATGATTAGTTCAAGTTTTCTTTATTTAATTTCAATAAAAAAAAATAGTTAAAATCTGCCCCTGTTGGAAAAAATTTCTGAATCCGCCCCTGATTAGTGCAATGATGTGTCGTGGGTTCGTTATACCTTTGTGTCAAGAAGATGATGAACATTAATACTTCACTGTTATTTTTTCTATTTGGGTATGAGCGATTCCAATCTCAGACAATCAAATAATGCAGATTTGGGTGACTTGAATTGGTTAAGATGATAATTATGTTACGTTTGGATTGAAGGAATGGAACGAATAGTGAAATGATTCATTCCAATTATTCTATATGTTCTCCCTCCCCTAAAAAACCAAACACAATTTTTTTCATTTCATATGAACGAGTCATTTCATTCTCACCTTCATTACTCCAATCCAAACGTAGAATGAAAATATTTGTTCTCGATGTCTCATTTCTCCGTTATGCTAGTAATTAGTAGAATCGATGATTGGTTTAATTTGGAAGAATGAATTGAAACAGTACCTTTGAATGGTGCAGAGTAGAGAGACAATAAGTTGTGGAAGAGCCATAGAGTATCAACGAGGGCAAATTTTGACATAAGCAACTGTAACTAGGAATCACTTGCGGAAATAGTAAATAAATTTACGGAAATATTAATTCCTTTCTTTTATTATAATTCTTTCATCTTTTATAATTACAATTTAAGTTATTTTAGTCTTTTGAAAGATTTGATAAAATAATAATAAATAAATAAAATTAAAAAAGAACAAAGGTTTGTTGATTATAATTTTTTGTTAGTTACCCATCATAGTCAAAGTTGATGAAAGAAACGGCTACTTGCCAGGGACACAATATATCATATGTATAGGCTGATGTGAATTGTCACATTCATTCTTTTCACAAGATAAACATTATTATAAACCTGAAATTAAGTGGCTATCCTATCCATATCTATCTATCTATCTATTATCCATACCTAGGTCGGAAATGTTTGGTTCTCAATAATACCAGTTTTATTTCTTAGAGCAATATACTCATGCACGATTGTATATATTTTATTTATATATATATATTATTAAAATTATATCGTTTTGATAAAATTATTTTTTTTTAAAAATAGTTTATCTATTCTCAAATTAAAAAGAAAATATAAATATGTCAAAACGACGTAATTTTGACAGACTGTACAGAAAAAAAATATATGTATGACCATTATGCTCTATTTCTTAATAATGGCCCCGGAAAGGACTCAATTACCAATACATATATTATACTATTGCAAAAGGGTCGACCAATATTTAAAAAATTACATGAAAATAATCCATCACTCTCGCGCATGGAGTGGAACCAACGTTTTATTTATATTTATCTTTGATATTTTTATAATTGAGGTACGGAAAGAGAATAGTGATTGCAGATTCTTAAGAAATAAAAGGTAAGAAACACGTTTAAATAATATATATATATATATATATATATATATGTGGTTAGAATGATAAACACCACATTTCAGGTCCGATTCTTGTTATTTCTCTTTGTTACGAAACTTTTTTCTTCTTTATTATGAGATTTTATTTACTTTTTATTTGTAATTAATGCTTGTATTCTCATCCATAAATTGTGAGATTTACTAAATATTGTTATTAAAAGATTGTTGATCAGATAGATTGTGATTCATTTTTACATACTAATATTCCTAGCTCCAAATAATAACAATAATAATAATAATCAAACTCAAATCTTCTCAACTAAAATAAAAATAAAGGACCACAAATTACCTTTAAATTTAATATCAAATTATGTTATGCCGACTGGCTACTTCATTTTAGTTATACGTTAGGTAGTCTCCCAACTGTAAAAACTTTTATGACTAAGGAACTGATACTTCTACCTGTATTTTTGAAATTTTTATATGATTTTTTTTCATATGAACATACAGTAGGTCATACCTTCATGCGAGAAAGAACCATGTAAAAATATTAAAAACACATACGGAAATAGTATTCTCCGAACTCGTAAGGAGGATCGAAGACAGGAAAAAGTTTCTTGGCTGATAGAAACCGTTTCTATCATCATCATTTGAATTCTTTTGATTCTCAAACTCGATTTTTGGAAGCAGACCCTTTTTTCTTTTTCTTTTTTACCCAAAAAAACTTAATTAAATAGTCTTTTTTTTTATCAATTAATTCTAGTCTAAAACTGCTTATGAATTAGAACTAATTAATATATATCCATTTTGTTTATCCATCATCTTCATATATACAGGTGTTAAACGTTCAAAGCAATTTTCATATTATTAGAGAGCATGACACTAATTGCATGCAACAATGTTAGCATCATTCTTCCCAGTTGCAGTTGAAGGCTAGAGTCGGACAAAATTTTGCACACATAAAAACTCACAGTGGCATGGTTTTAAGCTAGAATTTAATTACTTTGTATTAGCAGGATGGTTTTGTAAAGTTAATTAGTTAGTTAAGTAGTTAATTTTCTCCCATTTATCGTGGGATTAGTTACAGCTGAAATAAGACTCTGGTTAATTAGTTTGTGATCGATCTGTTATGTTTTGTATAAATAGTTAGCTAAGCTGATTAACAGCTGGGTGTTTAGGATTGTTTATAAGCAGCATACACACATGCTTATAATCAGTTTTAAGAATTAAAAAATGTTTAGTAACATGATTTTAAAAGCTGCTTAATTATAATAACTTTTTATGAAAATAATTAGAATTTTCAATTCGAAGCTTCTGATTATTTGTTAACCTAATAATTAGGTTTTACTTTTTAAAACATTCATTTTAGTAATTTATATTTAAAATAAGTGATTAATAATTTTTGTATACTAAACAATTTTCACTTTTTATTAGTTTAAGTGATTTTTATTTACCAAACTATTTTTTAAAATTGTTTTTGATTATAATCGAAACAATAGTCAAAATTAATAATTATATTTTAAAACTATCTCAAACATACTCTAACCTCGATATAATAAAAGTTACAATTTCTCTCTCTAGATTCATCTTTCTTATGACATATGCTATAAAGAGTGCATTATTTAAGATTTATACTCCTTCATTTTGAAAAATGAGAATTTTATTTGACATTGTTGATTTTTATATGTACCCATATTTAGGTTTGTCTAACACACACTCTTAAATATAAAAATCTTTAATAACTCTCTTTAAAATAAATTCTTTTTCATGTCAAAATTAAAGATCAATATTATCTATTTAAAAGTCAATTTAAGATAGTTTAAAATTTTAAATTTACATTCATATATGGTTCATTTACGTTTCAAAAAATTTAAATCTCACAATTATTAGTATTTTAGATAGTTTATGATATTTATAATTTTGTTAGGCTGTTAGCATAATTAAATGAATTCATAATATTTTTAAATTTCAAAATATATCAAATTAATTTTTAAAATTATATTGATCTTATACTTAGAACGAAAATAGTATAATCCTATAATATAATATTAAAAAGTATCACCACCAAAGTAAATCTAATTAAGTGTTCTAAGCAAATTACAGCATACATAAAAAATTACAAATATATACAACATGCATAAATAAAGTCTGGTCAAACAAGATTATAGATTTAGGACAAAGGGATTATATACATACTCTCTCCATCCCACAAAATAAATTAAAAATCTATTTGTCAAAAAAATTTGTTATACAGAAAAACTCTCATTTATAGTATATGCTAACATAATTTTTTAAAGTTTATTATTACAATTACAATATCATGGCTTTGCTATCAAACTAAGCCGTTAATAAATTTAGGATAAAATATAGAATAAAAATATATTTTAAAATTTTGTAAATTTAACAAATGGAATATTTTTTGTGAATTTACTATGTTGGAATTTCATGCATCTACCATGTAAGTTAATTACCGCTTCAAATAAATGAGTGCAATAAAATAGCATAACAAGAAACACGATATTAACATTACAAATTAAGTATTAACATAAGTTGATAGACGATATAAAAAATTATATATGATTATTATATCTAATTTTATTATTTTATTTGATTGATTGTATATCATTTCAAATTTCTATTTGATTAAATAAACATTTAAAAATATAAAACTTTAAAATTTTATTTTGAACAGATACGAATAGGGATATGATATTTAATATATTTATTTATATTATATTATATAAAATATATACGAATAATATCCGTATTTAAATATTATCAACTAAATACGAATACAGATATTATGTTACATATCCGTCAAATATAAATATAAATATAGATATCAAATTTTATTTATAACTATATTCGTACCCGAAATATGCATTTATAATCCTAACAAGCACCTCCATTAGATATTAATTGGAATGCAATAATATAAGGCATAATTAAGTATTGGTTGGCGAGGTTGAAGCATCTGTCTCCGTCTATCTTGGAAATATCAACCATGCTTAATATGCGATTTCTCCAGCTTTTTTGAGGACCTTAATTTTCAACGGCATTAGGTGATGTTGTCCTTCATCTTAGTACTCCTTCCATTTTTTAATATAAATTATTTTAGAATTATGTATAAATATTAAAAAATTAAATATATAATATTAAATATAATATCAGTTATCTATATTGTCTTTGTATTAAAAAAAGAGAGTGTTATTTATTGAGCAAAAAAATAGTGAGAGAACTAAAGTTATATTTATTACTTGGAATAATATTGAAAATTAAACAATTAATGCTTACTTGAAATTCTCAAATGACTTATATTAAGAAACAAAAATAATTCTCTAAAACGACTTATATTAAGGAACGGAGGGAGAGTGTTTTACACAATTGCCGACACATCAGTTACACCAAATTTTTTTCGGAAGCTTTATAATATATAATACTACTAATAATATAATGCTTACCTTAGGTAAAACTTATTAAGATCCCGATTCTGGTGAAGTAAAATTAATTATTAAGTTGGTTAATTGATCAATACGATCTTTGTGTATGCAGAGAGAGACCACCTCCCGACTTACGTTATTTATTAATTGTATTGATCAATTAACTAAAATTAACTTCACGCTAACCATTCTCACTTGTTAAGGTTAAATTTCTCATTTTTAAATTTTATGAAAAAAAATATTAATTTTAAATTTTATACACAACTACATCATTTTATTAATCACCACTGGCTAAGAAAATTTATATAATCAGCCAATCTTACACTATTCATGTAAATTCCTAGTCACAACTCACAATTAGCACAAACTGTTAAGCTGATTGTTGAAATCACAATTATATCCCTACTTTCTAATCGTGAAAGATCAATTATACATTACATTGTTAGTATTCTTTATTATTTAAATGAGGAATATGGAGGTACACAGCCATGTAATTTTTAAAGTTACACGGTCTACGATCGTAAAGTGAATTCACAAATCGTAGAGTGACTATTTTACGATCGTAGAGTGAAATCACTCTACGATCGTAGACCGTATAACTTTAAAAGTTACACGACTGTGTACCTCCATTTTTACCTATTTAAATATATCACCATTACTAATTCTTGTAATTTTATTGTTTTTGGTCTAATAACAATGGGTTACTCTATTTTAAATAATGAAAGCTCTCGATCAGATCTTAATCTAATGATTAGGACTGAGATACTGTAATATTTATATCTCAGTTAATTTCTCAGCAATTTCCAGCTATAAAAATAGTGACAACAAATCCTCGGTAATTTTTTAAAAAATTAAAAAGAGTTTTTTATATATTGTGAAAAATTTCAGTCAAATTATAATTACGACGTTTATTAATACATGCGATTTGATATGCTTATAAAATTGGTCAACTGTATCAAATACATTATAAAAATATTATTAATTAAATTTATTCACGTAAATGATAATAAAAACTATTGAAATATAAAGTAGCAATAGATATTATTTTCCAATAAATAATATTGTTAAAGAGCAGTAGGAGCTTATAGGGATATAATAATTCGAGATTAGTTGTGGGGGGTTTCAAGCCCTTCAATAAATGAATTGTTTTCTGTTAAGAGTATCTGGGCTGCCTAACTCATTGGGCCTCAAGGACCAAACATTTTTAAAATAAAACATCATAAATAATTATATATATTGTTAACTACAAAAATTATGTAGCAGCAATTTGTATTTGATATGTATGTGTCAGCTATGGGCCTTGGATCTTCCTGTTGGGTTCTTTAAATCCGATCCTAATCCGACCTACTTTGGTAAGTCAGCAATTTGATTTCTAATTATGCATTCCCTTTTTATCTCATTCTATAATTAGTTAATTACCTAGGTCACGTTTGTTTGTAAGTATTATAATTTCAGAATTATAATTCATGGGATTATAATCTCAATACTATTAATCATAGGATTAAATAGTCTTAGTCACGTGTTTGTTTTTTATGGGATTATTCATAGGATAACTTAAAATAATCCTATCTTATGTTTATTTTTTTTAAGATTAATTAAATTATTGGATTAAAAATATCGTTTAGACTATTATACCCTTACCAATAATAACATATTTTAAACTTATTTATACATCAAAAATAATAATATTTACTCATTATATATACACCCCACCTCACCCCACTCCAAAAAAAAATCTGATTATGTATACACTCCCTCCCACTCGCCCACCCCCAACACCAAACCCAAAAAATAAATTTTTACTGATTATATATACATTCTCACCTCGTCCAATCCCACCTCCGCTCCCCAAAAATTATATTTATTGATTATGTATACAACCCCACCCCACCCCAAATGATATGGATTATAATACCAGGTAAAATATGGTATTAAATAATTTCACATCTTAAGCTATTTTATAATCCCAGTACTAATAGTCTCAAGTTCAAATTTAAAAATGAACAAGACACTTGGGGTTAATAGTCATATCTCAAGTGTAATTCTTGCAAACAAATATAGCCCTAGGGTTGAGTAAGAACCCAAATTAAAATCGAAACTGCACTAAAAATCGCACCAATTAATTAAAACCGCACCAACGGTTCCGGCGTATGTGGATTAAAAAACTAAATTTACGGTTCCGATTTGGTTACTAGTCAAAACTGCACGCATAAAACCGAAATTGCACCATATTGGTACAGTAGCTTATAATATTTCTGACTCTTTGTATTATGATTGTAATATTACTGTAATATGATCTTTGTTAACAATATGCTATAATATGACTGAGCTACTATTATTAACAATATGTTGTAGTATGGTAGAGTAGCCTGTAAATTATTACAACATATTGTTACTAAGAATATTACAACATATTATTACTAAGAGTAGAGTAACAAAGATTGTATTTAGCTTTTGTTTACTCTACTATATTCTACTCTAATAATGAACGTCATATTACTCTATTATATTTAGCTTTTGTTTAGACAAAATATTATAAATAAGATTGTGTGTGTTATTAAAGTGATATTTAATATTGTTTGATGCTAAATTTTAATTTAAAATGCATAAAATTTTGTTGTTTCAATTAATTTTGGGCAAAACCGCACTCTGCTGGTTTTCAAAACTCAAGCCGCACTCAATCACAAACAGTTTTACGCCATGCGGTTTTAAAATTTTCAAATCAAGAATTATTAAGTGATTTCGTGTGCGATTTAGACTTCAAACTTTATCAAATCGCAGCTCACCCCTAGAATTACCTATCCTTCTCTATATTATAAAGCCTCGTGAGGCTTTGGTGATTCTGTGTCATCGTTTGTCATTATTTTTATTTTTTTTGTTCTTTTACCTCTATAACTTTAAATATATATATTTTTTAATTTTAATTTTTTATATTTCTATTTAATCATTCAAATTTTATAAAATTCTAATATTATCCACCATAACTTATACCAGCAACGCGTTTTGTTTGAGGAAGGTTATAATTTAATCTCAAAGCAACCATTTGAAGGCAGATTATATTAATTTTTTTATAAATGTTAATACCTTCATTAACCTAATTAAATAGCCAAATATTACTAATATAAATGAACTCATAATTACTTTATAATGATTATTTTATGTTTTGGAGTCTATTAATCCCTTTGGTCATATTTATTTGTAAAAAAACACGTTTGAGATTAGATTATTTCTCTTAATTTAATATAATTTCGGACTATTTAGTCAAATATTTGACAATATATAGACTATTAGTCTCTCAATGTGGGAGTCATTGATAGCTTAAAAATAGGGGACTATTATTAATCCTACATTCATCATGAGATTATATAATCTCTCATAATTAGTCTTAGAAATGACAAAAATAAGTTATGAAACTATTTAAAGGACTATTAATCTTTTATTATGAGATAAAATAATCCGAAATAATATTAAATTAAGATAAATAATTAAATCTCAAATATATATTTTTTTATAAACAAACATGACCTTAGAGTACTCGGAAAAAAAAAAAGAGAAAGAAAGGGCTAGGGAATCAAAAACATAAAAAATTGTCCCAGTTTAGCTGTAAAAATTAAATTGGCTATTTCAGTTCAATCAATTTTTTTTAATTGCCAAAAGTATATAAACAGAAATTGATAGATAGGTCCCACCGGCGCAATAATAATGAGAATTAGTCAGCTATTTGCCGTCTAAATTAATTAGGATGTAAGCTGGTAAATTGACACCTTTCCATAGAGACCGCTGGTGCCGTTGAATTTTACGTAATTTAATACTCCCTCTCTTTTAAAAATGAGTCTCATCCGTAAAATTTATAAATATTAAAGATTTATTTTTGTATAAATATATAGTTAAAAATAATAGGATATTAATTTAATATTATTATATAATAATAAATTTATAATGATAATTATGAAAATATTATATTATTTAACATAATTATCAATCGATGGTAAACTTTTTTTATTATTAAATAAAACTCTTTTTTTGGGAAATGAAGAGGGTATATATGAACATCCCAATCAATGAATTAATACGAAACTTGATTAAATTTTTCTTTCTTGAGCTACAAACCATAATTATGTAGCTGTTCGATGAGAGAATTAATTGCTACTAAAAACAGTGAAGAGTATTTTTGTCAAAGAAATGCATTAATTAGCCATGTGAAACCCTATCTATATTTCTTTATGATCAACATTTAGAGCTGATTTTATATATATATATATATATATATATATATATATATATATATATAAATATATATAAAACAGTAGCACATGCACATAACTTATGTTTATTTAATAAAGATAATAGTAGTAAAATACTATTAGGGATCGAAAATGGTAAAGGTCTACTGTCGGAAACTATAATTAATTAAAGAAATTGATAAATTCACAACAAAAAAATAATATTTTTAAATAAAAAAACGTCGTTATAAATCCTATATCGACGATTTTCACCGTCGTTGTACATCTATAACGACACTTTTGTTGTGAAAATATCAATTTCCTTAATTAATGACTTTTAAAACACGCAAGGCGAATGCAACCATATATGTACTATATATTTTAATGTGTCTCTGTATTCTGAGAAAATAAAATTTTCATTAAATATTGTTACATAAAAATTAAAAAGTTCAAAAAAAAAATTCAAAATTTTCATTTTGGAGCAAGTACAATGAATTATAATCAAACCCGCAAACCTTAAGAGAAAAAAAAAAGTTTCACAACAAAAGAACATATACAATCAAACTTGCAATCTAATAGTTACAGGTATCAGTTATAACTAGAATAATGAATCTAAGACATTATTGACCTTTTTTTAGCAATTTATAACTTTTATGTTATGTTTAGATTGAAAGAATGAAGGTGAAAATAGAATAATTCATTTTTGTCTGTGGAATAAAAAAAATTGTGTTTGGTTACTCCATAGTTATGGAATGAATCATTATCATTCCTCTC
Organism: Panax quinquefolius; assembly: GCA_020205615.1. NCBI lineage: Eukaryota > Viridiplantae > Streptophyta > Magnoliopsida > Apiales > Araliaceae > Panax > Panax quinquefolius. The sequence continues at coordinate 20,094,654 of CM035151.1, forward strand.
AAATTTATGAATTTTATTCGTTGAGGGAGGATATGGAATGACTCATTTTGTCAGGAATAGAATGAATTATTTTACTCTCCATTTCTTTCTTTTCTCTATTTCATTCTTTTAATCCAAAAGTAACATTAGTTTCTATCTAATTTCCGAAGTACCCCTTGTAATGAGTTTGTACTCTCGGCTTCTAACTTTTGAGTCTAAAAATCTAAATAAGAAAACATACTACACCCACAACTTTTGAGAAATTAGAAACTAGAAGCTGCAAAAGAAAAGTTGTTACAAATATAGCCATACTTTGATGACAATATGTATGTGCGTGTGTATATATATATATATATATATATATATATATATATATATGATGCATAGCCATTTTCCATCTAGCTAATTGATGAAAGTAGGGCAGGAGTGCAATATTCTGCAAGTTTTCCATGGAAAGTGAAACATAGTATTACACCATGTACAAATAGGTAGGTAAAAAACAACTATATATGTTTCATAATAGTACAAACACTTGTGTTCTTGGCACCAATTCGGACTCCTATATTATCTACCACAAACACACCATGTCAGAGCAAATGCGTGTCAGATATCGAGCTGAAACTTTACTTTAATTTCTCCAATCAACAAAAAATGAAGTTATATATTTCCTCAGTTTCAAAATATAAGAATAATATTTCAAAATGGAGTATTCTTTTTTTTTTTTAAAGTCAATTTGGATATTTTAAAATTTAAAAGTTGATGTGATTCTTTAGCTTTTGAGAAAAGAAAAAAAAACCTTGCAATTAATAGCACTTTAAAAAAGCATGCAATTAATAGCACTTTTTAATTAGTTACGATTTTCAGAGTTGTACCGCCAAAAACTAAATGGTTTCATATTTATTTTAGATTTTAAAAAAAATCAAAGTAATTTTAAAAATCAAACTTTTATTCTATATATATTTGAATTTGATGAAGTTGACACCAGGTCATATTTATAGCAAAGAGTTGCATTTGTGTAACGCAATTATAATTAGGTGTCAACTTCATCGAAATCAGGATCCATCTGCAGCGAAGGTTCACTTGAAAATGACTTTTTACTAGTAGTAGCATTTAACTGTAAATGTCGACAACAGGTAGTTGCATGTCGAGACAATTTAATGCCAAGGGGAGATTTCAGACTTGTATATAAACCCTCATGTTGTTAATGCAAATATCATTCATTCCCAATAAGCTAGCTAGTTCATAATTTAAATTCAAGGAATTATTTATTTTTCTTGAAATTGAAGTGAGTAACTAAGATGAAAAGTGGTAGAATGAGAGTTGGTGCTTTGTCATTGCTAATTTGTTTTCATGTTCTTGTAGTGAGTGTGGCAGTCGCTAGAAATGTGAGGTCTGTTGATGATGAGGAGAAGCTTCTCGGTGATGGAGGGCTTGGTGTAGGCGGCGGAGGAGGTGTTGGAGGTGGATTTGGGGGCGGAGTTGGTGGTGGAGGAGGAGTTGGTGGTGGTGCTGGTGGCGGCTTTGGTGGTGGAGCTGGTGGAGGTGCCGGTGGTGGCGGCGGGTTAGGGGGCGGTGGTGGAGCTGGCGGAGGCGGTGGTCTTGGTGGTGGACATGGAATTGGAGGGGGAGCTGGTGGTGGAGGTGGATTAGGTGGTGGGCATGGCATTGGTGGTGGAGCTGGAGGTGGCGCTGGTGGTGGAGGTGGATTAGGTGGGGGTCATGGCATTGGTGGTGGTGCTGGTGGTGGAGTCGGAGGAGGAGCAGGTGGAGGAGTTGGCGGTGGTGTTGGAGGAGGAGCAGGAGGAGGATTTGGTGGCGGTGGCGGTGGCGGTGCCGGTGGTGGATTCGGAAAAGGTGTAGGAGTTGGCGGTGGTGTTGGAGGAGGAGCAGGTGGTGGTTTTGGTGGAGGAGCAGGTGGAGGCGGTGGAATTGGAGGCAAGAACTGATTAACTAGCTAGTGAGCGGCTCCAACGAACGTTGCATTGGTTCGAGTTAAATAAAGAAAAAGTGCATGCATGTACGTACATGTAATATCATGTGACTAGAATTTTAAGTGCCCAAGTCAATGGGTTTTGTCATATTTATATATAATAAGTTAATGCTATACTCTTCCTAATAAATTCGTGTGTCAGTTCTACTTGATATGTTACTACTGCCAAGCGAAGTATTGAGGAAAATAAATTAATGAAATAGATGTAATCAAAATTTTTTTCCCCTATTTTGGATAATTTTAGTTATCTTCGTTCGGCATGGGCTAGCAAATCAATCATTATATATATATATATATGGGCTATGGATTAAAAATTGACAAATAATATTTTTACATTTCTTTACAAATATCAGGGATTAAAAACGCTATCTCACCATCCGCCCACTATCTAGCGGATTGATTTAAAATTTTCAAAATTAACAAGTCAGGAAAAAAAATTAAACCAATCTGCTAGCTCTTCTAGCAGATGACATGTGAAAACAGAAGCATAAACAGCTAAACAAGCTGTTGGGTACAGAATGTGATTTGCCTTCGGACACATTGTTCAAAAAGAGTTTTTGCTGCCCTTCGAGATTATATTGAAGGAGATGAGACCCAAGAGTTTATGTTAGATACATTCACAACCCCTCCCATCACACCAATAAAGAAATCTACCAGAGGGTTTATCTCAATATCTCCAAAATCTTTCTCGGTAACAGCTATTCAATTCACACCAAACTCAACTATCAAAGTAGTAAATTACCTAAGATCAGGTGACAACCTTTCAGTTTCTGTTGAGGAGAGGCCTCAATCTCCATAAACAGTTAGGATTGAAACTTACTCGTCAGTGCACCAGTATGGGATGGATGGATTTTTTGTAATGCAGTTGCCACCACTGAATTCTTCATTCTTCAATTACTCCCCCAACAATAGACCAAATTTTCCTCCCCCTTCATCACAAACTTCCCAGTGGGATTTCTTTTGGAATCCATTTTCATCATTAGATTATTATGGCTATCCCACAAGTAGTAGTCTTGATCAAGACTGTTCTAGATGATGAGATAAATGGTCCAAGGCAAGTTCGAGAAGAAGGGATTCCTGAGTTGGAGGAGGAGACTGAACAAGAAAATGTTGATAACAGGGAGGTTAATATGAAAAATGAGAGAGCTAAAGTTGATGCGAACCGCGCTAGAGAAGAAGTTGTCGTGGAAGATGACGATCATGACGATGACCATGATGATGATAAGGAAGAAACAGACGACGGAAATGGATCCGAGCATGAAGTGAAAGGATATCTCGAAACCAAGAAAAGTGAAAAACTTTAGAGGAAGTCAGAGCTTAGATGTATCAAAAGCACCAAGTGCAGGACAAGTTAGCAATCAAGAAACAGGAGTTGGTGGTGATCTAGAAGCTAATGAGGAAGATGTATCAAATGCATAAATTGCAGGACAAGTTAGCGGACAGTCTTTCTTCTTCTTATTTTTTCCTCCGTGGATAGGTCGGTTAGTTTCTCTAGCGGATGGTGAGACTGCCTTTTTAATACCCACAGTTAATATTTGCAAGAGATGCTATTTGCCCATTTTTTATTCTGATATTTGCAATGAAAGATAGAGAAGTTATTTGTTTTGATCCATAACAAATACATACTATCATTACTAAAAAAAATGGTCATTTGTGATTGTCAAAATTCATCACAAAAAGTAGAAAAATCATCACAATGGTGGTCTTATATACGCTAATCATGAAAGATTTTGATTATTTCTTACATTAAAATATTAGTGATTGCTTAAATGCAATCAGAAAATGGTATATCTATAAGTGATGACTTAGTGCGTCAATTTTTTTTTTTTTATTTTGCGTGAAAAATTTGGTGTGATTAACATGACCATCACAATTATAATACATTGATGGCAAGATTAGTCATCATGCACTAAGAGCCATCATATATACTACTCCCTCCTATCCAGATAAAATGACGTTTTAGGGAGTTTAATTTTATTCTATATAAGTGTCGTTTTGGAATCTCTATGCAATATTGCACTATTTTTTCCTAATTTACCCCTCTATTTAATATGCTTAGTAAATGCAATTGTGGAGAGAAATAATTAATTAGGGACAATTGTGGAGAATGAGAAGAGACAATTGTGGAGAGAGAAATAATTAATTAGGGACACAAAAGATATTTTGTATTATTTCTTAATAAGTGTGTTTAACTCTAAAATGTCATTTAATCTGAATAGGAGGGAGTATTATTTTGTGATTGCTTAAAAAGTCTATCACAAATTACTATGTTTTGTGATTGTTTTTAAAAATTGTTATGCCATATATATATATATATATATATATATATATATATATATATATATATATACATGAGATCAAATCCGGACCAATTTTTTTTTATTTTTTTTAAAACAACTAAAAAAAAAAGTTTAATATTTTATGGAACTGAAATTTTTCTATAATACAATGTTTTGGGCGTGATTGGGATACCTATACCAAAAAATATATATACAGTCTGCACAGAAGAATGTACATATATGTTCTGTTATATGTACTCAAATCACACAAAAAATACTGTATTATGAAAAAATTTCAATTCCATAAAATATTAATTATTTTTTTTAGTTGTTTTAAAAAAAAGTAAAAAACAAAAAATGTCCGGACGAGACTAAAATTCGGACGTCCGGACTGGAACCGGACTCTCTCTATATATATATAAAGCTTGGCTCTTTCCAGCGAACTGGAGGGAGCGAACTAAGAACAAACCGGCTATAGAGACGATTTTTTCCTTCATTATAACATAAAAAAGCGACTTTACATATCTATAACGATGACGAAAAAAATCGTCGCATATAATTGGCTTCGATCTTAGTTCGCTCCTTCCAATTCAATTGGAGAAGTAGAGATATATATATATATATATATATATATATATATATATATATATATATATATATAAGACTAATTACACTTACATTATAATGAAGTATCATCAAATTCATAGTTCGCCCTAAAGAATTTGGGCTTACACTTTACTACATCAAATATTTAATAATTTGATCAATTTAATTAGCCCTAAAATATGGTTTGACTAAAAAAATTGTTGCCTTTCTCGCCTTAACAAACTCACCCATTTCCCTCCATTCTCTGTCAATAGATTAGGAAAAGTGAGTTGTGGGTACTCTATAAATAGAGTTGTGTTTAGAGAAGATAGATTAACACAACCAAAAGGTAGTAACATCTTAGAGAGTTGAGGGGTGTAATTGGGTCTTGGTTGTTGTGTGAGGGAGGATTTTTTTTCAGGTTTTATTTTGTGCAAAAAAATTGTATCGTGGAGAAGAATATATTAAAGTTGATTTTGTGGATTAAGTCATTTAGGATCAAACTATGTTAAATATTACTCCCTCCGTTCCATAGTTATAGGCTGATTTCTTTTGGCACATAGTTTAAGAAAATCAGTTTAAGTGGCAATTTTTAACATAAATTTTTCACATATACCCTTAATATGGAATTAATGAATAAGTTAATTACTCCTTACTTATCACATTGAAACTCCCAACTTCATTGATTGACGTGTACTGACCATTAATGTCCATAACCATAGAACTTTAACTAAAGATAATACAACAATATTAAATGTGGTGATAAAAATAATGACATTGAATGTTGTTTCTTCAAAAAAAGAGTAATGGTTGAATATTTATTATAAGGACATAAAAGTAAAATAATGAACCAACTAAATTTTATAAATAGTAAGTAGTCTATATATTGGAACATCTCAAAATAGAAAATTAGTCTATAACTATGGGACGTAAAGAGTATGTTGTTTTTCTTTTTTAAGTGTTATTATTTGTTTTGTGTGACTTAATTCGTAAGCGTAATAAATTTAATTTAGAGTCATGGAACAAATATACGTATATAGGTTTAGCCTATAATTTTGTAAATGAATTTTTTTACAGAATACAGTACAAGTATTAATTATTTCACGAAGGCTGTAAAATAAACAAGTAGTTCGAACTCGATTCGTACTCGTTCGATTCAAAATTCTATTCGAGCTCGACTCGAAATATAAATAATTCAAATATAAACAAATTTAAATTTCGATAAAGTACTCGAATCTACTTATATTGAAATTTTCTATTGATACTCGGATCATATTTGTTTGAAAAGTTCAAACTACTCGGGCTTGATTCGTGATCGTGCTCAACTCGGTAGCTAAACGAGTCTTAATCAAACCTTATTTTATTCTCGATAAATTTTATGAACTAAATATGAGAAACTCAATACTCGATCGGTTCGACTCGGTTCATTTACACCCGTAATTTTCACAAAGTTTTTCTTAGTGGCTCAAAAATGATTCGATCTTCAAGACTAGAAATTTGACACAAGAATTACAAACTAAATCAAAATTTTATTAAATTTCTCTAGAATTATAAAGTTTTCTTTTCCTTTATATCAATTTGATCTTTAAATTTTTCTCAAGTTAACTTTTTGAAAATGAATAATAATCTCATATTTTAAAAAAAAAATGTATTTTACTTATTACAAGTTCTAGTAGAGCATTGGAAACTTTTTGACAGATTTTGCGAAAACGGAAGCTATTGCTATACGGTCTGCTCTATGTTTCGCTAGAGAGAGTGATTTTAAAGTTTTGTAGGTGAAAAATGATGTTATTGATAAGCTTAATACAAGAGCTCCGGATAACTCGTATCTTTAATCTATTCTTAATGCTACGTTTGGATTGAAATAATAAATGCTACGTTTGGATTGAACCATTATTTTATTTTTTTGCTATTTTCGATTGAAATTTAACATTCATGCCCAAGATTTCATGTCGAAAGCCTTATGAATAGTTTTTTTTATTATTGAGTCATAAGTGTCTTGGGGGAGGGAGATCATAGAATAACTCATTTCAATTAAAATGGAATGAATCATTTCAATCTCTATTCTAATCCTTCAATCCAATCGCATCATTATTCTTGAAGATTGCTATTTGATAGGAATTGTTTTGAGTTTGGTGATTTTTTTCTGATATTTGTTGGGAGGGAGGGTATATAATTCATGATTTTGCGGAGCTTGCTCAAAGTTTTAATTTGTATGTTCTTATATATTTTGGTTAGATGATGTTCATATTAGCGTCCTTCCTTCCGTTTGTTGTCTCGGATAATTTAGAGCAATAAAATCTTTTATTCGTTGAACATTGAATATAAATCTAAATAGCCAAATCATTGATATAAATGAACTCATAATTACTCAATTTGGCTGTAAATTAATTTGACTATTTCCAATTCAATCTATTATCTTAATTGTCAAAAAGTAGTATATAAACTGCAATTGATAGATATCTCCCACCGGCGCAATAATAATGAGAATTAGTCAGCTATTTGCCGCCTAAATTAATTCAAAGTTGACAAGTCAAAAGTAACCTTACTCTGCCGTTAAGAGTGTAAACGAATCAAGTCGATCTGAGTATTGAGTTGTTCAGATTTGGTTCACAAAATTTATCGAGTATAAAATAAAGTTTGATTGAAATTTCATTTAATTTCTCAAATTCGATAGCGATTTATCTCGAATCGAAGCGGTTTTGACTTTTCCAACGAATATGATCCGAGTATTAATAGAAAATTACTATAATTTGAGGATATTCGAGTAATTTATCGAACTTTAAATAAAATGTGCTCTTATTTGATTCATTTATATTTCGAGTCGAGTTCGAATCGAATTTTTAATCGAAATGAAGCATTTAATCGAGTCAAATCTGCTTGCTTCATTTTACAACCTTATCTCCGCTATAGTTGAATTTTTGAGAATGGCAATTTTATACTCCCTCTCTCTCTTCTAAAAATGAGTCTCATCTGTAAATTTTATAAATATTAAAGATATATTTTATGATGTATATATCCTTAAAAGTAATAGAATATTAATTTAATAATATGATATTAAATTCATGATGATAATCATAAATTTATACTCAATTCTTTTCTAAAAAAATAGAAGAGGGTCTTAATAGTTAAATTTTATTTTAATTTTAAAACGGGGAGAGTAATTTAATATGATATTAAATTTGTGATGATAATCACACGAATATTGTGTCATTTTATACGATTATCAATAATAAAAATGAATTTTTTATTAAATAAAAATTAATTATTAAAACCTTTTTTTGATGAATGAAGGAGTATATATGAACATCCCAATTGATTGGAATACCAGATATGATTAATTTATATTTCTTTTTTTAAGCTACAAACCATTCTATAGCTGTTTGATGGGAGAATTAATTGCTGCAGAAAAAGTAAACAATTTTTTTTTTTTTTTGTCAAAGAAATGCATTAATATCTTCATCTACCTTCCACATGGTATTGTACTAACAAATCCCCACACTTTGATTTTCATTTTCTCCATCAGACTGGCAATTATATATCTATACCGGTCTTGTGACATCTGAAATACAGCCATGTGAAACCCTATATTTGTTTATGAACGTTTAGAGTTTTTTTTTTTTGTTTCTATTTAATTTTTTCCCTTAACACTGTTAAAGATAATATAATGGTACGTAGTGATGTGGATAAAAATAATTCACCAGAACGAGCTGCAAGTTTACTTTTCTGCAAACAATGAAAAATCCAAGTTATGGTGTTCATTCATTTCAAAATATAAGATTGATATATAATAAGATTTTTTGAAGTCAATTTTGATAGTTTCAATTTTAAAAATTGATGTGATTCTTTAGCTTCAAAAGAACCAAAATCTTGCAATTAATAGCACCGTTTAGATAATTTACACGTATTTTCATACTTGTATGGCCTCAAACGGAATAATTTCATATTCACTTTAATTTTAAAAAATAAATCAAATTTTCTTCAAAAAATCAAACTTAATTAAATATTCTATACTTTAAAAACAAAGAAATCAAAGGTGATTTGATCAATTCAGTGAAGCTGACACTAGGTGTCAACTTCATCGAATCCGGATCGATCTGTAGCGAAGGTTCAAAGACTTGAAAATGAATTATTACTAGCTAGCATTAACTCTAAATGTCGACAACAGGTAGTTGTTGAGACAATTTAATGCCGAGGGGAAATGAAGAAGAATTAGAGCAGCATTAGAGAGGGATTTCACACTTGTATATAAACCGGCCGTCGCGCTGTTAATGCAAAAATCATTCAGTACCAATTAAGTAATTGGTTCACACTTTATATTCAAGGAATTATTTAATTAAATTCTCTTGAAATTGAAGTGATCGAGTAACTAAGAGATGAAAAGTGGTAGAATGAGAGCTGGTGTTTTGTCATTGCTAATTTGTTTTCATGTTCTTGTAGTGAGTGTGGCAGTTGCTAGAAATGTGAGGTCTATTGATACTGAGGAGAAGCTTCTTGGTGGTGGAAAGGGAGGTGGATTTGGTGGAGGGGTTGGTGTAGGTGTCGGGGTAGGCGCTGGGGGTGGATTTGGGGGCGGAGCTGGTGGAGGAGGAGGAATTGGTGGGGGTGCTGGCGGCGGCTTTGGTGGTGGAGCTGGTGGAGGTGCCGGTGGTGGTGCTGGCGGAGGCGGTGGGCTTGGTGGAGGACATGGAATTGGTGGTGGTGTCGGAGGGGGAGCTGGTGGTGGAGGTGGATTAGGCGGTGGGCATGGCATTGGTGGTGGAGCTGGAGGTGGTGCTGGCGGAGGAGGTGGTCTTGGTGGTGGACATGGCATTGGTGGTGGTGCGGGCGGAGGAGGTGGTCTTGGTGGTGGACATGGAATTGGTGGTGGTGCCGGTGGGGGAGCTGGTGGTGGGGGTGGATTAGGTGGTGGACATGGCATTGGTGGTGGAGCTGGAGGTGGTGTTGGCGGAGGCGGTGGTCTTGGTGGTGGTGCCGGTGGGGGAGCTGGTGGTGGAGGTGGATTAGGTGGTGGACATGGCATTGGTGGTGGAGCTGGAGGTGGTGTTGGCGGAGGCGGTGGTCTTGGTGGTGGTGCCAGTGGGGGAGCTGGTGGTGGAGGTGGATTAGGTGGTGGACATGGCATTGGTGGTGGATCTGGAGGTGGTGCTGGCGGAGGAGGTGGTTTTGGTGGTGGTGCCGGCGGGGGAGCTGGTGGTGGAGGTGGATTAGGTGGTGGACATGGCATTGGTGGTGGTGCTGGTGGAGGCGGTGGAGTTGGGGGAGGACATGGAATTGGTGGTGGTGGTGGATTTGGCGGTGGTGTTGGAGGAGGAGCAGGTGGTGGTTTTGGTGGAGGAGCAGGTGGAGGCGGTGGAATTGGAGGCAAGAACTGATAAAGTAGCTAATGAACGTTGCATGGTTTCGAGGTAGTTAAAAAAAAAGTTCATGCATGTACGTGTAATATTATCATTCTTAGTACCTAAGTCGATGTGTTTTGTCATAATTATACGTAAGTTCATGCAATAAAATGAAGTATTGAGGTAAAGAAAATGAAATGATTTTAATGCTATCAAATTCTCTTCCCCTATTTTCTTTAATTTTGGGGTAAATCAAGTCGATCTATCTCCCTTTGACATGAGTTAGCTAGTTAGAGTTAAAAAAGCAAATTGAACCAAGAGTAGTTAGAGTCTTCATTAGAGATCAATTTCGAAAATATGATCCAAAACTCGAATTGAAGTGATCCGAAATCGAATCGATCCATACTGCTTTTCGCTTAATGATACATCAAATTTAATTCGAGAGATACTCTTAGTGTTCGCTCTTATTTGGGTTCAAGTATTTCATTTTTTTTCGAATCATACTCGATACATGCACGATGAATCATATTCGAATATTTGATTATGCTCATCTAGACGGTACAATCTTCCACCAATACTTTGTCTATATAAATTGGACAATTTTTAATTACCTATATAGTATTAGAAAATGTTGGGTCGTGATATTTTATCTCTTTTACTAGAGAGATATTGAAACTTTATTCTTTTTTATTCTATTGGGCCTTTTATTATTGAATTATGAAAATCACGTAAGCGTCATCATATTATTCTCATTTCAAACTTATAAAAGACCGGCTTAGGTCAATTGGATCAATCCTTTAGACATTTTTAAATATCTACAATCTTTGACCAGTAATGATGAAAAAGCACGTTTACCGGTTGACTAAAGAACCTCGCCATGCATTAATGTGGATGGGATTATAATCTATTTGGCGGTAGTAGAATAAATGATCAAAAGCGGAGAATAAACTACGAATGGCCGAGAACCCATCGGGTAAAGGGAATGTGTCGGGTAGTAGTGGGTGGCACGGTAATTGTGCAAGGAGGGTATAACTTGGCAAGGAAGTCTCCACCAAGAGAGTGCGTTCTCATACACTTCATCATTCGTAATTACATACACACGAGAAATTATCATTTTCTATATATGCACTGCGCGATATAAATTCGTTTTTTTCGATAAACCTCATGAATTCACATATCGACTCTCACGCTGAAATTTATCCCTCGACGGAACCGCCACAAGCTTGTGGTGTTTATTGTGTTTACGTTGCAGGATCAGGACGTTTTAGGTGATTGGGACGTGACAAAAGATCTTGACGTTAACAGAAAATAAATTACTTATTGACAGGAATTATATTCATACATAAATACTCATTGTCACGTTGACAAATATAGTTGTATCTACCACTCGGGAAGCTTAAATTTTGTTTAATTTATTGCATTCATGCTGGTTCAAATAAATGTGTGAACAAAAAAAACGGATATTATTTTTTATTATAATAAATGCAAAAAAGAAATTATGAATTTACATATGAACAAGTATGACAAACAGTCAATTAAGCTAGTCTGCTCGAACTCGCAACCCATTAGGACTTATAATATGTACAGTTCAAGCTCAGCTCATATGTGATCACGAGTTTCGGGTATCGGGTTAGCCCAAATAAAAAAATGAATAACAAAAACTAATATAACTCATTATTAAAACGATATTAGCTCATTTTGATAACCTATTAATAAAAATATTAAAATCTTTACGATTCATAAGATCAAATATAATCAAAAAATAAGAAATTTGAACTTAAAACATACAACTAACCATGCATGATAGTAATACATCTCTAGATTATTTAGATTAGTTAAAATGACAAAACATATGAAAAAATGAACAAGTTTAAAGAAAATATAATACTTAATTTAGTTAAAGATTGTATATTTATATAATTGTTTGAGTGTAAATATGTAAGATTTAATATAAATAGTCTATATATTTATATGTTTTTAACAACTCGATCAGACTTATAATGGGTCGAATGATATATTAACCAAACTCGACTCAAATTTTATTTTTAAGCTTAAATTTTTGCCCAAACTTAACTTGGCTTAATCCCTAAATTTGAACCAACATCCAAATTCGGATTTGACCGATCTAATTGAGAGTCCTAAACGTGGTATATAATCCATATTCCTAACACAACGTAGTGTTTCATACTAATGGTTACATTCTATGTAGTATATATTTAGCTGACATGCACGAACACAAGTATATAAATATTGGTGCGAAAAATAGCAGCCATATGTGTGAGCCTCGCAGTGCGGCACCTGTGGTTGCGAGCTGGAGCTGCCTTGCAAATGGGTGTCAATGCTCAAGAGAGAATGCTTTTAATTAGCATTAAACATATTAGTTATCGTTCACGCGTTGTATGTATAAATTATGTGGGATAAAATAATAATTTTATAAAATTTAAAGAAATAAATAAAAAGATATAAAAAAATTAACATTAAAAATGACAAAATATTAATATATCTAAAGTTGTAAGGACCAAAGAGAAAAGGAAAAAGTGTGACCTAATTACTAAATTTGTGGAGGAAACCTCCATGAGACTTTATATATATATATATATATATATATATATATATATATATATATGTGTGTGTGTGTGTGTGTGTGTGTGTGTGTGTGGGTGGGTGGGTGGGTGAGTGGGTGGGTGTGGGTGTGGGTGTAAAACATTTAGTTATTGGTTCTTGAGAAAATTTATGAAATTACTTAAGAATATTAGTCCCTCCATTTCATATTATCGGTCACTAAAAAAGGTGCACATGCACTTATTAAAGATAAACAATTAATAACTTAGTTTTAAAAAAAAATGACACTAATTATTTTTTATTGGAAAAATGAGAGAAAAAGAACAGTAGTTGTTCAATTTTACCACCTCCATTTTTTTTATTTCTCTTTTAGAGAGTGAAATTTATTCTTTTTAATATTTATCATTTGTAGATTTCAAGGAAACACTAATGACTTAGTTCACTATATTATTTTTACATTAAATATTACTCTCTCTATTTCAAATTATTAGTTATTACATAAAACACGCATATTAAGAATTTCATTACTTTATAATTAATATAGGCCTCAATTTTCATATTTGTCCCTTTATGTTTTTATTAGAAAAGGTTAAATAAAAGAGAGGAAAGAGAATAGTACTGTTTTTATGGGAATAAATGTCATTAGAAAGAGGAGAGAAATTAAGGGCATCGTATGAATGTAGATAACTTTCTATTCTGGATAAAAGAGAACGACTAATATATTGAAATACAGAAAAGTCTTAAAACGACTAATATATTGGAATAAAGGGAGTAATTTGTTTATCTTTCACCTTTTTCAATGAATTTTAAAGGATAATATTGAGATTTTACACTTATTTAAATTAATTAGACAAAATATTAATTGTATTTTTTTAATGTGTGTTTTCCTAATATGTCAATTAAAAGGAAGGGAATGAGTATTAAATATCATTTAAAAGATGATATAAATATGGGTATTATAGGAAAGAGAATTTAAGAGTGATAGATATTTGCAAACAATAATTATTTTGGAATATGCAAACTAAGCTAAAAACGTCAATTATAATAGAACGGAGGGAGTATAGTACAACATTAGATATTTGTTCATGTAAAAACATTTAGGCATTTTCTTGAAATTGAAATTCAAGATGAAACGCAGTGCAGTGAGAGTTGTTGCCTTTTCAAAATTGCTAATTTTGTTTTCATGTTCTTGCATATGTAACTGAGAGTGCATGGTAATTAGGAAGGTAGCTAGATTTGGCAGTGGAGGGCTTGGTGGCGCCGCTGCAGCAGGCTGCCGGTGGTGGAGAATTTGGAGGAGGGTTGGGGGCGGAGCCTGCTTGTGGATTCGTAGGTGGTGTTGGTGGCTGTTTAATTTGGTGGTGGGCACGGCATTGGTGTTGTGGTCAAGAAAATACATGACACATTTCTCTTGATATTATGGTCTTGTAATATTCTTGTTGACTAGCTTGCTAGGTCCAATGATTATCACATTTCTACTTTCCGGAAATGAATTTTAATCTTGTCCCACAATGATAGCCCACTAATATCCCATCAGTCCTATATTAAGAGTTCCAATTTAATAAAGTGGGGGTCATTTTCTCTCATTTTCTTTTCATAAAGAGAAAAGTGAAATATTTAAAAGGATTAAATACATTTTTATTCCGGGTCGTTCTTAAGATTTTGGTGGTTTAGGACAAAAATAAAAATAAGTCCCTTTTCAAAATATTATCCTAAAAAATAATAAATAAATAAAAAGTATAAATTGTATTAAAAAAATGTATTTTTTTACCAAGCCTCTCATCGGAACTTAAGACATAATAATTCGACCACAACAAAATATATGAGAAGTTCGACCACAACAAAATATATGAGAAGTTCGATTACAACAAAATATGAGAATACATTTATTAAAAGATACTTCTTATAGTATTTCTAGAGTCAAAATCTTCAATCAAATGTTCAAAATCAAGTGTGTCCAACATTTCCTTCTCGATACACATGGTTGTGAACCATGTCACATGAATAGTTTGTAATACTCTGTAAGCAATTGAAATATTAGAAAATAATCCAAAACTTTTACAAATTCTAAAAATTTCAATGGCTAACTATATTTCTCTTAGCAAAGTCACACACACACACACACACATATATATATATATACTATATAAAATAAATAAAAATTAGGCCCCCTGATCGGAGGCCCAAAGAGGTCGACCCTCATGTTGGGATTGTAAGACCCCAACTTTTTGAAAAAAAATAAATTTTTTATAATTATAATTTTTGAATATTATGGAATGAATTTAATATAATGTTATAGTTGTGGGTAATATTTATAAATTTTGTAAAGTATGCAAGTTGTAATATAATATTCGATTGGCTGGGAATATTCGTTTTAAACTGGAAATATTCGTATGCGATGGCACAATCATTAGTGGACTCCACAATGTAATTATTGTTTGATTGAGAAAATGACAAAAATACTTTATGAAAATAACTAAAAAAATTTTATCATTAATCTTTGTTGAACTACTTCCAGAGTAAAAGAAAAACGATGTACGGCGTGGTTGCATAAGTAGTACTCGGTATTGATGTTTATGTGATATGTCACTCGGTTTTGTTTTATTGGTATTATTAATGTAATAATACGTAAAATCTTTTATATAAAATGTAATACTTTTATAAAGTTATTCTATAAATAGAATATATTATATTCTATTATGCGTAGTGTTGCATAAGATCTCGCATAGTGTTTTGATAGTAAAATCTTTTTATATAAAATGAATACTTTTATAAAGTTATCTGCTTTATTAGACAATAATTAGAATATATTATATTTTATTATACATAGTGTTTTGCATAATGCTGCGTAAGTGTTTGCGTAGTAAAATCTTTTATAAAGTTATTCGTTTTATTAGATTATAAATAGAATATATTATATTTTATTTAAAAGATTTTGCTTTAAATATGGACCGTCAGATTAAAGTAAATCAATCTGGTCCATTCATGGATTAATTACTTATGCATTCCATTTTCCTATAAATAAGCTCATTCCTTCATTATTTTCTTACTTAATTCACCTTTGAACTCTGTAGAGAGAAACTATAGAGAGAGACTATAGAGATAGAAGAAAAAGTATTCGCTACTTAACTACTTTTATATTCGGTTTCTTTTTACGATAAGGGGTGTTATTCTTTCTTATTCATGAAGAGAATCTGTTGTTATTCCATTTCTTATTATTCTGCATTGGAATAACTCAGATACGCTATCTTCACCCTATACTTGGTGACATTCTTCTATTATTCTCATTGGAACATCCTGTCATGTGTTTTACACCTGGACTTGGTTCCGCTTTTTTATTATTATTCCGATGATGTCGCAGTGTTTTACACCCGACCAGTTCCATCTTTATTATTTTGTTGGAACATCTTGTCGGTTACAAATTTTGCCCTCGACTCGTTCCGTTATTATTATTACATTGGAATAACTCATCATCGCTAGTACCGCATGCACGGTGATTTCTTTTGTTATTTCATTCTTTATTATACTCGGTTGGTTAAAGTTTTGACTTCTATACTCCATGAAATTAGTAGAATATCCTCGATATTTCAAGGCTTCATCCAAGATCTTTTCATGGAAATATTCTTCGATCATTCTTGAATTTTACTCTACAAAAACAAGATCATGTTGACAATTTGACGTTAATAATTCCTAGATAAAATAATTCTTGAACTTGTTTTATTGAATTCTTATATCATTGTCATCATCCTCATGTTTATATTTTGTTGAAAGTCATCTGTGGCCTGTAGTGCATAGATGGACTTGGTATGATTATGATCAGGGATTATTCGGTGTAATCATGACCGTAATGTTACAAATGATGTGGTAAAAGTTCTCATTGGCCCGTAGTGCATTGATGGACAATTGTTGGCATGATCATGACCATTGATGAATACACAAATATCCTTGGCCCGTAGTGCATGGAATTTGTAGTAGTGACCACTAATGAATATCCTTGGCCAGTAGTGCGGGATGATGTGGATTATTTATTGTCGAGTCTCAAATATAAAAGTGATGAAAACTTTTTAAATCATAAAAGATAGTAGATTATATTCTCTACTTAACTCTTTTAATGGATTGTTTAATCCGTATGATTAAACTTGATGTTGTTATATTTTATCGGTTTAACACTTTGTTGAAGGCTAACGATAATTTATTCTCGCATTATCTTAGTCATAATATTTCTTCTTTGAAGCTAGTTGAGCTCACCCTTTTTTTTTCATTTATTCTTCTTGAGAAATGAGAACATAGCAGGACTACTCGGAGAACTGGAGTGATCGGTCGGAGGATAGCATTAGTAATCCTCACTATTCCGTGAAATAGTGTGTTAATAATTGTAATGAGGACTCCTTTTGAGTTTGTATAATCTCTAGTAGACAATAATTGTATTCAAACTCACAGTTATGTTTTGTCGTATTGTACACGACAGTTGTATTAGTAAGTTGCATTTGAATTTTGTACCATGTATCTGACGACCCAAGATGGGTGATGTATACCTAATTTTGGGGGCGTCACAGGGATACTCATCGAATTCTATTCAGAAAAGAATTGCTAATATGGAAAGAAAAAAAATCTATTTTTAATATGAGTATTATTTAAGAAAGAAATCAATTGGTAGTAGGAATTTTATTTTAGAAGTGTCGTATTTTGAATAGGAAGATGAGATATGTAGGTACTCTATAAATAAAGTATTATTTTGACTTGTTGAAGTATAGCACAATCAAAAGTCATGTAACATTCTAAGAGTTGAGAGAGGGTGTGAGTGGGTTTTGTGTTTGTGTAAGAGAGAGAGTTTTTACAGTTTTTATATTTCGTACAAAAAAATTGTATTGCGGGTACAAGGGTTTACAGCTTTTAGTCCGTGCAAAAAATTGTGTCACAGTATTGTCGTACCTCAAGTTTTAGGGCATAAAATTTGGGATGATTATTGTTAGCCAATTATTTTGATATAGTGGAGATTCGGAGTTTGGCATGTGATTTTTTCCTTTAAGGGTTTTTCACATTAAATCTTGTGTTGTTTTATCTCTCTTTATTTTATTGTATATTTTGCGTTGACTTAATTCCCAACAAGTGGTATCAGAGCTAGGTTGATTGGATTCATGGTAGAAGGGGAATTAGTCGCATTGGAGTGACAAATAAAAAGAGTGAAGATTAAAGGAGTTGGTGTTCATCGTGATGTTGATGAATAAGAGATTTTGTGCTTATGGAGGATCATCGTTTCAATCGCTAGATGATGCAGATAAAAATTATTGTGGTAGTGTAGATCATGCGGATGATATAAATGATGCAGATGACACAGAAGATGTGGATGTTGCAGATGATGTGGATGATGCGTATTGCAAATAACGAGGATAATGCAGATTATGCGGGTAATGCGCGTTATGTAGAGGGTGCAAATGATGGAAAGAATACAGATAAGGCGGATGATGGTGGCGACTACAATAACTGTGAGAGTACTGATGAAGTAGAAGTGTTTGCGGATTCGAGTTGAAGAAAGAATTGTTGGGGTGCTACTCCAACCCTATTCAAATATATATGAAGTTGAAGTATTCGGGGAATCGAGTCGAGGGATAAATTGTTGGGATACTTCTCGAATCCTATTCAGATAAAAATGGCTAATATGGAAATTAAAAAATTCTATTTTTAATAGAAGTATTATTTTAGAAAGAAATCAATTTGTAGTAGTAATTTTATTTTAGAAGTGTCCTATTTTAAATAGGAAGATGAGATATGTAGGTACTGTAAGACCCCGAATTTTTTTTTATATAAATAAAATTAAATTTTCTCTATTCATTATCTTAAAATAATAAGGAGTTAATTTGATATAATATTTTGGTTATGGATGAAATGTGCAAATTTTACAAAATAAGCAAGTGGTTATAAAATATTAATTTTTGTCGGGGAATATTCGTTTGGTTGTGGAATATTCTTGTTATCGAGAAATATTAAATGCGACCAGTAAGCAGACCATTTGTGGGCCCCATAAATGTAATAACTGCTTTATGAAAAAATGACAAGTTTGAGTTTTTATAAATAACGACGTAATTATTACTGAATTAACATTGTTGGATTACCTGGTGGTTAAAATATAGTAATACGCGCATTGCACAAGAAGATGGCGCAGATGTGACGCCCCAAAATAGGTATATCTCACCCATCTTGAGTCGCCAAATACATGGTACAAAATTCAAATACAACTTAATAATACAACCGCTATCGTAAAAAATACGACAAAACATAAACCGAGAGTTTTAATACTAATATTGTCTTCTGAGAATATTCAACTCAAATGGAGTCCTCAATACATTTATTATCACACTATTTCATAGAATAATGAGGACTACTAATGTTATCATCCGGACCGTCACTGCTCCCTCGACTAGTCCCAACTACGTTCTCATTTTTTGAAGAGAACAATGAAAGCAAAAGGGTGAGCTCAACTAGCCTAGTAAGAAATATTATGAATAAGATAATGCGTAATAATTTATCGTTAGCCTTCAACAAAGGTTAAACCGATAAAATATAACAAACATCAAGTTTAACTGCAATGAACAAGCAATCCATCAGAAGAGTCAAGTAGAGCATAAAATCTACTATCTTCTATGATTTAAAAGGTTTTTCATCACTTTTATCGTTGAGACTGAGCTTAATAAATAATCCACATCATCGAATCACCCCTGCACTACGGCCAAGAATATTTTTTAGTATCACGAGCACAAATTATCCATGCACTACGGGCCAAGGATATTCGTATATTCATCAATGGTCATGATCATGTCAACAACTGTCCATCAATGCACTACGCCAACGATGAAGACTTTTACCACATCATTTGTAACATTATGGTTATGATTATAATGAATAATCCCTGATTATAATCATACCAAGTCCATCTACGCACCATGTGCCACGTATGACTTTCAACATAATATAAACATGAGGATGATGACAATGATATAAGAATTCAATAAAACAAGTTCAAGGATAAATTTTTAAAGATTTATAATTTAATTTATCCAGAATTCAATATTGTCCAAATTGTCAACATGATACTGCTTTGTGGAGTAAAATTCAAGAATGATAATGTATCAAAAATGATTTGGACCGAAAAGAAATCAATTTTTGTTATAAATTTTAATCTTGTACCACAATGATAGCCCACTAATATCCCATTAGTCCTATATTAAGAGTTCCAATTTAATAAAGTGGGGGTCATTTTCTCTTCATAAAGAGAAAAGTCATTTAGAAGGAAATATTTAAAAGGATTAAAAATATTTTTATTCCGGGTCGTTATTAAGATTTTGGTGGTTTAGGGAAAAAATAAAAACAAGACCCTTTTCAAAATATTATTCTAAAAAATAATAAATAAATAAAAAGTACAAATTTTATTAAAAAAAATGCATTTTTTTACCAAGCCTCTCATCGGAACTTAAGACATAATAGTTCGACTACAACAAAATATATGAGAACTTCGACTACAACAAAATATATGAGAAGTTCGATTACAACAAAATATATGAGAATACATTTATTAAAAGATATTTCTTCTAATATTTCTAGAGTCAAAATATTCAATCAAATATTCAAAATCAAGTTTGTCCAGCATTTCCTTCTCGAAACACATGGTTGTGAACCATGTCACATGAATAGGTAGTAATACCCGAAAACAATCCAAACCTTTTACAAATTCTAGAAATTTCAATGGCTGACTATATTTCTCTTAGCAAAGTCACACATATACACACATACACACATACACACACACATACATACACACACACACACACATATATATATATATATAATAAATAAAAATTTGGCCCCCTGATCGGAGGCCCAAAGAAGTCGACCCTCATGTTGGGATACTCATCGAATTCTATTCAGAATAGAATTGTTAATATGGAAAGGAAAAAAAATCCAATTTTTAATATGAGTATTATTTTAGAAAGAAATCAATTTGTAGTAGGAATTTTATTTTAGAAGTGTCGTATTTTGAATAGGAAGATGAGATATGTAGGTACTCTATAAATAGAGTATTATTTTGACTTGTTGAAGTATAGCACAATCAAAAGTCATGTAATATTCTAAGAGTTGAAAGAGGGTATGAGTGGGTTTTGTGTTTGTATAAGTGAGAGAGTTTTTACACATTTTATATTTCGTACAAAAAAAATGTATTTTGGGTAGGAGGATTTTACAGCTTTTATCTCTCTTTATTTTATTGTGTGGTTTACGTTGACTTAATTCCCACTGCCCATGCTCAGGAACAACCCTGCTTTTATTGTGCCAAGTTTCATCAAATTAATAATTTGGCCTTTAAATAAATTTAGCATACTAACTGCTATATAAACTACCGAATTACATACAATGTCCTTCAAATTTATTTTTTTAGTTGAAATTGACCAAAATACCTGATTCTTTGACAAGTCAATTTATTTTATACATTTTGATCGTATTTAGATATTATTTAATTTCATTAAAAAAAATTTCTAAATGGCATTAAATCAATCCTAAAAAAATCCCACATCTTTAAAAATCAACCAAAAAAATCTTTAAATGTCATGAAATCAATCTTAGCTCTCAAAAATATATATAATACTTCAAATTTAATAAGGATAAAATTAATTTGGTTAGCATTTTTGTATGATGACTTGGCCTTAGGGGGTTGTCTCTAACTCGTAGGCTATCGTCCAACTCTAACTTGTAAATGTTCATGCTTTGAACAATGGCTAATGTCGTCAGTGGCGAAGCCAAAAAATTTTAGCAGTGCAGTCAAAATTATTAATAAGTTATAAAAAATTTGACGGAAGTTCGGGGGCAACGTCCCCGAGTCAATTTTTTTTTAATACTTTATACTTTCGGATTAGACAAATGCATCCAAATATCCAATTTAATAATACTAACAAAAGGGAGAAATCACAATTGATTTCTGAAAACAAAACTGAGATTGGAGAAATTGAATATAGAATAATTTACATTACATGCAAGACAAGCTACCGCAAGAGAATATAAGATAGAGTCACACTCATCTCCACACTCATGACTCGCCAACACGAAAGACTCACTCCGACCACCCACGAAAGGCTTTAATAGTTCACGATTTGCCTTTTGAATGAGGTCAAAAATTAGGTGAGGGTCAAAAATTGAGTTTGGTCAAATTTTTTTTAAGTGATTTCAAAAATTGAGTGGGTCAATTGACCCTACATTTGTAGCATAGATGTGATGCTTCCGGTGTGAAGGGTTAGTGTTCGGTTATAACCGAATCGAATAAACTATTCGGTTATAATCGAAAACCGAAATTCACCTCTTTTAAGTATCCAAACAACAACCCGAATTATAAGGTAACCAAAACTGGGTCACGAGAAAAAGAATGTTTAATCCAAAAGTAGGAATTCAGTCACAAATTTTCATATAATACAACATAATAAATCAACAGATTAAGGAATTTAAGGTAGAAGGCAAAGATGAAAAATATGACAGGAAAATAAGGGGCTAAAAGAGGGTACATATTCTACATAATGATTAACAGGTGCTTCATGTTAATATATATGAAGTGAACTGAGCAAACTGAGTGTATGGAATCTTTGCCTAAACATCGCCTTGATCCGATTAACATCGCCTTGAAGTGAACAAAGAAAATAGTGTTTCTATATGAAGTGAACTTAGGCAAACCACATAGTGCAGGGCCTTGAACTCGGTCGCGTAAAAGCATCGCCTAGATCTGATTTCCGGCTACCTCTTTCTCTTCTCTTTCCTCTACTTTTTGATGGAGGTGATTGGTTATGGGGTTTGGAATTTTGAGTTTCTTGCACTGGTGAGCCTTTACGATTTTCAGATCAAAGCCTAAGAGTAAGAGATGAGAAATCAGAGAGTGTGAGAGGTGAGAGATGACTAAGAGATGATAGATCTGAGATTGTGTTTTAGCTTTTAAGCCTCTTTTTTTTCTTATTCGGTTAACCGAATAACAAAATTTTAAAAATTAAACCCGAATCCGAAAATAGGATATTAAATCGGATATAACCGAAATTAAAAAAAAAACAAAAAACTAAAATAATTCGGTTAAAAAAAATCGATCGTGTTCAATAATTTAATTTTATCTATTTTTTGCTCACTCTTAATGAATATGGTCAACAGATAAGTATTAAAAGTGTGTGAGTTTCATGTGTAAATGATATCTAAAACTTTTTTACTCTGTGAGACCTCATTTTATAATTTTTGTGCTCCCATCTCCTCATCTTGTCACATTAAACACGTGACAAATACAATTTTTTTCATTTCATAGAAATAAGTCATTTCATTCCTATTTTTATTAATATTTTTACGTGTATTTTTGATATTTTCATATAATCATTTCTCACATGCGAATAAAGTGGATCCCACCTTAATATGAGAAGGGATCAATAAAAATATTACAAATTCATATAAAAATAATGCTCCTCTATTTTTAATACTTAAAAATGTCATTCTTTCAACAAAAAAAAAAATCTACATAAATTTGTCGTGTAAAATAGGAGGAAGGGAGTACTCCTAAGTCGACCGAAATATCTTCTCATTTTCAAGAAAATAGAGGTGCTAGATTTATTTATTCAACCTTTAACAAAATTAAATACTCCATTGCCAAATTAAATTTCCTACCCAACTAACTACCACATCCCATAGCTCGCCACACTGTGCCGTACTCATCCCTTCCATATGCAAATTGCAATGCAAAGTCATGTCAGTCCCTTCAAGTTGACTATGGAGGGTAATAAGGTGACAAATTTCTCAACTGGGCCCAAGAACATTCTTCCCCAAGGTGAAGATTTCTTAAGAATTAAACTAATCAGAATAAGTGTATTTATAAAACGGGTTTAATTGTGGCAGCTTGCTTTATTTTACTAATTTTTAACACAACTTATAGCTTATTTATTAATTTGTTTTAAATAATTTATTTTAACACAGGTTTAATTGTCGTTTTGGGCAAAACCCAAAACACTACCAACCGGTCAAAAATATTACTCCATTAGTTTATTGAAGCATCATTAACAAAATCTTTGCTCTATTTCACCTGTGCTGGGAAGATTTCAAAAGCTGATCGATATCATATTTAAAACACCAACTTCTCTGACTTTTTGAATATACCCTGAAACAGTTCCACACTAACACTGTAGAACAAGTAGAAAATGCCAAGGAAACTTCTCAAGGTAAAACAAAAATAGTTTAAGAAGCTTTGGATTCTTAGGCAATCCCGAAATTAGGAAAGCTGTTTACTTGGATAGTTGATAGAAAATGGGTAGTGCTGGTATTGATGTTTTGTGGGCTCAACCAATGATTCTTTTGGATCAAAAGGTACTTTCCTTAATAGTGTGGTGTGTGATGATGTAATGGGTCTGTTTTTCTTCGGCTTTTGCTCTCAGAATTATGTTCTTTTGGTGATTTGATGGTGTCTTTGGTACTGAATCTACCTGGGTGTTGCTAAAATTTTCTGGGTTTTTGATTTGCTTTCTCTAATGGGTGTCAGCCTTTTAATTGGAAGAAAGTTGTGGTTTTTTGAACTGAATTTGAATGCTTAATTTTGGGTTTTCATTTGATAAGTGAACTGGAATATTTCAATTATGAAATATGGGATTTTCAAGTCTTGAATTTGATTTGATGACCTTTGCAATCGATAAAGTTTCTGTTTAAATGGGTTTGCTGGATTTATGATGTTGGATTCCATAAATGCTGCTGGGTTTCTCATTTATTAGGATTTTGAATTTTGAATGCTGGGTTACATACAGGGTTTCAGCTTTGAGCTAATTGTTAAAATTCTAGAACTTGGGTGGATATTTTCAATTTTCATTTCATTAATTGGTTAAGATAAAGAATTCAGTTTGTTTATAATTAGTATCTTTTTATGGAGGCTCTCTGATTAACATCTAAATTTGTGGTGAGATATACGACACAGAATGAGAATTAAAAGTTGGATTGACAGAAGGATAATTGGGTTTCGTGGAAGACTGCGAAAGATGATGAAGTGCATTTGTTCAGGGGAGCATTTACGAGTTGACGAAATAATTCCTTCATCAGATTCACTGGCTACTAGGGACTATTCAGCAAGTGGGTATTCTTCTCGTGCCGGCGAGACTGAGAAGGTCGATACCAGCAATATTGAAGAGGCAGAATTGTCTCTTCGTGAGAGTGGCTTTCTGAATTATGAGGTGGGTTCTTCGTCTCTTTTTGTTTCAGACTTTGCCTCTGTTTTGTAATAACTAAGAAATGTTACCATCTAATGAAGCAAAAATATGGAGTAGTACTTATTGATTTATAAGAGGTTTTACTATATAATAAACCAAAGAACTTGTCATTTATTTAAGTAGTATACTTTAATTCCTAAATTAAGTTTTGATTTTCCAATTTTCAGATAGGCTGGTATTCTTTTGTAGCTTGTTTCTATAGCCCCCCCTGTTTTGTTAGTTGAACAGATCATTTTGCTCCTTCAATTATATAACACATAGCTTCTGATTGTTTAGGAGGATTTACTTGATGCACATGGCTGATTTTAGGTATCCATTTTCACTTACTCTTGTGCTCTTGCATCCTTAGTAAATTATCCACATCAACAGAATTCTGTAATATTTTGACATGTCAGACTAGGATGTGGAGATAGTCCTCCACAAATATTAGTATTTTTTTTTGATATTCGGATTTATGGTTAGCTTCATTTACTTTCATTATTAGCAGGTGTAGTATTATGCAAAAAATTCACTATTTATTTTCGTAGTCTGGTCATGAAGCTTATAGATTTTTGCAACTCATAGGAAGCAAGATCTCTATTAGGTCGTCTTGAGTATCAAAAAGGTAACATAGAGGGTGCTCTACAAGTGTTTGATGGAATCAACATTACTGCTGTGACTCCTAAGATGAAAGCCACCATCATCAGAAGATGCGAGCTCCCTCAACGCCATTCACAAAGTGATGCAGTCCCAGCCATGTCTATTCATGCTGTCAGTTTACTTTTCGAAGCAATCTTTCTCAAAGCAAAATCTTTGCAGGCTTTAGGGAGGTTTACAGGTACCTCTTCAACCTTGTTTATCTATTTTATCTTATGTTTTATAATTATTTGGCTGCTTTTGAGTAGCTTTCATTAGTTATAGAAGATTTCTTTTATTTCTTTTTCGGTGCTACAAGGATAAATTTAATTTAGATTTATCTGTGCTGTATGCTATATGCTATATGCTTTTTTTCTTCACCATACCCCTGATCGTATGTAATGATGAACCGGAAGTATTTCTTGTTGTATAATACTTTTAACAAACATAAATCAGTGTCTTGTTGATTTTCATCAAACAACTAGAATTTATGGTTTATTATAGTGGTTCTTGTAAGTTCTATGCTTCTATGTTGCCTCAGTGAATATCTGGAGGCTATAAGTAATTATACCTTTTATTTTCATGGGCTAAATATTTTTTTACACTGGGATTTTACAGAAGCTGCTCAATCATGCAAAGTAATTCTGGACACAGTTGAATCTGCATTACCAGAAGGCTTACCTGAAAATTTTGCAGCTGATTGTAAATTTCAGGAAATCATAAACAAGGCGGTTGAATTACTTCCAGGTCTGTGGATACTTTCTTGGGCTCCCGAAGAAGCAATCTTGTCATACAGGCGGGCCCTACTCTATCATTGGAATCTAGACATGGAGACCAGAACAAAGATAGAAAAAGACTTCGCAGTGTTTCTTCTGTACAGTGGTACTGATGCAACCCCTCCAAACCTTCGCTCTCAGATGGAAAGTTCCTTTGTACCAAGAAACAATATAGAAGAGGCTGCTCTTTTGTTATTGATTCTTCTCAGAAAATTTGCCCTCAAAAAGATTGGATGGGACCCGACAATCTTGTATCACCTTTCTTTTGCGCTAACTGTTGCAGGTGATCTAAGATCCCTTGCACATCATGTTGAAGAGTTGCCTCCTGGGATCATTGAAAGAAGAGAAAGATATAGCACTCTAGCACTATGTTATTATGGGGAAGGTGAGGAGATGGTGGCTATGAATCTGTTGAGGAACCTGTTGAATAATAGAGAGAACCAAAGCTGTATACTTGAGTTATTACTTGCTTCAAAGATTTGTGTAGAGAACTCTGATAGCCTTGAAGAAGGGATAGGCTTTGTTCGTAAAGTGCTTTTAAAATATGGTGGAAGATGTGATGAAATGGTGGGTCTAGCATATTTGTTACTTGGTATATCGCTTTCAGCTCAATCTAAATCTGTGGTTTCTGATTCTCAAAAGATTTCAAGACAGTCTGAAGCACTTGTAGCGCTTGAAACTGCTGAAAGAACAATGAGGGAGAGAAATCCAAATGTTTTATTCCATCTTAGTCTAGAAAATGCCGAGCAGAGAAAGTTGGATGTTGCTCTTTACTATGCAAAACAGCTATTAAAATATGAGGCTGGGTCTAGTGTTAAGGGATGGATCCTTTTAGCTCGCATATTGTCAGCTCAAAAATGGTATATTGATGCTGAGAATATAATTAATGCTGCTCTAGATGAGACAGGAAAGTGGGATCAAGGAGAATTGATGCGAACCAAAGCTAAATTGCAGATTGCACAGGGCCATCTAATAAATGCTGTAGAGACATATACTCATCTTCTTGCAGTTCTTCAAGTTCGGAGTAAGAGCTTTGGAGTTCAGAAGAAGCTTTTTAAGGTATGGTGTCAATTTTTAAGGCCACTGGCATGCATTTTAATACAATTTTTACTTTCTCAAAAAAAGGGTAAGTTTAACTTCTAAAACCTCTTGGCAGTGATCTTCTCATCTACTTTTTGTCTTTCAGTATTTTAATCTTTAATCCCCTTATTCCTCCCTAAATTAAGTCATTTTTGTTACAAATGGTGCCCAACTCTCTTCTCTTTACATATTTTTGATTCTCACAGAACAGGGGAAACCATGATAGAAGTTTAGAAATGGAAACTTGGCATGATCTTGCAAATGTATACACAAGCTTGTCACAATGGCGTGATGCTGAGGTCTGTTTGTCAAAATCAAAGGCTATCAATCCTCATTCTGCTTCTAGATGGTACTCCTTAGGTATATGTTTAACTCCTTTTTGTTCTTCTAAATAGTTTTCTTTCTGTTCTATGGCGACGGTTCGTTAACGAACCACTTCGCTTCTGAGATTTTTTGTATATATATATAGAGAGCAGATCATCTGTCCCCATTTTTCTTGTCCTCCACTTAAATGTTGACACCTGACCACTTTTTTAATTTTAGAATTAATTGGTGTTAAAGTAAGAGGCTAAGTGTCAAACATTTAAGTGGGAGACACAAAGGGGGACAGGAAAATGGGGACAGAGGATCTGCTCCCATATATATATATATATATATATATATATGGACACACATACTGATTATAGCAACTTATCCTTTCCTATTATGAACAAATTGGGCATTACTATGCCATTAATTTCTGAGAACTTTGTATTAAGTCGGTTAATCCCAATTCTTAGTGCTAAGGCTCAAGGCAGGCTGAAAAATTGTCAAGAATTTTTGTTCCAATCCTCAATGCCAAGTCTTAGAAACTTTATTTTGCAAGGTTTACTTTATGAAGGGAGAGGCCTCCATACAGAAGCTCTGAAATCTTTCGAGAATGCATTAGATGTTGAAGCCAACCACGTCCCGAGCTTGATATCTACAGCCATTATTCTCAGGAAACTCAGTGATCAATCCTTGCCGGTTGTGAAAAGCTTTCTGACTGATGCACTGCGACTAGACAGAACAAATCCTTCTGCATGGTATAATCTTGGGCTGCTTTACAAGGCTGAAATTGGTGGATCAGCACTAGAAGCTGCTGAATGTTTTGAGGCCGCAACCGTTCTCCAGGAATCTGCACCGGTTGAACCCTTTAGATGATATGCCAGTCCAGCTCTTCTTGCATACATTACCCCTGTTTGGGATGGCTTATCTAAGTTCTGTGTTTATGCACTTTTGGATTTCTTGCAAATTAACAATATATTACATATGTTAAAACAATGGAAATATTAACTCCCAAGTTTTTCTTTGTTCCTTCGTGTGTATATGTATATGTGAAGTATTTAAACTAAAAATCCAAAAGCCCAAGCAAAGCCTGAACTAACAGAAAGTGAAAAACAATAAATCTCAGGATGGTGTAGTAGTTATGCTGGGTAGAATTTATGCATACTGGAAATTACAGAAACTTAATAGGTATTTTTATTTTTATATAGATAATACACACACACACACACACACACACACACACACACACACAGAGAGAGAGAGAGAGAGAGAGAGAGAGAGAGAGAGAGAGAGAGAGCCAGCTGTTAAAAAGGTTTATAGAAATCATATATTAAGATTTAGAAAGATCAAACAGAAGAGGAACAAAATGTAACTTCACTATTTAAACAAAACAAAAAAATGTAGCTTACTACAATTACACTTCAATGTGACTAATAGCTTTGAGAAGCGAATGTAATTGGCAATGGTTAACAAGTACTTGACAAAACATAAGCTATGCAATCTATTTCTTGCGAAGATCAATCCCAGCTTTCTTCGCAACTGCATCCAGTCCATTCTTCTCTATGGTTTTTATAGCCTTGGTCGACAGACGAAGTTTAACATAGCGGTTCCCTGCCTCCCACCAAATTCTCTTGTACTGTAGGTTCACAAACTGCAACTTTTTAGTCTTGTGGTTTGAATGTGAAACCTTGTTCGCCTTGTTGGCTTTCTTTCCCGTGAAGGGGCACACTCTTCCTGAAAATATGTCAAGTTATGAAGTGATCAGTAATACAATTGAACTTTAACATACTTATGCACACACTTCTATGCCATTTACAAGTGAAAGAAGTTACAAAACATAAATAAAATTAGCTTTTCTAAAATTTCCTTTCAAAGAGGAAATCTACTATAAAGAAAATCAATAAAAATTATTCTACTATTTAGATTTTTCTTCCTTTTAGATAGATTTGCAATCTGTAGACAGTAAAAGAACGTAAAATTACACTTGCTAACAACACAATTATTAAACCAGTAAGAGAAACCACGAAAAATTCAAGGCTGCTAGATTTTCAGACATATCAAGCTTATCAACTTTAAACACAAACTTTGATTGACGAATCTAGAAGCCAATATTGATCGAGGCTACAGTCAATCCAAAGTATGTTGATACTAGGATTGAAAGATGTGTTTCACAGAAGCGAATCAAAAAGAGGACACTAAGACACTGAAAAAGTGCATTCTCAAACAAACCACTACCACCCAACCCGCCCACCCAGGCACCCACCAAACCCCACCCCATCCATCCTAGATAAATAAATAAGTGAGCATCACTACCCCTTTAGGAAAGGAGGAAAACCTCCAGCCCCGGGACAAGTGATGCTATCAATCTCCTGCCAAACTATACAACTGTACAACACAAAATGTAAAAGGGCGGTGATAATGTCGGACCTACAATTTATAGTGATCATTATTACATTAGAAAGAAAATGAAAAAAAAATCCTCTTGAAGAAAACAAACATTGTCAGTTCAAACTGCCAATGCTATCCTCTTTCTTTCTCATTATGTTTCTTCTCTCTCTGCCCCTCTTACAGATTACTCTTTTTTTCCTCTCCCTTTTGGAACTTGCAGACCATTCATTAGTGGCGGATCCAGGCATGGGACAGGGGGGCACCTGCCCCCACTGGATTTTCATGGAGCAGGGTTAAGCACTCAAGTTAGAAAATGCTAGGAAGTCTAGCACTGAAGTTAGAAAAAATTTATTTGAAAAGCTTAAAAAACTAATTCTATTAATCCCACATTCCTGCTACTATTATTTATTTAATATAGTCTTACAAGTCTCACATTCCCACTACCTTGGTCAAATTTATTTAATATTGTCTAAATTCAATTGAGCAAAAACTGATTCAGTCTCTTCTTTTCCATTCAAAAACTGCGGATTACGGAATATCCCAATTTCAAAAACTGCATAGTATTTAACAATTGTTTTAGGAATTTTTGTAATTATTTATGAAGAGAACTCCATCAAATAAAAAGTATGTATTCTATTCTATTTTTACTTTCTTTAAATTTTGTAATTTATTTTGTAATGTTACTTGTTAGTGGTTTAATTGAGATTGTTTATTGTTGTTGCTAATTACACTTGACTATTCATATTATATATTGGTTTTGTTTTGAAGTTGAATTAATTTTTAAATATTTATTGATTGAGGCACTAAACGTAAAAAATTTGAATTTATTCCTGAAAATGTTCAAGCCGAAGGAACTAGTGACGAACCTACCACTGCTAATATTTACTAAGAAACTCACTCGCAAAATGTTAACGGTTAACCCCAAACCCAAACCCAAACCCAAACCCAAACCCAACACCAACACCGGTATCTCTTTCCCTTAATTAATATTGAGAGGGATCTCGGTAAAAGACAACCAATGAATTTTTATCCCGCTAGTGAAAGAGAGAATTTTAGAAGAACTTATTTACTCGGGAGCCCGACTCAACCAATACATCACAAAGAGAGAATGTAATTATAGGATTATTAAGTTTTGTAATTATTTTATTAAAATTTTATTCTTAAGAAGAAAAAAAATTTGAATTTGCCCCCACTGAATTGCGAGGCTGATCCGCCCCTGCCATTCATATTTGGTTACCAAGCAATAAGTACTATCAAAGCTTACAACTGATAGTTGAACATAAATATCAATCATATATACATACAATTTGATACTTTTAAGCATGTGCATTTATAGATTCCAAGCCGTTATAGGCATATAAAAATATATACCTGTAGATATATCAATGTGATCAGTAAATCAGTATATGTATATACATATATATTACAGCCCAAATGCCTCTCCAGTGATTCAATTGGCATATTACTTTTTCGGTCCAAAAACAACCCCCATTCAAAAATTCAATCTTTTTTGAAGAAAAAATGATTTTACCCTACTTTCATTTAGACTTTCACAAACCAAACATGTTCAATTTGCAACGACGCGTGTAATTAGATGATAACTTTTTAAAATCATAAGATTTGATAACTTGGAATTTGAAATTGACCATTGTCTTTGATAGTCCAGAAATAGAACGACTTTGTAAATTTTATATACCAGTCTAATAATCCCAACATTACATGTTTCTCCTCATTAAACCAATGTTTGTATATTAGCAAAATTCAATTCATTTGAAATCAAACAACCCAGCAAGCATATATATTAATAATACCCATATTATCCCCATTAAAACATCACAGAAAATACACCCATCTAGCAAAAACAATAACAAGAAAAGTATTGAGAGAGAGATTACGAGCGACGGGTTGAAGAGGGAGCTTGAGTGGTGCTGATATGGGTCTGGCCAAATGGGTGTACGAAATTTGAATGCCACTCAATTGGGAAGTAACAAAACCCAGCTCTGAATCTGAACCAAATTTCGTCTTCAAGAATGATGATGATGAAGAAATGGGTCTGTTTGATGAGGATAATAATTGTGTTTTGAAGCTCACCATTCCTGTAGATGCCATAACTGCTGTTGCTGCCATTTTGCTATCGTCTCTCTTCTTTATTTTGGTTTTGGTTTGGGTTTGGGTAAGGTTTTTCAGTCTTATAATTTTCTTTTATTATCACTTGCTTTTTGGATTTATTTTTTCTTATCTGTCTTTTATTTATTATTATTTATTTTTATCCCATTCATCTCAGTGACCGTGAGTCCGTGTCACACCTGATGAGCAGTTATTAATCTCTCCTCGCTACAAAAAAAAATAATGTCACAAATTTAATTATATTATTGTTTTAATATAGTAATATGTCTTCTAAAATTAATAGTAAGAGTAAGATGACTATTTTCATCTTACTCAGAATACTATTAATATCTATGCCGGAGTATATTAAGAATAATAATAATAATATTGAAAACTGGTTTATATTCCTGTTTTAAATATTTAATTTAATTTTATACTTTATTTATCTAATGAATAATCACATTAAAAATTAAAATTATTTAATTTTAAGATTATAATGCATGAGAAAATAATATTTGCATAAATAAATATGGGTTATAGGAAAAGAGGGGCTTTTATTAAAGAATAGATTTAAAGTGACATAAAATTCTTTTGAAAGGAGTAGCTAAAATGAAAACATTTAAGAACAGCATGCATATTTAAAATTAAAATTCTCTCTCTATAAAAATGTGAGAAGGTGGTGTTCAAAAATAGTAATTATACAAATTACAAAGAAGAATTTTTGTGGGAAGTTTTGGGATACTAGAAGAGAATTTTGAAATAGACATAAGAGAGGCAATTGCCCACCGTTGAATGGTCCTGGCTTTGCTCTGGGCTATAAAAATCCAAAGAAACTCATTTTTTTGGAAACCTCACTTGGTACAAGTCAAGATTGACATATCCCACTGTCACAATTCGCTCATCAAAAAGACGTCCATGCAAACAATGTGCTGCCATGCAAGCTGCCTCGGTTCTTCTAAACTCCACCAGAACACAACCAGGCTCAAAAATATCACCTTGTTCAGATTCTTGCTCCTTGTTATCATCTTCCTTAACAGGCATTATCTGTCCTCTCAAACTATGATCCAAGCCAGAAGATGCCCCCTCTAAGATCATGTTGTTTTCCTCCAATTTAGTCTCTTCTTTAACTGATGAGTTATTTTCCACCTCAGGAACCACTTTTTGAATACTATCCATGACTATGTCATCATGAATCTCCAGTTTATCTATCCAAGAGTTCAGCTGGCTGGCAGTTTCTGCTGGAATAGCACAAGAACTCTCCTGACAGGCCCGATCTTCAACAACAATGTCTTTATCAACTGGAGCTGGTTGACATGCTTGATTGTCAACAAGATTATCTTCACACGTGCTGTTGCCTTCCACAACTTCATTACCATCTTTGGGTTCCCTTTCGCTGCTTAAAAGTTCCAATCTATCTACTTTCTCATAGTAACCATCCACATCTGTATTAACTTCTTCATATTCTTTGCGACTTCTTGAATGCTCTGATATGCCAACTTTTCCCGAGTCATGATGATCCACATCTTCCACAACTTCTGTTTGTTTCTTCCTGTCATCACATTCCACGTTTACTCCATCGATAACAGAAGCAATATCGCCAACCACCTCATATGTATGTGGGGTGATAGAAAGGCTGCTGACCTTTGCCACATTAACAGATTTAACAGTACCAAACCTGCAGGAAAGGATGGAGCTTAAAGACGTGAGAAATAGAAGAGAGAAGCAGGGAGGGGATTAAAATGTACAAATTTTTTAGTGAACCTGGTACACTCTAGCCGTATGTCTTCCAAAATTTCTTCCATTTCTGATTCAGAGATTGATGAGAGGTATTCCGGATCAATCTGCAAGAGGGGGTAGGAAGACACTATATAAACAAGGACCCATAGAATGGCTTATAAATTAACAAAGATACAATGCAAACAATAGCAAGAATTAATAAGAAAGTCATCAAGACCAATGAACCATACCACATTTTTAAGCTTCAGAACTTGGGTGGGCTTTTCAAGAAGTGGCTTTGCATCCGAGGGAATCTCATAGGATGGTGGATTTCCATTATTTTCCTAGTGCAAGTATTCCTTTTGTATAAGTCCACAAGTCCAAGAAGGAAAAATGGGAAAAAACAAAAATACAGGGAGAAATCCCCTATTTACTCAGGAAGAAGGATAGGGGTGATAATGTACCATTGGTGAAGCATTCTGTATAGCTTGGACTACAGTGAGCACTTGCCCGCCCAACCTCATACCATTCAGTCCAGCACATGCCTTGTAGGTCATTGATTGGTCAACATACTGAAACGAATAGAATTAATGAACCAACCTGTTGAAACTGTAAAGAAGTCTAGACATTTCCACATAAAATAAGAATTTAATGAAGTCTATTTGTCTCTAAGTGGGCCTTCAAGTATTCCAAAGTAACTAAAGTCTAGAATTGTTTAGAGACTAGCATATACAGAATTACGAGTCCGTACTGCGATAAATTTACATCGAATTACAATTGCCAAGCTTATCAGTAGATATAGGAGGGCCCCAGTTATTACACATCTCTCCAAAATGATTACCACTAACATTTATTCATGTAACTGACAATCAAAAAGTAGACATAAACATTCTCAATATATATCATTTTCCCAAAATTATTGTATTACCCACTAGAGTTAGGCCTCCAGTTGGGTGTTTCCCATCACTCCAAATCCGCCATTGTTATCCTACATCTAAGATATATCAAAAGAGTTTTAAGTAATGTTTTTGTCTCCCTCACAACCAAATATCATGTTTGGGTCCACCAAAGCTCACAAATCTGTCTGTTTTAACACTTGGTCTTAAATCTCCTGCTGGCCAGAGACAGCTATCTCAGATTAATAATACAACACTTTTAAGATAGGTTTACAATAGAACATTAAAATATATAAATTTACGCCTTTCACTTCCTTTCACATTGTTCTGTTCTGTTATGTAGAACTGATGATGGACCTCCAAAATCAGGATTAAATCAACATGTAGTTAACTATTTTAGCTTTTTTAGGTTTTCCAGTGATAAAGATTCTAAGTTAAGGTTCTAGATTTAGGAAGAAGGTTGGTGAGTAATGGAATGCAAATGGTTATACTCTCGTATTACAAGATAAATGTAAATATGGCTTTCAGATAAAGTAGCTGGAATATTTTCAAAACAAGCTTTTTAAGGTTTTGATGCAATACCGCCAAAAGATATGGAAAGCTCAGGGGTCATAGTGCTTGTTATAACAAGATTAGGAAAGTTATTGTAGGCTACTTAGGATACTGAAAGTAACCCTCGGGGATAGAGCTATAAAATTGTTGGGGAGAACAGGAAAACACCCTTCATCTTGCAGGCTTTGGCCAAATCATAAAAACACGAGCTCACATCCTCAAAATTCAACTCTATTTAATTGATGAGAATATTCACATTTTTACATGCTGATGGAGGTTTCCTTAACTACTTGAAGTCTTGAACCCTTCAACAAAGTTAAAAACCACAACAAGTTGTGGCCACTTGATAAAAGATGTACACTATTTACTTATCTAGTTCAATTATGTCATGAAGACCTAGATTGTTATTTCTTACAACACGCATCGGAATTTGTGAGTAATCCATATCATGTAGGAAATAGAAAGCCATTAGCTCTAGGTTGAATTTCAGCAAACATCTTGAGAAATGGTGTGGGGCCTATTTATTGCTCAACACATAGTTAAGATGCATTTATATTATCACATGGTAAGATTTAAGATTATGTTAAGAGAGTGCCTTTAGTGCCTGTTAACCTTTTATAACATGTTTAATGCAAACAAGTGTGATACCTCAAGAAAAGCGCATGGTTCATTATGATCTGCATTAACCTCATAGTGGTAGGCCCTCAAAGGTCCAAAGGCACAAGCAATTTCCATAAGCTGAAAAACAGCATAATTTAGTCACTTAAACATAGATGAGATGGAATAAGGAGAAAAGAAACCAAAGTTACCATGTCAGAAGATATAGCATTTGAAATCCCACCAATGAAGATCTGCAACAACAAAGCATATCCTTGTTTTCTTAAATGAGGACAGGATAAAAATAAAAATTAACAAGCAATGTAAAACAGAGCGAGCAACCGGCATATAAATGCAATGGAACACTTCAAGCCCACATAACTAGATAGTACGTAAATAGATTGAAGTTTTAAGAAAGTAACTTCCAACATGGACTCATTATGGAAGTGCATATCTAGAGGTTGGATTAGTATTTTTAGAATATATGGATACAGGAACATGGCAAAAAGTGTCCAGAAATGAAGGGAATTGAAAACAAGATAACATAACAATTTTAATTAGTAAATTACATGAGAATCCAAAAGACTTATCTCCAAAGTCCAAACATAACCCAAGTAAGTAATATACATCTCAATGACATGCTGCGACTCTCTTAACAAAAGTTAAACTCTTTTTGCAGTGCCACATAAAAAAATGTTATTTGGTTCCAGGATTGAATCTTTTTACCCAAGTAAAACTTTAAGCTGGGAGGTAAGTATTAATGGCTGTTTAATGTAGGTTATGTTCCGTAGCGTCAGCAAATATGCTGTGATAATCAGCCAGCAGACTTATCAAGAACAAAGCACAGTGCCAGACATGGTCCCACTTAACTATGCTGCTGAAATTAATAAAACCTTATGTGTCTGACAGTCTGTTTTTGTGAGGGTTCGGCCCCCTTTGGCAGTTCTGCTAAATAAAATTACTTAAAATAATAATACCAACACGGCACTTTCAAAGCACCTAATCAAATAATGTCCATGCAACACTCGTAGCAATGGAAACTATCAAATTGTTTTATTTCAAATAAAATCATGCAAATGATATACCAAGAAGAATGAGCCGAATAATTTTATGAGCATATAAATCTTACAAAGCACACCTTCAATGCAGGGGAGTATATCAAAAATTACATGGTATAGTGAACCTTCAAATTTGTGCCTTTTCTTTTTTTTTTTTATCATTTTTTTGCGGGGACAGGGGAGGGGATGGGAGCTTTCGCAGGTAAATTAATGAGCATAGGAAATGACTGAACCCATGACAGAAAGATGAAGACCTAGACTCCAAAATCATATGCTGTAAAATATGGCACCAGTATCCTAACAAATATGTTAAACTGAAATAACGGTATCATTATTGCATATGATGCTATCATTCATACCTTGTGAGGTGAATCCTTTACAATGTTACTTATTGAACCAACTTCAGACACAGATTTCTTTGGAACGCCAGTCTGCATGAAAATACAACTGTCTGAAAACCTGCTACATGGATTGTAACCACAATATACCTCAGAAGCTGCAGCTATATGATAGAAAGTAATTCTAAATAGAAAATAGCTTACGTCGCAACATTGTATAACACAAGCAAGAAGATATTGATGCTTAATCATCTAGACAACTGACAAGAGGGGAATATATATATATATATATATATATATATATATATATATATATTTATATACATATATATATATATGGGGAATGATTCATACCAAGTAATTGTTATGGACCAAAAACTGACATACACCATCTATACCATTGAAAATAAGAAGGAACGGTTAGGATTAAAAATTGAAAAATCGACGTCCGCTACTATTAGTAGTGGACAGTTAAAAAACGCATATCATCCGCTACTATTAATAGCAGACGCTAATCAAAATAAAGGTTTTACTTTATTCACTAGGATTTAGAATTTATTAACCAGGGTTAAAGATTTATATTTATTAACTCATGTTTTAACCAGGGTTTAATGTTTATTAACCTTATGAATCTCCGGTTAATAAACCGTACACCCTAAACCATAGTTAAGAAACCCTTTACCTGATTAGTAAACTCTTTACCCTGGTTAATAAACTTTAAATCCTAGTTAACTGTTTTGGCTTTTTTAATTTCGTTTGTTGATGTTTAAAATAGATGATAGAGATAGTGTAAACCCTATAAATATACGTAGCAAATACATGTTATGGATCATTTCTCTATATATATATGCGCACACACACAGAGAGAGAGAGAGATGGATGGATGACCTCAATCATATAAATTCATATGTAGTGTTTATTATTATCTAAAACTATAGGCTTTGTGACATGATCAGAACTTTATGACAGTAAATAAAGTATTTACTTGAGAAAAATCACTAAGATGTATGTGGTTTGGCTTTGCTACTATCATGAGAATGTCCTTCTCATGCCTGTTAGTGTGCTTAGAGAAAACCATAAAACACCAGGACAGTCAATCTTTCTTATTGCGCTCCCACATATGCTTAAACTAAAAAACTAATTAAATAATCTTTGGGTAGACGCAAATGACTTTTTAATCAATATAGATGATTTTTCTCATTTTTTAAATCTTTAACTATATTCTTCCTTCACATCACAGATTAAAACTGTGGTAGAACTCCACGACACTGAAAGCTTCACAAAATACAAGAGTAGATATAGTAATACATTACGCACTGCACAGTTTAATGTGCATCTCAAAATTATCACTTTCAACAATTTTTATTGTTTGGTAAGTAAAATTATCACTTTCAACTATGTAAGCTTAACAAAAAAAAATCAAGAGTAGATATAGTAATAGATCATGTACTACACTAATTAATATGGATCTCAAAATTATCACTTTCAAGTAGCATCCTCGTGCTGTGCAGACTACAAAATACATGTATGGAGGTATGTGTAAAATCTACATCCGAAGCAGGACATATACACTCAGATTGGAGATGATAACAACTTTTTATTTTTTAATATCTAAAAGGTCTTTCTACCTTTGCAGCACAAATTCTAGCTAAGACCATTAGGTTAACATTATTCCTTAACAAGTGAAAGCTCAATGAAGAACATGACCTTTGAGTGTAGTATTGCATTCCCTCCGTCCCCAAAAGGATGATTAAAGGTACAAATTTTTTTCCCCCAAAAAGATGAGATCAAGTACATAAAGTGAAAGGTAAATATGTCATTTAGTGGGGTTCATGAGTATAAAAAAATAAAAGTACTCATCAATTTATATAATCTTATGTGACCACTAAGGATAAATTTGGAACTTTTTTACTCTCTTTTCCCTACTTTTACTTTTCTTAATATGTGTACAAATTGTACTTTGCTCATCCAGGAGAGTACCATTTTATAATGCATATATTATCAACTCCTATGCTACAAATGCACTATTTTTTTACTTTTTTGATAGAAGAAGAAATTTTATTAGAACAATAAGGAAATTACATTTAGACGGGACAATTTGTACACCACCCTATAACAAGTGGGGAAATAAAAAGAGAATACTCAAGAAAGAGATTCTCTCTAATCTCCACAAAGATCAAACACAGAATGCCCAAAGGCCCAAGTAGAAGAAAGAAACATAAGCATATCTCCCAGCAAAGTAAACGATACATAGTTGTCCCTAAAAAGTTGAGCACTACCATCATTCCAAATTCCCAAAAGAACATAAATGCTGAACAGATTCAAAGCATCTTTGCATCTTTCCTCCCTCCAAAACTTTTGAACCTAGTATGCAGTAAACCTCTCCCCGAAGTGGGACACACCAACTCCCCCTAAAACCTAATAAAGAATTCCACAAACGACAAACCCCAGTTAACAATACAGTGTAGAAAAGAAAAAAAGTATGAGTATGTTATGGATGCAATAATCATCCAGAAGACATACTAAGCATCTTAGTAAAACAACTCTACAACTGTGAAACATTTAGATCGCACTTAAAAAAAAAAGAACTTTCAGCTCAAATGTCATAACTTAGAATATATTAGTTATTTTAAGTATCATAAAGAAATAATATAATGAAACACGTAGAATTGACAAGCTCTCAATAAGATCCAGTATTCTAAGAAATAGTACATTAATGCATCAGTATTTATCCATATTGCAGCTATAACTTCTTAAACAAGCAAGAAGAAAATCAGTAGTCCATAAGTGCGTGTCATTCTTACAATCGCATCGAGAAAGTCCTTGGGGCGCCTGATTTTAAGAATGGAGCCGGAAAAAGATCTGCCATCAAAAGATAGAGCTGCAGAAGCATCCTCAGGTGTGAGAAATTCCACAAGAGCTTGGTTTTTCTCCTTGTATATCTGCAGTTAAGGTTTAGTAAGGCTTGCTGGGTCCCATTAGTTGCAAGCATATGCATACAAAGTTAATTAGAGTATTCAAAAAAACTGATTTTACACTTACACTACAGCTGATACATGGATGTTTTTTTTGCATATGGTGGACACCTGATGAGAGAATAATATTATTCAGGAATTCCATTACTGATTCCTTAGAGGCAGAAGCTGGCAAGTTTTCTATATATAGCCTTCTTGAAGGCCGGGTTGCTTGCGTTAGCTGGATGGAGTCTACGGAAGTGTCCACTCTTGGAG
This sequence comes from Panax quinquefolius, assembly GCA_020205615.1. Classification (NCBI taxonomy): domain Eukaryota; kingdom Viridiplantae; phylum Streptophyta; class Magnoliopsida; order Apiales; family Araliaceae; genus Panax; species Panax quinquefolius. The sequence continues at coordinate 20,135,297 of CM035151.1, forward strand.
ATGCAGCAGTGGAAACAACCCCAACAACAGCCTTTCCTGCACTTACAGTGACAGGAACCATCACAGAAAACTCAGGTTTACTAGATGACATAGTCTGGATAGAAGACTGCAAATTGGGGAGAACAGAAACATTAAAATTGCTTTCTGCTTTAACAGGTGGTAGATCCCACCCAGCACTTCTCTTCTCTGGAGATCGAATAGTTGGGGAAGGAGTCTTAGCACCAGCCTCTGTTCTTCTCTTCCTTGGTGAATAGCCACCAAGCCTACTTGCTGAACTATTATGTCGTCGATGGTGACTACTCGACCCATTACTGGACATCTTCATCCTGTCAAAGTCTGGATTTGATCTTCCAGACCTATCTTTAGAAGAATGTGCTGCCAACTCTGCATGCTCCCGCACATCATAAGACACACGTTTATGCGCTCGTGGTGAAAGCGAAATAGACCTTCTACCACTATTTTTAACATGCTCTCTACTCCTTGATCGCCTTCTTTTTGGCCGCGAGTCCTCATCACGAATTATTAATGATTCCTTTTTTTCCCTTTTTCCTAGAAATTCAGATTCACGCCATTTATATGAATCATGTTTCTTACTAGCATTTCTGTCTCTAGTTCTGTCATCATCTTCATTTCTGTGTTTCCTCTTGCTTTCTTTTTCTGTGTTTCCTCTATTTCTGTCTGCATGTTTGTCCTTCACTAAAAGATCTCTTGAATGCCTCCTCTCAAATTCCTTTCCAGAATCATTGTGTGACCATTTGCTACTTTTTCTCTTTCCATGAACCTGTTCATCAACCTCGCTTCCCTTAACTTTGTCAGCAGTGCTTTTTTTCTTCAGTGTAGTCTTTGATTTGCTTTCAGATTTACGACTTTCTTTGCTTTTACCTTTCACTAATTTGTCTTCGTCAATAGCAGCAACAACTTCTTTCTTCCTAGAGCTTACTTTCACAAAATCCTCTGAAGCATGCTTTAAATCACTAGGAACAGAATCCTTGTTTCTGGTTCTGTCAGATTCCACAAGATCAGAAACCTTCTCAATGAGGTTTTCCCCTAATAAGTTGCCTGCTTCTCCAAGCACCTCAACATCTCCACATTGTTTCTTATTTTTCCTTCTAAGCATTATCTCATCAAAACTGAAAGGCCTTGTTCGAGCAGCAGTTCCGACAGTGCAGTTATCCTGTGAAAACTCATTAAACTTCTCCTTTTGCCGACTAGATCTGGTCATCCCGATCAAAATAAACTTTCCAGGCTAGAGAAATCTGATGTCCCAACTCCTAAAGGATCCCTGCTGAAATGAGTAGTTGGTTAATATAGAGGCTTTAAAGGAAAAAGACACGGCACCTACAGAAAAGTACATGAAGGACCAAAATGTTGTCTAATAGTCGGTATAAATTTAATGCATGTCAGTGATCTAATGTAGCTTTAACAAAACACAATTCCTAAAACTAAATGAAGAACCAAAATATGCCCTCCAATATTGGACATAAACACCATTTGATCCAGTATAAAGTACCATTTATATGAGATATATTAGAAGACAGCTTCAAGTGTTATCGCATAAACAATGTAGGAGGCAACACTTAAAGAGACAGTACCCACATGCACGCAAACATGCATACATATATAAATACATGAAGCTGTACATAAATTTTATATGATAATGGTATACCTCTACATTATATGATAGTACCAATAACTTCCCGTAACTTTTGCAAGATCTGAGACTCTGAGTTCAAACATTAAATATATGATCGTTAAGTTGAATTAAAAGACTAATTTCTTTTTATATGAGGAAATTTTGAAAAGAACATGAATTTAGTATTTTATTAAAGCCAAAAAGAGAGATGATTTTTTTATGGGAAAAGAGGGAGGATTGCCAATAACATGAAAGAGCCTTCCATTGAACATTTTCCCACTTCCCTAAAGTTATGGAGGAGTCCTTGCACACAGCACCTGTAGAACTTATTCTTTCTAATAAAATTCTTCTTTTATCTAAGAAATTTGGCAGTTATTAGTCAACATATCTTCACTCTCATGCCGCCAGGGGGCCTAGTGCCTAGACGAGGCGCCAAGGGGGGCCTAGCACCTAGGCGGGGCGCCAAGGGGGGCCTAGCACCTAGGCAGACCTAGGCAGTGATTTTTAGAACACTGCTCTCATCACCAATAGAAAGTAGTAAGAAATTTCTCTTGTTAAGCCTTCATTCGAAAAAATTTGTTGTATGTTATCTTTTATTTTATTTTCCTCATTTCTGATAAGTAGTAATAAGAAACTTATAAAGCACAAGTTTTTAGCATGAGAAAAACCTGCACAGATAACTAGAAATGTAGCTTATTGCTGCTAAGCCCAAGATATCATTCATGTCCTCAACTAGTCTATGAAACCTAGATTCAGCCTTGATAAATATTCCCAAACAATCCAAATCCAAGAACATCGGCGTAAGCAATGTAAACACTTTTTTAGGCACTCATAAAACCTTGCAAACTAGGGGAAAATGCCTTTTTAAAATTAAGGGAAATGTTCATGAATAGAGAAAAGAGAGCACTCAATAAAACAGGGAAACAAGGTTCGCAATAAAAATATATATAGGTCTCCAAAATAAACAAAAAGCAATGTCCACAATTGCACAATTAATACAAGTCTCCAAAAAATAAACACTTCTTGCATGATGATCTTATATAAGTCAAAGTATCCTCGGAACTTGTATTAATGATCCCCATACTTTCGTGCTTACATAGGTTTTCTTATAAGAGAACAAATCAATACATATTTTACATTTTTAATTTAGAAAGACGGCAAAAATCTGTATATGTGAGAAGTTATTTTAGGGAGAATACGTATATAACTCTATATAACTGTCATTGTTTGATCTAAAACAAGGTCCACACACAAACACATAACAGAGAGATAAGGGGAAAGCCATGTTCACAAGGGTAAGCCATAAAAACTCGTAATGTAACAATTAACAAAAGAGAATAAAAGAACCACAATTCAGGCACTCAATCATTTGTCTGCTTACATGGACAGATAACGATAACCACCTAAATATACAACTGATTATATGCAAAGGCTTCTTGTTAAATTTACAATCAGAATAAATGCAGTTTTATACATGTGTTCTTATTATACTATGACATGCTCAAAATAAACAATTTTAATTTCTATATAAATAAGCATTAATTATGTATATCGAACATAAATAATAATGAAACTCGGTCATTAAATGAAGACCATACATCCCAAGTTGAAATTCCCCTCTTCCGTTCCCAGTTGTCCAAAACTATGTCACCCTAGTTTCAAACCTATGTGAATATCACCAAGTTTAGAAACTATTATCCACTGGGTAGATTAAGCTCGACACAAAACTTCTACCCCCTTTATCAAATTCTTTCAAATGACAAAAGAGGACAAATAATTTGGGACAGAGGTAGTAGTAAAATTTGCAATTTAATTCCAAAACTGAAGTTGTCAGCTGAAAAACTTATCAATTTCATTTCAAATGTGTCTCAAAATTGAACTGTTCATAAACAAACACTAGAACTTCTTCTTTATTGGGTATTTAAATGAAACAAAAACTAAAACCTTGTAGCTATGAGAATGCGTGATTGGTGCATTTCAGTAAACTTGGAGTTAAGTGTAGGTAGCACAAAAAACAATGCTTCATCAAATTAAAGAGCGTATACAAATAAAACATTTAGAAGTATGAATGTGTGAGGAATCGATGAATAAGAAGGTTACCGAGCCGGAAACGAAGGAGGATTGGGATTAGAATTGCTGATAAATCGGGGAGCAATTAGTGAAACGGGTAGATAAATACAGATATATATATATATATATATATATATTTGATAATGGTACAGCCCCTTACTCGAATCGAACTACTGAAAAACCTAGACGGGGAAGAAGGAGCTATCCAGGGCGAAATTACGTTTTATACCCAACGATACAGATTTATTTGTTTCCTTTCTTTAGTTTGTCTTTTTTATTTTACTTTTGTTTTTCTACTTTAATAAAGTCAAAAATCTCATTTAAGATGAGTGGGGCCAGTGGCCATATTTGTTACAGTTTCTATTTGCTTATTTATTAAAGTATAAAATAATTTCATAATATGAAAAGAATTTCATTTGAAAAGAACTTAAAAAAAATATTTCTTTTATACCATTTTACACATTCACAAGAAAATTGTCCAAATACTCGTTATTAGAGACTTTAACACAATTTTTTTACATAAATAAATATTTTATAATCTTTATATTATTATCTATTTATAAACATGAAAAGAAATTAATAAATAGGTGGCACACGTTGCATATATAAATTACCGATAAGTTTTAACTCAGTCGGTGTATTAGGTTTCTTGCAAAGCGATTCACAGTGACCAAAGTAAGGTGTGTGTTTAAATTTAGTTTAAACTATAAAAAAATTAAATAAAAATATTATAAAATTTTAAAGGCTAAATAAAAAGATAAAAAAAAGTTAATAATATAAAAAGGACAATATAGTATATAGCAAAACTTATAAGGGCAAAAGAGAAAAATAATAGTATGACACACTTATACCGCCCCAAGCCTCACAGGAGGCTTTATAATATAAGGTCCTTTACATAAGTATACAACAAATAGAAAGTAATTATAAGAAAAGTCATCAATTAAATAATTACAAAAAAGAATGTAATTATTACAAAAATAGTACAATTTACATTAATAAAGAAAAACCTAAAATCAAGACAAATAATCGCTATAATTAATAATTCAAATTCAAATATTTGGATCTAACAACAAAACTAAATTCAAATTCAAAATAATAATTCAAATTTACTTTTATAAATAAAGATGAATTTTTCTATAAATATTATTTTTGAATATTATGGAATAAATTTGATATAATAAAATATAGTTGTGGGTAATATTTATAAATTTTACAAAAAAAGCTGTATGTGAATTAAGTTGTTATAAAATATTACGTTTATAAATAAAAATATTCTTTTTATTTTTGAATATTATGGAATAAATTTGATATCAATCATTGGTGGAATATTTACCCTTTGAAAGTATTGTCGGATTGAAAAATTATTCGCGACAAAAATATTTTATAAAAATAACTTGGCGGAGGACCCCAATAAAATTATTCTCAGTTTAAAAGCTGTTGAACTACCGGTGGTAAAATAAATGCGATGTCTGGCGTTGAACTACCGTTGCGTAGTAGCACTACGGTATTGATTATTGATCTTTACGTGAAAGTCACTTTCGGTATGCTCGATTATTACTTCTGATAATTCTTTGCATCATATCTCTTATATTATTGATTCAATTATTGTCACGATATCATACGTATAATATGTTATAGTATTAAATCAATAATTGAGGCGACAAGTTATAAATGATTAATAATTGTTGAAAGATTAAATATGTGTTGATGAAAAAAAAAATGATTTGTGGTAAGTTTGATTATTTTATGGGGGCTCGTATGTCATCATCTAAGAGTCTCTTCGTCATCGATAGTATTTACCTTCGTCGATAGTAATTACCTTCATCGATAGTAATTACCCTTGTGAATAGTATTTACCTTCGTCGATAGTAATTACCTTCGTCGATAGTAATTACCTTGTGAATAGTATTTACCTTAAATCGATAGTAATTACCTTCGTCGATAGTAATTACCCTTGTGAATAGTATTTACCTTCGTCGATAGTATTTACCTTCGTTAATAGTAATTACCTTTACGGGACGTCGAACCACTTGTCGTTTCACATTCTGAGCGTCGAACCACTTGTCGTTTCACATTCTGAGCGTCGAACCAAATTTTTCGTCATTGAGCCACTTGCCACTTTTTTCACACGGCGGTCTTAAGCTAGAAATCTTCTATAAATAGAGGCTGAGGGCTTCATTATTTTTCACAAATTCATTCAAGCTATAGAGAGAAAGTATAGAGAGAATAAGAGAGAAGAAGAAGAGTATTTTATTCTTCTACCTTCTTTGCGATATTCAATCTCCTACCAAATGTAAGGGGTGTTATTCTTTCTTATTCATGAAGAGAAGCTGTTGTTATTCCATTGCTTATTATTACATTGGAATAACTTTTGTATCTGTGGTTTACCTATACTTGGTGACATTCTTCTATTATTACATTTGGAACATCACATGCATGTGTTTTACACGGACTGGTTTTAATCTTTATTATTATTTTGTTGGAACATCACATGCATGTGTTTTACACGGACTGGTTAAAATCTTTATTATTATTACATTTGGAACATCACATGCATGTGTTTTTTACGGACTGGTTCCGTCTTTATTATTACATTGGAATATCTATACATGTGTTTTACACCGGATGCAGTTCCATCTTTATTATTACATTGGAACATCACATTGTAAATTTCACGACACAGTTCCGTTATTATTATTATTACATTGGAATAACACATGTCTGTCTTGATCTATCGCATGCATGGTGATTTCTTTTGTTATTCCATTCTTTATTATACCCGGTTGGTTAAAACTTTGACTTATATACTCCATGAAATTAGTGGAATATCCTTGATATTTGCGTTTCATCCGATATCTTTTCATGGAAATATTCTTGATCATTCTTGAATTTTACTCTACAAAAGCGATGTCGTGTTGATAATTTGGGCGTTAATAATTCTGGATAAAATAATTCTTGAACTTGTTTTATTGAATTCTTATATCATTGTCATCATCCTCATGTTTATATTTTGTTGAAAGTCATACATGGCACGTAGTGCATAGATGGACTTGGTATGATTATGACCGAGAGACTATTCGGTTGTAATCATGGCCGTAATGTTACAAATGATGTGGTAAAAATCCTCGATTAGGTAGTAGTGCATTGATGGGCGATTGTTGGCATGATCATGACCATTAATGAATACACAAATATTCTTGGCACGTGAGTGCGTGAATAATTGTGGTGGTAATCTTAAAAAGAATATCCTTGGCCGTAGTGTGCGGGGTGATTCGATGATGTGGAATATTTATTAAAGTTTGAGTCTCGGCTATAACGATGATGAAAAACCTTTTAAAACCAAAAGATAGTAGACTTTATTTTCTACTTGACTCTTTTAATGGATTGCGTATTCATTGCGATTAAACTTGTTGTTCTATTGTATTTTATCGGTTTAACATTATTGAAGACTATTGATAATTTATTACGCATTATCTTAGTCATAATATTTCTTCTTGGGCTAGTTGAGCTCACCCTTTCTTTCAATTATTCTCTCTTGAGAAAATGATAATATATTTGGGGACGAGTCGGGGAAGCAGTGATGGTCACGAAGATAGCATTAGTAGTCCTCACTATTACGTAAAATAGTGTGATAATAATTATAATGAGGACTTTTTTTTTGAGTTTGTATAATATCTAGTAGAAGCGATATTTGTATTTAAACTCACGATTTATATCGTATTATACCACAGCAGTTATGTTAATAAGTTGTATTTAAATTACATACCATATAAGTGGCGACCCAAGATGGGTGATGTATACCTAATTTTGGGGCGTCACGGTTGGTATCGAGCTTAGGGATATGATCCACAGCTAAGATGTGAGAATAGTACTAGGAGGGAGGCAGGGAATACCTTATTTAGTATGACCTACCTAAGTTTATGTGCTATTTTATTGGTTGGTCGAGAAGATAGGGATAATTTGTTACATGTCGATTAACCTTTTGTTTTGTGGCGATGTCTGAAAATGACATCGAGAATGTTGAGAATAGCAATGGAGCCGTGACGATCGTTGATTCACCACATATCGATAATCGAGGATAATGTGCATCGGGAAGGCGACAATCCTCATCTGCAAACAACAACAACGACCAAATGATGAATGATCAAATGTTGGAGGCTTTATGCAATTTATCTGACAATGATGAGAAGCGACTCTGTCCAAAATGTAGGTGGAAACACACGGAAAACTCTCGGTGTCACATGCATTAAACAATTTAAGGGCTGGGACCACCGGAGTTTAAGGAGAGCAAAAACCACTTACGGCGGAAGCATGGATAAAGCAGATTACCAAGATATTTGATGTCTTGGGATGCTCAGAGGAGCAAAAGGTTCCTTCTTGCCTTTATTGTTGCGGAGGCGGATTCTTGGTGGGAATCGGTAAAAGCGTACTCAACCAATTTGTCTTGAAGATATCTTGGGAGAAGTTCGAGGAGTACATTCAGCGACAAATACTTTCACGAAAGTATTACGCCACATGAAGGAGGTGGAGTTTATCAAGTTGGAACAAAACAATATGGCCAGTAATCATGATCTGAGGCAAAATTTGCGGAGTTATCACGGTTTCGTCCCACTTGGTGGATAATGAAGAGAAATGGCGCGGCGCGAATGTTTTAAGAGGTTTGAAATAGGAATACGTCGACATCTTATTTCTCATAAAGCGTGTTTGTATTCGAGATGTTGTAAATAGGGCTCGATTAGTGGAAGCGCGATAATGAGTCAACCTGACTAAAAGAGAAGCGGTAAGCAAAAATTATAATACCGGCGAGAAGTAGTCGTGAGAAGCGGTGACAACAAGCGTGGAGGAATCAACGGGCGGATATGGTAACCACTTGGTGGTAATCGGGCCCAAAACAATAAGAATGGACATTTCGAAAGGGAGATTCAACAATGATGGAAAGCGTCGACCGACACCCGTTGTTAAGGAAGGAGAAAGACCACTATCATATGCTTCAAATGCGGAGGAGAGGACACATCGATCAAAATTGCGTCGTCATGCCAGTCAAAGCGTGTTATAATTGTGGAAGAGAAGGTCACTTAGCTCGATTTTGTCGTTTCTGAAGACAAATTCAGATAGGATGGAGCACCAAAGGCCGTCCCGGAAAATTCAAAAGCGGTAGTCTGAGGAGGCGTTTGTTGTGACCTCCCAAAGAAGCGAGGAATCCGAATGAGGTCATCACGGGTAAGCTTATCATAAACTCTAATGAAGTCATACTTTATTTGATCTGGGTTCTACCCATTCTTTTATTTCTCCTACTTGCGCTCATCGATTAAATTTGACTCAGGAGAAATTAGACTTTGACTTATCTGTGGAAACTCCGTTGGGAGAAACCTTCATTACATCCACTTTTTATAAGTCTTGTTTGGTTCAAATCGGTACCCTCACATTACACAATCGATCTTATTTCATTAAAAATACTTGCATTTGGCGTGATTACAGGGATTGATTGGTTAACTACTTATCATGCAAAAATTGATTGTTTTAAATAAGGTTGTTAGCTTTCATATTCTAATCAACCTATTATCTTGATTCAAACGACCAAACCATTAAAATCAATCACGGTCATCTCAAGCCATAAAATTATTCGTTTATTGAAAAAGCGGATGTCGAAGCTTTCTTAGCTCATATCATGATTTAAATAAAAATAAATCGATTTTAAGCGATATTCTATTGTTAATAAATTTCTGACGTATTCCCGAAGAACTTCTGGCCTACCCCGGCGTGAAATTGAATTTTGTATCGACCTTGAACGGTACAAAACCTATTTCAAAAGCCATGTCGAATAGCTCTATTGAACTTGAGGAGTTAAAGACCCAATGCGAGGAATTGTTAGACATTGGCTTTATTAGTCTAGTACTTCTCCTTGGGGTGCTCTGTTTACATTAAGTGAAGAAGAAAGATGGGAGTATCGACTTTGTATTGATTATCGGGAGTTGAATCATGTCACCATCAAAAATAGGTATCCATTGCCACGTATTGATGACTGTTTGACCCGATTGAGGAGCCAAATTCTTTTCAAAGATTGATCTTACGTTAGGATATCACGATTGAAGATTAGAACCGTGACATTCCAAAGGCGACTTTGGAACTTCGATGCGGGCATTATGAATTCTAGTCATGTATCCTTTGGATTGACTAATGCTCCTCTTTGCCTTCATGGATATGATGAGCCAAAGTATTCAAGAATATTTAGATCACTTTGTGGTCGTCTTTATTGATGACATCCTTATTTATTCCAAAAGCGTGAAGATCATGAAGCAACACTTGAGGTGACACTCCAAAAGCTTCGTGAATATAAGCTTTATGCGAGTTGAAGAAATGCGAGTTACGGCTTGAAGAAGTAGCATTCCTTGGGCACGTGGTATCAAGTCATGGAATATCTGTTGACCCGACAAAGATTGAAGCTATTGAAAGTAGGAACAACTTAAATCGATGGAAAATCGTAGCTTTCTCGGTTTAGTTTGGTTATTATCGGAGATTCGTGGAAGGATTTTCTCGAATCGCTATTCCATTATTTCGGTGACTCGGAAAGATCTGAAAGTTCGGTTGGAAGCGAAGAATGTGAGAAGAGTTTTCAAGAACTCGAGAGAGACTTATTTATTTTGTTTACGTGAATACCATCGGCTCGGAGGATTTGTCATCTCTGATGATGCTTGAGCAAAGGGTTGGGATGTGTTCTTATGCAACATGGAAAAGTTATAGCTTATGCCTCGCGACAACTCAAAGAAATATGAGAGGAATTATCCTACTCATGATCTAGAGTTAGCGGTTGTTATCTTCTGCTTAAAATTTGGAGGCATTACTTGTATGGGGAGAAAGTGGAGATCTTTACGGATCATAAAAAGCCTCAAATATTTCTTCACTCAAAAGGAACTCGACATGCGACAACGGCGTTGGCTTGAAGCTGATGAAAGATTATGATCATACCATCGATACCATCTGGAAAAGCGAGCGTGGTAGGCGGCGCGTTGAGTAGAAAATCATATGCAATCTGAGTGCGATATTGTCGTATGAGCCCATTTGTGTGACTTGCAAAGGATGGAGATAGAGTTAAAGACTCGAGGGGCGCGTGTGATGATAATAGCGTATCTGAGTAGAACAGACTTTAATTGATAAAGTTAAAGGCTTGCTCAAAAGCTGGACACAGAGGTGATCGTATGAGGAAGAAAGTCTGAAGAAGGTGCTATCTTAGGAAGCAAGAATCGATGAAGAAGGAATACTTGAGTCGACTCCGGACTTTGTGTTCTAACGACCACGATTTAAAGTATAATATCATGATGGAGCGCCTGACACACCATTTGCAATCCATCACAGGAGTACCAAAATGTATCATGATATTAAATCATACATTTTGGTGGAAGCAATATGAAGAGAGAGATAAGCGTTGTTTATCTCAAGGTGTCTAACTTGTCAGCGAGTTAAGCGGAGCATCAAGTACCAAAAGGTCCATTGCAACCACTTGAAATTCGGAATGGAAGTGGGAGCACATTACCATGGATTTAGATTCTGGTCTTCTAAGGTTTCTCAAGGCATTGATGCGATTTGGGTCATTGTTGATAGATTGACCAAATCGCTCATTTCTTCTGCCGTCTGAAAAACTATACACTTGAGCGTCTTGCTCGTATGTACATAAGCGAGATTGTAAGGCTGCGTGGTATCTTAGGTATCCATAGTTTACGATCGAGACCCAAGATTCACTTCACGATTTTGGGTTAGTTTGCAAAAAGCTATGAGCGCGGACTTACGATTTAGCTCGGCATATCATCCTCGAACCCAGACCAGACGATCGGAGAGGACTATTCAAACTCTTGAAGATCTATTAAGACTTTGTGTCCTTGATTTCAAGGGAGTTGGGACAAGTTCTTACCATTGGTGGAGTTTTCCTACTGACAACGATTATCAACAAGCAAGTATTGGCATGGCTCCATTCGAGCGTTGTATGGAAGAAAGTGTCGTTCTCGATTATCTTTGGGATGAGGTGGGTGAAACAACGTTGTTGGGACGGGAGTTGATACGTATGACTACGGAAAAAGATTGAACGATCCGAATGACGTATAAAACCTCACAAAATCGACAAAAAAAGTTATCTTGATCTTCATCGAAAGGGCGTGGAATTCGATATAGGAGATCGTGTGTTGTTAAGAGTTGCTCCATGGAAAGGAGTTACAAGATTTGGAAAGAGAGAAAACTTAATCCTCGATTCATCGGTCCATTTTAATCCTCGATCGAGTAGGAGCGTGGCTATATAGACTGCTTTCTGCTTGAAATATGTCTCGTGTTCATAACGTTTTTCACATATCTATATTACGTAAATATGTGAAAGACCCGAACCATATTATTGAGTTAGAACCAGACGAAAATAGCGGAAGATTTGGCGTATGAAGAGGTTCTGTTCAAATTTTGGATAAGAAGGAACATATTCTACGCTCGAGTTATACCTCAAAATCGAAAGTTTTGTGGAGGAACCACGATGTTGAGAAATGACTTGGGAGTTAGAATCTGAAATGAAATCAAGGTATCCTTACCTCTTGACATACCAGTCGTACCCTAATTTGAGGAAATTTCATAAGAAGGGAGGTTGTAAGACCCGACTTTTATAAATAAAGATGAATTTTTCTATAAATATTATTTTTGAATATTATGGAATAAATTTGATATAATGTTATAGTTGTGGGTAATATTTATAAATTTTGCAAAGTATCTGAAGTTGTTATAAAATATTAGTTTTGGTGGGGAATATTCTTTTTGTTAGGGAATATTAAATACAATGGCTCAATCATTGGTGGACCCCACAGCGAAATTATTGTCGGATTGAAAAACGACAAAAATATTTTATAAAAATAACGGCGGAGGTGTTCTGAATTAAAAGCTGTTGAACTACCGGTGGTAAAAAATGCGATGTCTGGCGTGGTTGCGTAGTAGCACGGTATTGATTATTGATCTTTACGTGAAAGTCACTTTCATTATGCTCGATTATTACTTCTGATAATTCTTTGCATCATATCTCTTATATTATTGATTCAATTATTGTCACGATTATCATACATATAATATGTTATAGTATTAAATCAATAATTGAGGCGACAAGTTATAAATGATTAATAATTGTTGAAAGATTAAATATGTGTTGATGAAAAAAAAAATGATTTGTGGTAAGTTTGATTATTTTATGGGGGCTCGTATGTCATCATCTAAGAGTCTCTTATCGATAGTATTTACCTAGTCGATAGTAATTACCTTCGTCGATAGTAATTACCTTTGTGAATAGTATTTACCTTCGTCGATAGTAATTACCTTAAATCGATAGTAATTACCCTTGTGAATAATAGTATTTACCTTAAATCGATAGTAATTACCTTCTTCGAATATAGTAATTACCCTTGTGAATAGTATTTACCTTAAATCGATAGTATTTACCTTCGTTAATAGTAATTACCTTTACGGACGTCGAACCACTTGTCGTTTCACATTCTGAGCGTCGAACCACTTGTCGTTTCACATTCGAGCGTCGAACCGATTAATCATTAAATGGCACTTGCCTTTTCACACGGCGGTCTTAAGCTAGAAATCTTCTATAAATAGAGGCTGAGGGCTTCATTATTTTCACAATTCATTCAAGCTATAGAGAGAAAATAGAGAGAATAAGAGAAAGAAGAAGAGTATTTTTTCTTACTGCTGCTGCGATATTCAATCTCTACCAAATGTAAGGGGTGTTATTCTTTCTTATTCATGAAGAAGAAGCTGTTGTTATTCCATTGCTTATTATTACATTGGAATAACTTTTGTATCTGTGATTTACCTATATACTTGGTGACATTCTTCTATTATTACATTGGAACATCACATGCATGTGTTTTACACTGGTTCCGTCTCTTTATTATTATTTTGTTGGAACATCACATGCATGTGTTTTACAGGACTGGTTAAAATCTTTATTATTATTACATTTGGAACATCACATGCATGTGTTTTTACACAGGACACAGTTAAAATCTTTATTATTACATTGGAATATCCTATCATGTGTGTTTTTTACCGGATGCAGTTCCATCTTTATTATTACATTGGAACATCCTGTTTGCGGTGTGAATTTCACGACTGGTTCCGTTATTTATTATTACATTGGAATAACTTTTGCATGCGATGATCTATCGCATGCATGGTGATTTCTTTTGTTATTCCATTCTTTATTATACCCAGTTGGTTAAAACTTTGACTTATATACTCCATGAAATTAGTGGAATATCCTTGATATTTGCGTTTCATCGATATCTTTTCATGGAAATATTCTTGATCATTCTTGAATTTTACTCTACTAAAGCGATGTCGTATTGATAATTTGGGCGTTAATAATTCTGGATAAAATAATTCTTGAACTTGTTTTATTGAATTCTTATATCATTGTCATCATCCTCATGTTTATATTATGTTGAAGTCATACATGGCACATGTAGTGCGTAGATGGACTTGGTATGATTATGACCGAGAGACTATTCGGTGTAATCATGGCCAGTAATATGTTACAAATGATGTGGTAAAAATCCTCGATTAGTAGTAGTGCATTGATGGGCCGATTGTTGGCATGATCATGACCATTAATGAATACCTGAAATATTCTTGGCACGTAGTGCGTGAATAATTGTGGTCGTGAATCTTAAAGAATATCCTTGGTAGTAGTGCGGGGGTGATTCGATGATGTGGAATATTTATTAAAAGTGAGTCTCGGCTATATATATGATGATGAAAAACCTTTTAAAACCAAAAAGATAGTAGACTTTATTTTCTACTTGACTCTTTTAATGGATTGCGTATTCATTTGCAGATTAAACTTGTTTATCTATTGTATTTTATCGGTTTAACATTATTGAAGACTATTGATAATTTATTACGCATTATCTTAGTCATAATATTTCTTCTTGGGCTAGTTGAGCTCACCCTTTCTTTCCTTTATTCTCTTGAGAAATGATAATATAAATTTGGGACGAGTCGGGAAGCAGTGATGGTCACGAAGATAGCATTAGTAGTCCTCACTATTACGTAAAATAGTGTGATAATAATTATAATGAGGACTTTTTGTTTGAGTTTGTATAATATCTAGTAGAAGCGATATTTGTATTTAAACTCACGATTTATGTCGTATTATACACGCAGTTATGTTAATAAGTTGTATTTAAATTACATACCATATAAGTGGCGACCCAAGATGGGTGATGTATACCTAAATTTTGGGGGCGTAATTACTTTATGAAGTCATCCTCTAGATTTCATCCTCCGATGCTTCTCTATAACATGACTTATAAGCCCACAAGGTCATCCTTCACCTATTGGATCAACAACACTATTATGATAGTGTTTACATGTAGTAGACTTACGGGCTCATTCTCTTCCATAAGGAAGTTGATTCATGATAGTGTTTAAATCGTTGAATTGAATGAAGAAGAAGGATGATGACTAGCTGCAGTTGTTATAGATGAGGAGAGAGAGAGAAGAAGTCGTAAATGGTATAACTAATCCCTAAATTAAGGAATTCTAATTGAATACTAATTACCTAAATTAAGGAATCCTAATTACACAAATATTGTAAATAAAGTGGGAAGTGTATTAGTTGTATAAAAATTTTATGAGTGGACTATTATTGTAATTATTTTTAAAAATGTAATAGAATATATAATTCACCTTTTTATATCCCTCAGTCTCCAAATTGATGTACAATTTATACCCATTATAAAAAATAAAAATAAAGAAAATAGAATAAAAAGTTGTAAATTTATCCATAACAAACCCACATGATTATATAAATATATAAAATAATAAATACTTTTATTATTTTATACTAATGAACCCCACTTAGTAACATATTTACCTTTTTATTTTATATATTTTATCTCGACAATTTTTACCTTTAGTTTTTCTTTTGAGGATGGAGGAAGTATATATATATATATATATATATATATATATATATATATATATATATATATATATATATTATTTTAATTAGTAAATAAATATGCAACCTTCACTCATAGTGTAAGCCCAACAACAATACTAGAGTTAAATAGATATGGACACACGAATAGGAAAACTATTTTGAGTGTCTAAAAAGTTCATGCACCACCAAAATATGGGATATACTGGTATACAGTATGTTTTTGTACAAATCCAGATACATAGTCATAAAGAAAGCTAGGGTACATACGCATGATCACTTGAGCATGAGTAACTTTTATTTCTCATTACTTGTGGAGAATTATTAAGGGTGTTTGGTTCAAGGTAAACTACTGATACACAACAAACTGTCGGTGAACATGACAAAGAGTTGCATAAGGTCGGGGGACATTTATGCTCTTGGCTCAGGGCAATTTTCTTCTTCATTTCCTTGACTCTTTAATCTCGAAACCATATGCTCAGATTTCTGCCCGGATAAGAAAGATCAACAATTAGATGGCACAAAAAAACCTTGATTGATAAGTTGACAAAGATATAATAGTCAAAAACAGCTCAATTATATACAAGTTTTTTGTACTTAAAAGAAGCTCTCAAGTACAAACCGTGCCACTTGGCATGACATCTTTACTATAAACGTTTTACTATAATTGCTGAGACAAGTAAGTCTCTTGAAAGTATATTTTCAGTTTGATGGTAATGGCAAAGTATGTAAAAGCATCTAGTTTTCTTTTATCGTGCTTGTTTCTGAGAAAGACAAAAAAATTTGAAGTCCGACATTTAGTATACAAAGATACAGATTATAGTATCGTTAGAGATTGCGACCTGATTTGGGAGCTAATATCTCTACATCTAAAGGGTGCAACTGTTAGAAGATGTTGAATCCAAGATGCAGTTCTAAACTCATAGTCCTCGCAGTGTTATTTGTTAACCCTTTTTCATCTGCTTTGGTGGTCTAGAAGTGAAGAGGTTGGATTATTCAGAAATAATCTGTTGGTCAAAAAGGGATTAATTCACATGTCTCATATGCAGTTGACACATTTTTCTGTTTTAATTTTGAGCAGACAATCTTGACTATTTAAGAATGTTTTGACTTAACTGCAAAGAAATATATCTCAGGTTAATAGATCAATTTGTCATAATAGAGCAATAGTTTGTTATCTATATGAATGCTCAGGAGGTAGGACTTTGCCAAGTCTACTCCTCCTTAATAAACTGGTGGTTTAAGGTATTATGTTGATGTATTCAAGGGGGCCTTAAAGCATAAGCTTAAATCTATTCCTCTAGGACGCTTCAATGATAGAGAAAGCGGGTTGAAAATAGATGGGAAATAGAGCCCTTAATTACTCTCTTATGAGGTGGTGTTTGAGTTGGTCTTATTTTTTCTCATTTGCTACATCTCTTTAAGACCCACATAAGTATTGCTGATAAGTCAAACAAGATGACCCCCTTTGTTAATGCTTCTCTTTAAGAAGTATTATTGATAAGTTAGAGATTAAATGACCCCATTGTTAACTATCTTCTTTAAGACTTCAGCAAGTAATGTTGACAAGTTAGAAGATGGCACTATGGCAGAGAATTTTTTATTGCTCAGACAAAGTGATGTTAGGAGAGACCACCTTGTCAATTGGGGAATAGTACCATTATTAGAAGTACAGATTTGGTCTTGGTAACTTGATTTACTTTGCACTAGATGAATACAAGTAAATGAAGTACTTATTTAATAAATGGGATATAACAATGGTTATAGTTTTACTCATGCGAGTCCGTTAACATTTATTTTTCAATAAAACCATACATATGTTCAGTTATCACACGCTACAACTGCTTCAGCTTTTATTATGTTACGCAAGTCAAAAAAATAAACTAGTTAAAAAAAAACACAAATTTAAAAGCAACACTGACCTGCTCTGAATAAGGTAAATACTTCCCATCAAAAGTCACAACTGCCCGATCCTTCCCATCCACACCTTTAACTTTATCCACAGAGCAGTAGAAGTCTATAGCTGACATGCTAAATAGGTATATAAAGAAAAGAATACAGATCAGATCTCATAAAATGGCTTTAATATTTATCAAGGAAATGTTCAAATCTTTTGGAACCAAAAGTCTATTTAAAACTCCGCCTAAACTGTTTGATTTACACATTCTATACGTACATTTTTTAAATCAGATCTACTTCTTCCACTAGAAGCTTATCATTATCTGAAGTTATTTGATTTGTGAAGTAAGTTCTACAAGTTGTTGAAAATAATTATTTTGGATGCTTGTATGTCATGACCTAGGAAGCAATTTGCCAATTTGGTATACTATTTTGACATGATGCAAACATAACGAATCTTAAAACATAGGACAATCTAGAGAGGACACTCCAGTTAAAAAATGTTTCCGAACTAAAATAGTAAGTGCATATAAAGAGATTGAAAGATTCGACATACACATGCGTTCCTTAAAAGTCTCATTTTTATTGTGCATAATTAACAACTAGTTATCTAGTTGTGATTGCACACTATTATGTTTGCATTTAACATGATGAAGGGAGGGGCAAAGGATATCAGCATCTTATCATATCAGTGAATTCAAATGTGATAACACCACAACAATCTACATGACATTCACATTTTCCTATTGACAGTCCAGTTGAAGATGCTTACTCACAATCAGACAGTTTCAGAAATTTAATAGATCCTCTATCTCATAAGAAAGTCAGCATGTTGAACAAGTTAGCCATATATTGGCAACGTGTTTGTGGGTAAGAATGAGATGGTTTCAAGTAAAAAATAACCAAAGCAGTTGGGAAAAATATATTGGATTAAAGAGTATTCTGAAATCTACAATGTCATTTCAACAAAAAATGAAAAGATAAGAAATTCTACTGCCTGATAGTTTTCTTTTGTACATATTATATATTTGAAAGAATGGAAAAAGAAAAAAGAGAAGATGAGTACTACTTTTCTCTTCATTTTCAATCCTTATACTGGATACCTCTTAACAAGTTCAAATGTAAAAGAAAACTATCTGATTGAGGCAAACTAATATGGTTCAAGTTAATCTTTGCTACTCAATTGTATTATGCATAGACAATTGTCTCGCCTATGTCTCAAACTTGATTAAATATTGAACTTTTGAATTTTCAAAGAGGTACATACAAACAAGAAACACGAAGCAGTCATATAGCACTCCAAACAAGGAATATAAAAAAGTCTATCTAGAATGAAAATGCTAATATCAAAGGCATCAAAAGAGAATTTATCAAACTGAAACTAGAAAAATTAACGAAGGACAAGTATCTTACATGCCATCCCCAAATTCCTCATTGATTATATCCTTGATGCTCTCCCCGAAGTGCATGACTGCTTCATTTAATCTATAAATTGGAAGTCAGCTAATAATTAACTGACAGCACAATAACTAAATCCATCAACAGAGATATTCAACAAAAAAGTTTAGACAGACTGTATATAACTTTAGGACAAAAGTTCAAAAGTTTAAAAGTTCAAAAGTTGTAAACTATATATAACTTTTACGCTTTAAAGAGAAATAATTGGTTAAAAGAATTTATTAAGATGAATAATACTGCACTAACAAAGTCTATTACCATTATTCAGATTTACAATCCAAAAGTATGCAAAATCAACCATTTGGATTTATGCATTGTTGGAGAATATTAAAGGATACAATCAAATGGAGAATGATAATAGTGGAAAAAAAACAGAAAAGTAATAGAAAGTCAAGTCCAAAGAAAGATCTTCTCCATCAACCGCAATTCTCCCACAATTTGCCTACATCCCAAAATCGTGACATCACTTTCAAAAATTGATCATCATCATGTCAAATAGTTCAATTATCAGATACAAATTAAATTTAGTTAATCACAATCCTTTCTCAACAAATTAAATAAAAGACTACAAGGTATTTCAGATACCAAAATTGATAGGCTTAAATTAGACATATACTATCAACAAAATACTGAAAACAAACCAAGTGGGGGAGGAAGTGCTACCTGTAAACAGTGGGTTCTTGAATCAAATTGGGGTTGTAGGATCTCATAGGTGGTTCCATCATCTCTTGGAGGAGAGACTCTGGCAGTTGGGGCAGAGCTGCCCGTAGTTTGGGGGCAGTATCGGGCTTGAGCTGAGCTTGTCGTTTCAAGAGCTGGGCAACGTAAACATTGGTCATACCGGTCTCCGCCGCAATCTGACCGTACGTCTTGCCGGACTGCCGCTTCACGGCCTCAATCGAGCTCACGATGCTTGCTTTTAGCTTTTCTCTCTCCATTTTCACTTTGCCACGTACGTACTTGCCAATATTCGTAGCCGACTGCTCCTTTATAAATGAACAAACTTTTCTTTTGGCTAAAACTACACTTTTTGGTCCAAACTCCTCCTTTATTTTCATTTTAGTACCGTAAACTTCTGGCAATTTCTAATTAATGACTACAACAAATACTCCCTCTTTTTCAAAAGATGATAAAATTGAGTAATTAAGATTAGAATGGTTAAAACATCTTAATAAATTAGATTATCTGAATGAAATAGAATCCGAATTTAAAAATATGTTTGATAACTAAAAAGTGTAAAATATTTAAATGACATTATTTTATAATTTTAACCCTCTAAGTTATTTAAAAATTTTATTTGAATGATCTTAAAATTTGAAATTGAAGTAGTACAAATCTTTTTTTACCAAATAAGATTCGTCTCTGATCGAATCACATACAGATGGTGAATTAAAAGACATTCAAATACAAACAAACACCACCTAAATGACCCTATTAACTATTTTTTATTTTTAATAAACATTCCCAATTTGGAGGGATATCGAACTTTTATACGACAAGCAACTGGAATATGCCCATGGCTTGAAATATAGTGTTCAAACTACTATACTCTAAGCAATGAATTAGCATAAAGAACACATTTGAAGCTACTTTCCTTGAAATTATATCTAAACTAAAACTTGTACACAATAATACAAATTTCAGTTTACAATCGCAATTTTCAAGGGTAAATAGCTCAAATAACACCAGAGATAAAACTTTATTGAATTCTAACATCCCATCATCAGCAAGTACAAATATTGTCTAACCCTATAAACAAATGAACACCAAATTAGTACCATGATCCCTCCCCCAAACCATATATCCAATTTTGTTACACATATCGCCATCTGCACTAATAGATCTCCATGCACAAAGTTTGAACCCGACCGGATTCCCGACTTTGCTCTTAAGAATGATCTTCAATTCCCATAATTCATTATATATATATATATATATATATATATATATATATATATATACAAGTATAAGAAAAAATCATCATCCTTTAATTATTTTTTTTCTTTCCCTTGGACATGTGAAAATTAAAATCATCTGATCCATTACCTCCTCCTTGCTAATTGAAATGTCCACTTCAAGAAATGATTAGCCCCTCTGTCATTTCTATGGCACAAAACCCTCAATATCGTATTAGGATCCGCTCTACTCCACCTTCCAGTTGTAGGTGGCATAGGCAGTTTTTGACCTGCCCCCACAACACCTATCCCACTAGCCTCACACGCCACGATACTAAAATCTTCCACAAGTTTCTCCGTCGACTGCCCCATCAGCGCCACCACGCCTTCCACCGTGTCCCCCTCCTTCTCCACCGTCTCCTCCGATATCAAACCTTGATCCCCGCAAGTAAAAACCTTCTTTAAATTATCAAAATCCTCCTCAATCATCCGATGATCCGCCCTAGTAAACACTCTATAACTTCCTCCCGCTAGCAAAACCATAAGATACGCCTCAAAAGCGGCCTTCATTACTTCTTTTATTGCGAGTGGTTGAACACGGTCAGCTACTATTGCACTTAGAAGAGTAAGGTTTTGCTTGAGTATCCTCAGAGCTGGCCGAATACGCGAATTCTCGACATCGTGCATGTATAAGCTGCCATAAAAAACGGAGTTCGAATCGAGGAAGATTAGGCGATACGCAGCTACTTCTGACATGTGTTGTGTGGCGGACTGGATGGATGAGCGCGTGTGCTCGAAGTAGGTGCTGGTGAGCTGGTGGCTGCGGTTGTTGAGGCGTTTGTTGCGGGGTGAGGGGATGATGCGAGGGGAGAGGGAGAGGGATTTGTCGAGCACGTGGAGTTGGGAGAGAAGGTAATGTAAGGTGTTGAGGCGGATGTAGAGGCGTTGGGTGCCACGGCTGGTTGAAGGGCGCGGGTTGTTGCCTTCGTTTGTGTCGTTTTGGGTTGAGATTTCGTAGCTGACTGTGCAAGGGCTGGCTTTCTTCCATAATGTGAGGAATTTTGAGTCTCGGTTGCACCGTGTGAGGGGAGGGAGGGTGGGGATATAGCTCTGTTTTGATCCTGATCAAGAAGATGATGAGGAACAATTCAAATAGTTAGTAATACTTTTAGTTTCTAAAAAAATAAATAAGGATTATGCGACAATAATGCATACGGAATATGGGATAGTAGATGAGACTATGTACATTAACTGTGAATTAACACAAGTAAATTTTTCATACCACAAGATGCCACAAATGTGGTGTAGTCTCGGAAGAGTTGCTCTAACCCATCAGCAAAAGTATGAGCTAAATCCTCTGCAATGCCAATTGGAGTCTCAAAGAATTCATCCACAGCTTGCCTGGCATATTTCATTAGCTCCACTGCTGAATTTGCATATGGCTCATTCTTTGACTTTGGATTCCATGTCTATATAACATGATAATTTGCAAACAAACCAATTAGTCTTCATTTACATCACATGAAAAATATGTGTTTTTTTTGGATCTCGATTAGTTTACACCAATTAGTTTATAATTTTTTTGATGCATTTGTTATATCAAATGTTTAGCAAATTAATATGGTGTATATGTTCCTAACCCACAAAAGGGCGTTACATGACACGAACAACAGAAAACTATAAACTTACATATATTAGAGTGTGACAATTTCATAGAAATCGTATCCATGTTTTAAAAAATATTATCTATATAATAAAGAAAGCACACTTACTTCATATTCTTTTTCTCTTTGAAGAATATCTTTTCCTCTCTTCAACGTATCTTGAATCCATTGCCTCATATATTTTACTATGATGGATTCGACTTCATAAGGAACCATCTCTCTCACAATAGTTTTGCCTCCATCTTCGCATTCAACCGAGTCCTCAACCACCATTTGAACCAAAACCTTTTCTAGCTTCCCTGCCCTTTGCAAAACTGCGATGGTCTCATTCGTTAGCGAGGACGTGCCAGCTAGATATTGCTTCAACAAAGTTCCATAACAACTATGTAGTGTCACAACTGCAACCCCGGCTGCAATAGGGTGCCATTTTTTGAGTACTAAACTATAGGTTTCCTTCTCCTTCGCTGCCAAATCCTCTGTGTCCTTGGCTATTTGAAGGAGGATATCGCACGGGTGTTGTACTTCAACTATGTTGCCATTGACATTTCCATCTTGTAGCATCTTTAGGATACATATCAAAGCGCGAGAAAGATGGAAAGACAAGTTTTAGATTGGTAAAATTAATGGAGAAAACATTAAAATTAAATAGTCAAATTAACACAATTCACCGTATGGTATTTGACCTAGCAGTATGACTTGCCTCATGGTTTCCATCGGGATTGAAAAACTAATGGAAGCTTGGAAATATGCAAATTAAGAGGGTACTTTTGGAAATTAAGCTAAGAATATTTTCCTCATCTTATATGCATGCTTATCTATAAGAAAAATGTTAATACATCTAAATCTAAATTGTTCTTTCGATAATGTGTCAATGATTTTACTGTTGAGATTCATAAATATAAAACGAGAACTCTTTTAAGTTTTATAATTTGCTAACTTAGTTAGAAAGATGTGACGTGCCAAATCATCCATTTACAAATTAATTTGGAGTATGTAGAATAACTGCTCTAATTAATCTACATATACATAACAAAATTTAAGAACGAAAGAAGAACTACTAGCTTCAAATGGAGAACCTACCTTTGCGAATGCATTTCTCAACGAAGATCGAATATAAATATCAGCCCTATTCCCAATTAAATCCGAAGCTATATCCCTTTTCTCTTGTGCAGCTGCAGCATAACCCGGAACATCTTCTTCCAATATCTTTGTAGACGAAAAAACCATAGGCAAAATACTCTCCATCAACCCAACTTTCCCCTTCTTAAAATTACCATGATAATCCAACAACCTATTCTCACACCACCTTTTCATAGAAGCCAAAGTCCACCCCAACATCTTCACATACATAGGCTCCCTATCTACTTTCTTCGCATCATTCGCCACCTCCGCCAACATAGCTAACGCCGCCCCAAGAAGATCCCCCTCCACTTGTCCCGTGACAATGTATTGTTCAAATAAAACCCAAGTAAAACACAAGTTATGTATTGACCTATTAATCTCCAATGTAGTCCATGTCTTTTTCATTAACTCTAACAGCTCATCGACTTCGTCAAGTACTAATGTCTCGTCTCTTGTGTCAAAAATGGCGCGGAGGAGTGCGATGTATATGTGGACATTTAGGGGGAATCCGTCGGCCCAGTGGCAGATGTCGGTGGGGGAGCCGTCGAGGCTTCTCCATGATAAAGAGACAATACAGTTGCATAGGGTTCTCATGGTTTCGGAGTTTTTGCCGGTGTCTATGGGTTTTGTCTCGCAGGCGTTGATGATTTCCGTGAATCGGAGGGCAAATTCGTTGGATTTGTCTACTGGGACTGCTGGGTGGAGGAGGAGGCCGGCCTCGAGGAGCTTGAGCTGACGCTTTTGCCATAAGTGGTACTCGGCAGGAGTGTTGAATTCGGATGGCTTTAGATGGCGGAGGAGCTCTAGT
The DNA here is from genome assembly GCA_020205615.1 of Panax quinquefolius. NCBI lineage: Eukaryota > Viridiplantae > Streptophyta > Magnoliopsida > Apiales > Araliaceae > Panax > Panax quinquefolius. The sequence continues at coordinate 20,159,814 of CM035151.1, forward strand.
GGGAGGATTATAGTTTCTGCCCTCCTGCCCATCTGCATATATACATAGACATCACAATGGTGAATTCATAGCAAAAAAATACGTTTGTCTAGAAATTAGAGTCTCACGTTAAGATTAGCTAGTCATAATAAATAAATTGATTAGATACCAAACTTGTTCTCAATTTTTTTATATACAAAAAAAAAATGGGATGTATTTATTTTTCTGTAAATATGTAATGCAGGAAGTTTAAGAAAGCTGACAAAAGACTGGACTTATGTTAACGTAGATTTTAATATTAAGAGTTCAATTTATTGTTAAGAATGTACATTTGTGAACCTTCCTAATATATAATATTAGGCATGCAATCATGCATATTAACTTATTTATTTATCGCCTTTTTATCATGACCCTCCATCTTCACCCCTTGATTTTATGAACTAAAAGGTGCATGTTAAATAATTAAAAAACAAAAAAAATATAAATATAAAGATATGTTTTATTTGAATAATATTTTTTTAAAGTTATATATATATATAATCATGAACGGTTACAACTTTTAATAATTTATTATTCAATTTATTACGCATCTAGGATTTTTTTTCATATAACCAGATGAACTGAAAATGGTGTGAAAGAGGAAAGAGGAAAGAGGAAAGAGGAAAGAAAGAAAAAAGTGGGAACTGATTTGATTTTTTCAAGGGCACTGATTTTTGTTTTTAATAGAGTTATGATTTTTGACCCGTTTAATATGTGTACGGGTCGAGTGGACTCAATTGAATGTCGAAGACAAGCCACCTCACTATTTACATATCATTTTCTTTATTTTTTTAAGCCATTTAACGTCGGTAAACAAAATCACAGGGGGTAAAGGTGTTTTTTTGCAGTTTTATAACTATTGCCTTAATTACATGCATGAATAATGAACATTATTAGTTTACATGTATTCACATACTTGGCCAACAAGAGTCCTCATGAGCGTTTTGCGCAGCCTATTATCGCTCTGATCCGACACCTTCATCTGCTGCCTCATGATCTCCGCCGACGTGAGCGGCCGCCTCTGCCTCGGCGACGGCACCGTACTAAATGCAAACGTGGGACTCCCCGATCCTGAGCTCGGATCCCGAGGCGAATTCGGGTTCGACCCGCACGAATTGGTCCTCCTAGACCTAGCTCGTTTCAACATTTTCAACCCCAATGCTCTTTTTATCCTGCTGGTCACCGCCATCCCCACCCCAGGCCCTTTCACCGGTGACCCCGGCATTCCGTCCCCACTGCCGTCCGAGGGATAATACGTTAGGGCATTCCGCCCTCCGAACCCTGGGGACGACCGACATGCCGTGAAAAATATCTCGTAGGCGGCCATGCGGAGGTCATCCCGGTCAAGGCCGTCTAAGTTCCCGAATGGCCAGACGAGGTCGTTGACCATAGCCTCGTCATTTTGAAGCATGTTGGTTATATATAATTAATCGATTTTAGGTAGTTGGGGCTGAGTAGGCGGCCTCCGGCAAGAGGATTTATCGTTAAATAGCCGGCGGAAGGGCCCTGGGAGAGAAACCACGCATTCTTTATAATGAATGAGAATGGAAAAAGAGGAGAGACGATAGAGAGAGAGAAAGAAAAAAGGTTGTTTCCTTGGCAATGAGAGAGAGGAGGAGTTGTGGTTGGTTTTGGGCATGGTTGTTTTGCGAATAAAACGAGAAAAATGTAAAGGTGATCGCAATCCTATTTTAATTTGCATTAGTCTTCCGAATATTTCTGAAGTTTACATTTTTCATTTCTTTTTATTCATGTTTTTAAAATAAAAATATATGTATAACCTACATTTAAAACTATAAGATTATAATTGATTTTTTTTAAAGTTAATTAATACATTTTTAAATTTAAAATTGAGACAAAAATATTAAAATCTACGAAAAATAAATTTTTCAATGAGTAATAATATTTTTAAATAATTTACAATTTTATTATTATAATAAATTCATGTTAATTTAAATTTAAAAATATCTTAATTAAAATAAGTAATTATATATATTACATCCATTCAAGCTTCTTTATTTTCATGAAACTCCTTTCTTAGTCTTCATTTATATATATATATATATATATATATAGAAGTTCTTTAATCTTGTAAATAAATATTAATAGATTAAGTTAATTTGTTAATATTTTGTCTCACTAAATTAAATATTTTTTTCTAATTATGTAATATTTATATTACATAATATTACTCAAAAAACAAAGTCCTACAATTGGACCAATGAATCCGGCTTCCAATATATAAGTTGAAGACTAAAATAATTAAGATATGGAATGAATAATAGAAATGAAGATTAAGAAAGTCAAAGATATTATAATTAACCTTTTTGACCTTATTTAATTTTCAGTCACCAGCAAAATTCCACAGCCCTTTGATGGCCATGTGAATTTAGCGATCTCTAAACTAACCACGTTGCCTCCAGAGAAATTATTAATATAAAAAAAAATATAGTAAATTGAAAGATGAAAAAAACTAATATAAAAAAATAATATAGTAATATAACTTAACTTATAGAGGTAAAAAAAAAAAATAATATGACACGGTTCCATTAAATAGTCCATTATATTTATATATATATATATATATATATATATATATATATATAGGATCAAAAGGATCAAGTGAATTAACATATATGAGAATATTTTAAATAATAGAATTTTATCAAAGCAGCGTAGTTTTTGATAAGGCACGATGGGATTTTTGTAAATACCATGCCACCGCGTATTTACAAAAATGCCACCGTGTCTTATCAAAATTACGTCGTTTTGATAAAATTCTATTATTTAAAGCGTTCTATTTAAAAAATTCTACTCTTGATCCTTTCTATATATATATATATATATATATATGAGATTCCATCCACAAAGAACCCAGGTTGTTGGGAAAGAACCCATTTTGGCCAGGCAGTCATCGTGGATGGAATCCTATATATATATATATATAATAGATCGGAGTTAGGACACGATCAAAAGCGTATATTTTTTTGACTTTTTTTTAAAAAAATAACTAAAAAATATTTAATATTTTATGGGCTGAAATTTTTCATATCTGATATTTTTGGCGTGTTTTGGATACTATACAAAAAATGGTGAGTACGATGCGCACGGGCATGCACCACCATATTTTGTTATATCGTACTCAAATCACACCCAAAACATCAGTATTATGAAAAATTTCAATTCCATAATTTTTATTTATTTATTTTTAATTGTTTTAAAAAAACAAAGCAAAAAAAAATGTCCGAATTTTGGTCCGATCCGAAAGTCCAGACCTGATCCGACCTCTCTCTCTCTCTCTCTATATATATATATATATATATATATATATATATAAGAAAGTGGGTTGATGAATAGATTATTACATATTAAAATTTTATTTTAGGCATTTTTGAATTTTTGGTTAATTAAAATGCAATGTTAGAAATTAATACGCAAGACAATTAAAAATTTAATTACGCAATATACATAGATTTGTTTGGTTCACAACAAACATCCCTCATATGTTGTAACGTCCAGTCTTAAGCTCTTCTCTAGGACTTCAGATTCTATTACTCCCAGTAATAAATACACTTTCAACAGGCGGAAAAGCTTTTACAAAGTTTATAGACATACTTACTGTGACGCCCTCAAAATTAGGTATACATCACCCATCTTGGGTCGTCAGATACATGGTACAGAATTCAAATACAACTTACTAATACAACTGTCGTGTATAATACGACAAAATATAAACTGTGAGTTTGAATACAATTATTGTCTACTAGAGATTATACAAACTCAAAAGGAGTCCTCATTACAATTATTATCACACTATTTCACAAAATAGTGAGGACTACTAATCTTATCCTCGGACCATCACTCAGGTTCCCAGACTAAATCCCATTATATTCTCATTTCACAGAGAAACGGTGAAAAGAAAGGGTGAGCTTTCAACTAGCCCAAGATGAAATATTATGACTAAGATAATACAAAATAAATTATCATTAGTCCCCAACAATATTAAAGCGATAAAATATAATAGACATCAAGTTTAATCTGCGGTGAACATCTGATCCATTAAAAAGAGTCAGTAGAAAATAAAATCTACTATCTTTTATGATTTAAAAGGTTTTTCATCACTTTATTATCATTTGAGACTCGACAATAAATAATCCACATCATAAAATCATCCACGCACTCTGGGCCGAGGATATTCTTTAGTATCACGATCACGAAGTATCCATGCTCTACGGACCAAAGATAATCGTGTTTTCATCAACGGTTCTGATCATGCCATAAAATAATTCATCTTTGCACCCTTGGCGAAGAGAATCCATAGCCATAATCATACAAAAAGCGTCCCATCAATGCACTACGGGCGATGAGGACTTTTTTTTCACATCATTTGTAACATTACGGTCATGATTATCTTAAGAATAATCCTCAGTCATAATCATATCAAGTCCATCTATGCACTTCTGAGCCACGAGATGACTTTCAACATAATATAAACATGAGGATGATGACAATGATATAAGAATTCATAAAAACAAGTTCAAGAATTAATTTGTCCGAGGGAATCGATAAGGTCCAAATTGTCGACATGATACTTGTTTGTAGAGTAAAATTCAAGAATGCTCGGAAGAATATTTCCACGAAAAGATCTTTGGATGAAGCGCAAAATATCGAGGATATTCCACTAATTTCATGGAGTATAAAAGTCAAAATTTTAATCAATTGAGTATAATACCGAATGGAATAACAAAAGATATCACCATGCATGCGGTACTTGCGCATGAGCGGTTATTTCAACGAAATAATAATAACGGAAACAGGTCGGTGAAATTTACAAGCGGGATGTCAACGAGAATAATAAATGCGAATAATAAATGATGGAACCGGTCCGGTATATATATATGCGAGAATATTAAAGGCGAGAATAATAAAGGCGGAATAATAAAAAATGGAACCAGGTCCAGTATTATAGCATGAGAATGAGGATATTCCTAAAGCGAGAATAATAACGATAGAATATTAGAAGAATGTCACCAAGTATAGGGTAGCCCGCATATACAGGTTATTCCAACAGAACAATAAAGAAATGGAATAATAGAAGTTCTCTTCTTGAATACAAAAGAATAATATCACTTACCATAAAATAATACTTGATATAAGAGTAGTGAAGTAGCGAGAAAACTTTTCTTCTATCTCTATAGTCTCTCTATAGTTTCTCTCTCTAGAGAGTTCGATGAATTAAATAAAAAAATAATGAAGGAATGAGCTTATTTATAGAAAAATAGAATGCATAATAACTAATCCATGAGCGGTCCAGTTGATTTACTTTAATCGACGGTCCATATTTAAAGAAAAATCTTTTAAATAAAATATAATATATTCTATTTATATAAAAGATTTTTACTATACAAACACTATCTGCAGGCACTATGCAAACACTATCATAATAAAATATAATATATTCTATTTATAGAATAACTTTAACAAAGTATTACATTTTATATAAAAAGATTTTACTATGAAAATACTATGCGTAATAGAATATAATATATTCTATTTATAGAATAACTTTAATAAAGTATTCTATTTTATATAAAAAGATTTTACTATGCAAAATACTATATATAATAGAATATAATATATTCTATTTATAGAATAACTTTAATAAAATATTACGCTTTATATAAAAAGATGTTTTACTTTTTATTACGTTAATAATACTGAATAAAATAAAACTTCTAAATCGTGAATAATTGAATCGAATAATGTGAGATCTTATCGTGAACTTATTGTAGCAATAATTGAACAAAAGCGGTGACTTCTCACATAAATATCAATAATCAATCTTTGTGTGCTCTTATGCAACAACGCGTATTCTTGTACTTTTTACTACTCTGAGTAGTTCAACGATATCAACGGTAAAACTTCCGCCGTTATTTTCAATAAAAAATTTTTTGTCGTTTTCTCGATCAAACAACAATTCCGTTAATAGGGGTCCACCCAGATGATTGTCTTGTCGTCTGAATATTTCTGTTTAAAACGAATATTTCCAGCCAATCGAATATAATATGACAACTTGCATACTTTGCAAAATTTATAAATATTACCCACAACTATAACATTATCTCAAATTCACACCATAATATAAAAAAATTATTTGAAAAAAATTAATTCTTTATTCATAAAATCTGGGGTTTACAATTTCCCTCCTTATGGAATTTACCCCTCAAAATTTACGTGCGATACACAGTATCTTAGAAACGGTGAGGATACCTTGACTTCATTTCGATTCTAACTTTTGAGGTATAACCCTTGAGTGTTGGATCGATTCTTCTTATCGAAGATTTTAACACGAGATCTCATCGTTAAATCATCCATTTATCTCGTCCAGATTCTAAATTAATAATGTGGTTGGGTCATCCACATATTTACGTAACATTGATCGTTAAAAATGTTATGAGCCTTGACATACTTGGCGGTAAAAGCGAGTCTATAAGCCACGGTTCCTACTAAATCGAGAATTTCAAATGGGCGAATTAAATCGAGGGTTGAGATTTCCTCTCTTGAATGACTCTTGCTTCTAGAATAACATACTCTTGAACCTTCTTCTTCACATTCATCAGATTGGGTATATAGCTTGAGTGTCTTTAACTTTATCGATTAAAGTTGATTTTACTCGTATATTCGTTATCTTCACGTGGGTCCCTAGAGTCTTTAACTCTATCTTCATCATTTTGCAAGTTATACTAAATGAGTCTTTGTGTTAACAACATCGCACTTATAAACGCATCGATCTTACTTTCAACATGTTAGGCTACCACGTTAAATTTTTCCACGATGATATTGAATGAATCGATCGTAATCTTGATAGCTTTCGAGTCAGCGTCTTTGGCGCGTTATCGTTTATTTAGGTTGAAGAAATATTTGAGGTTTAAGAAATGGGTTTTATCTTTGGTGTCGATACAAAATTCGATTTCACGCTCTCAGGGTATGCTAAGAAGTCTTGAGAATCGTCGAGATTTATTAATGATAGAAATATCATTCAAAACTATTACTCTCATCGAAGACTTGGATAAGTCGTCACATTGATACCAACCGTGACTTCTATCCCTTAACCTAGATAGCACCTCATAATGATACCTATCAACTTGTCATCGTCATTCACGGCGTCGCTTTCTGAAAAATCGGCTTCGGTGCATTCCACACGAAAGTCATCAACAAAAGGATCGGGGCTCTTTACTTATGACTTGATATGACAAAGATTGAATTTAGTGGTTTGGTTGCTTGAATTCGTATAACAGGTTGGTTAGGAATATGAAAGCTAACAACCTGACGAAAAACATGATGAGTAGTTAACCAATCTTTTAAAAAAAAACCACATCAAAGGCAAGTATTTTCAAAGAGATAAGATCGACGAATAGCGTGAAAGTGTCGATTTGAATCAAACAAGATTTATAAATGTGGAGGTAACGAAGGTTTCTCCCAATGGAGTTTCAATAGATAAATCAAAGTTTAACTTATCCGAGTTAAGTACAAACATTGAACACTGACTAGGTGAAATAAAAGAGTAAGTAGAACAGGTATCTAACACGGTATGAGACTTAAAGAGCTTATGATTAACTTACGTGATAATTTTATTCGGGCTCCTCGTCACGAGAAAAAAAATGCTCTCTTTAAACTACTGGCTTTGGCTTGTGCAGGACATCCTTTGGCATCACTATCCCATTGGACTTGACTTCACCATACGATAAAATTGAGCTAGGTGACCTTCTCTTCCATGATTAAAACACGCTTTGGATTGTTGCGTATAGTTTGAGACGGATGTGTCCCTCTTGTCGCATTTGAAACATCTGACCGGTGGTCGTTCTTCTTCCTTTGAAGCGGGTCTTTGATGCTTGAAAGCGTCTTTACGTCATTGTTGAACCTTCTCTTCTTGAAATGTCCATTCTTATTGTCTTGGCCATGATTACCACCGAAATGGTTACCATTCTTGGCATGATAATATCCCCCACGATGGTTATCATTGTTTCGATGACCGTTGCCACCGGTATGATTATTATCGTGTTGTTGGTCGTTGCCTTTTGGTTGTGCTGACTCATTATCGCGCTCCAATAACTGAGCCCTATTCACAACATCTGAATATAAACAAAGTTTGTGAGAAATGAGGTATTGGCGTATATCGGGTTTCAAACCTCGCCAAAAACATTAAGCGTCATTCGCTCCTCATTATCGACCAAATGGGATGCAAACCGGGATAACTCATGTAAACTTAGCCTCGTCTTTGCGACACGGTCATATTATTTTGCTCCGACTTGATGAATTCTACCTCCTTCATGTGATGAATACTTTCGGGAAAAGTACTTGTCGTTGAATAATTCTTGGAACTTCTCCCAAGACATCTTGAGTCGTCGGTGTTGGAGTCGTTTCTGATTCCCACCATGATCTCCTTCTTCACGCAACGTAAAGGTGGCGAATGGAACCTTTTGCTCCTCTGAGCATTCAAGACATCAAATATTTTGGTGTCTGCTTTATCCATGTCTCACTTTAAGTGGTTACGGCTTTCCCAAAAACTCCGGTGGTCCCACTCCTTGAAGCTGCTTAGCGGTGACCAACCGTGGGTTACCATTGTTTCCACTGCATTATGAATGAGGGCGCCTTAACGCCCATTGTTGCATGAATTGCATAAAGCCTCTTACCATCCCATTATTCGCCATTTCATCGGTGTTATTGTTTTAATGAGGAGTATTGTCCTCTGGTTGCACATTATCCACGATTATTGATCTGTGGAGACTCAGCGGTCTCCTGTGCTCCATTGATAATCTCAACATTCTCGGATGCCATTTTCAAACAACGCCACAAAACAAGGGTTAATTAACATATCACATATTATCCCTATACTTTGTGAGCCAATTAAATACCAAATAAACTTAGGTAGGTCATACTAGCGAAGAATTCCCGTCTCTCCCTCCTAGTTCTTATCTCACATCTTAGCGGGGATCATATCCTAAGCTTTGATACCAACTATGGCGCCTCCAAAATTAGGTATACATCACCCATCTTGGGTGCGCCAGATACGTGGTACAAAATTGAAATACAACTTACTAATCTGACTATAGTATACAATACGACAAAACATAAAGCTGTGAGTTTGAATATAATTATTGTCTACTAGAGATTATACAAACTCAAAAGGAGTCCTCATTACAATTATTATCACACTATTTCACAAAATAGTGAGGACTACTAATTCTATCCTCTGGACCATCACTCCGTTTCCCAGGCTAGTCCCAACTATATTCTCATTTCACGAAGAGAACGGTGAAAAGAAAGGGTGAGCTCAACTAGCCCGATGAAATATTATGACTAAGATAATGCGAATAAATTATCATTAGTCCCCAACAATGTATTAAACCGATAAAATATAATAGACATCAAGTTTAAGCTGCGGTGAACAAGCAATCCATTAAAAGAGTCGAGTAGAAAATAAAATCTACTATCTTTTATGATTTAAAAGGTTTTCATCACTTTTTATCATTTGAGACCCGACAATAAATAATCCACATCATGAAATCATCCACGCACTACGAATGGCGAGGATATTCTTTAGTATCACGACCACGAATTATCCATGCTCTTCTGGGGCGAAGATAATCGGGTTTTCATCAACAGTCTGATCATGCCATAAAACAATTCATCTTTGTACCCTTGGCGAAGAGAATCCATAGTCATAATCATACCAAAAGCTGTCATCAATGCACTACGGGCGATGAGGACTTTTTTTTCACATTATTTGTAACATTACGGTCGTGATTATCTTAAGAATAATCCACAGTCGTAATCATACCAAGTCCATCTATGCACTATAGGCCACGAGATGACTTTCAACATAATATAAACATGAGGATGATAACAATGATATAAGAATTGATAAAACAAGTTCAAAATTAATTTGTCCGAGGGAATCAATAACGTCCAAATTGTCAACATGATACTTCTTTGTAGAGTAAAATTCAAGAATGCTCAAAAGAATATTTTCAAGAAAAGATACTGGATGAAGCACAAATATCAAGGATATTCCACTAATTTCATGGAGTATAAAAGTCAAAATTTTAATCAACTGAGTATAATACCGAATGGAATAACAAAAGATATCACCATGCATGCGGTACTTCGTATTGACGGTTATTTCAACTAAATAATAATAACGGAACCAGGTCAGGTGAAATTCACACCGATAGGATGTCCAACAGAATAATAAATGCGGAATAATAAATGATGGAACCCGAGTCCAAAGGCGTATAGACAGAACGAGATATTAAACCGCGAATAATAAAAAGCGGAATAATAAAAAAAATGGAACCGGTCCGTCGTAGTATAGCATATAGGGGATATTAAACGGAGAATATTAAAGCGAATAATAGAAGAATGTCACCAAGTATAGGGTAGCAGCGTATCTGAGTTATTCAACGAAACAATAAAGAAATGGAATAACGAAGTTCTCTTCATGAATACAAAAGAATAATATCACTTACTAGTAAAATAATACTTGATATAAGAGTAGTGAAGTAGCGAGAAAACTTTTCTTCTATCTCTCTATAGTCTCTCTCTATGGTTTCTCTCTCTAGAGTTCGATTGAATTAAGAAAAAATAATGAAGGAATGAGTTTCTATTTATAGGAAAATAGAATGCATAGTAACTAATCCATGAGCGGTCCATTGATTTACTTTAATCGACGGCCCGTATTTAAAGAAAAATCTTTTAAATAAAATATAATATATTCTATTTATATAAAAAGATTTTTACTATACAAACACTATTATCTGGAGCACTATGCAAACACTATATCATAATAAAATATAATATATTCTATTTATAGAATAACTTTAATAAAGTATTACATTTTTTATAAAAAGATTTTACTATGCAAAACACTATGTCGTAATAGAATATAATATATTCTATTTATAGAATAACTTTAATAAAGCATTCTATTTTATATAAAAAGATTTTCTTATCGCAAAACACTATATAATAGAATATAATATATTACATTTATAGAATAACTTTAATAAAGTATTACATTTTATATAAAAAGATGTTTACATTTTTTATTACGTTAATAATCTGAATAAAACAAAACTTCTAAATCAACAATAATTGAATCGAATAATGTGAGATCTTGTCGTGACTATTGTAGCAATAATTGAACAAAAGCTGAGGTGACTTCTCACATAAATATCAATAATCAATCTTCTTGTGCTTCTACTATGCAACAACGCGTATTCTTTGTACTTTTACTCTAAGTAGTTCAACAAGTATCAACGGTAAAACTTCCGTAGTTATTTTCAATAAAATATTTTTGTCGTTTTCTTAATCAAATGATGAATTCCGTTAATGGGGTCCACCAATGATTGTCTTGAGTCGTCGAATATTTTCTGTTTAAAATGAATATTCCCCGACCAATCGAATATAATATGACAACTTGCATACTTTGCAAAATTTATAAATATTACCCACAACTATAACATTATCTCAAATTCACACCATAATATAAAAAAAATTATTTTGAGAAAATTAATTCTTTATTCATAAAATCTGGGGTTTCACACTTACAACTATTCTCAACTAACTATTTTGGATAGTATATAAGCTTCTTTTGAGTTCAGTTTTATTCTATAATCTGGTCTTGAAATAACATCCTCTTCTTGACTATACTAAGACTCTGGTCTTGATCGAAGAATTACTCTTTTCATAGATAGATAAAATAAATTAACTCTACTCTTTTTCCTTTTACAAAGTGTTTGACAGAATATTACTTCTTAAATAAGCAGATACAATTCAGCACAAAATATATAAAAATTTAAATAACTTTTATATTTAAGGGTTATACAAAAAAATGGTCTTTTGTGATGTCTCAAATCCATCATATAAATTCAAAAAATTATTACAAAAAGTTTTTGTGTTGATTTTAGCCGTCACGAAGGTCATCTTGTATACCCCATCATGAAAGCCTTTTTGTGATAGTTTTGATAATCACGCAAACGCTTATTGGTTTTGATAATCATGCAAACGCTTAGTGCTTTTGATAATCACGTAAACGCTTAATGCTTTTGATGATTAATACAATCACATTAACACGTAATATATTGTGATTGTCAAAGTCATCACAAAAAAATACATGACTTTAAGGAACAAATGTAAGAACGTGAATATCTTTTCACAAACAATTTATTTCACTATATTAACTGTATCAAATGTTATTTATAGGATTCGAACCCTCCCCCATTTTCAAACTAAATAACAAGTATTATCACTACACTAAAACCCATATCATGATTATAATTTTAAAATAAAATATAAAAGGAAACATATGTGAGTTGACTTACTAAACAAAATTAGTCCCACATAAGATTTGGTGATTGCAATGACAATCACAAATACTCTATAATGATGGTAAAATTAGTCATCACTCAGAATCATCATATATTTTATTGTTTTGTGATGGCTTGAAAATTTCATCACAAAATACCTTTTTTTTTGTAATTGTAAATAAAAGTTGTTACAAAAATCTATATTTTTTCATGGTTGTTATGACTAAGGGTGTAAACGAGTCGAACCGGAGCGAACAGAGAGTTACTTGAATTTGACTCGAAATGATAAATTTGTACTCGAATTCGGCTCGAATTCGAATTATATTTGAAAAATCCTATTCAGATTCGACTCAACTCGAATATTTATTACTCGAATTCGATCCGACTCGACTCAAATATTTATTCAAACTACTCGCGAGCTTCAAATTCAAGCTTGAATTCGAGTCTTCACATAATAACTAGTTTTATAATAAATATAATTATAAATTGAATTTGTTATTTTACTTAAAAATAAAAACAAATATTTATTATTACACTTTACAAATATAAAATCACAATTAAAATTAAAAACAAAACAAAATAATAACTAATTATCCTAATTTAATTTAAATTTGTATATATTATAAGAGAATGTATCAAACATGTGACGCCCCCAAAATAGGTCCATTCCATCCAACCCATTCTGAGTTGCCAAATACATGGTACAGAAATAACTACAACTTTATTAATACATTTGTAAATGCAAAATACGACAACATATATCTTGTGAGTTTAAATACGAGATATTGCCATCTAGACAATATCCACATGAAAAATAAATCTCCATCACAATTATTGATATATTATTTTACAAAATGGTGAGGACTACTAAACAACTCTCTCTAGAACCTTCATTCCATACCCCATTAAGTACTGCCATACATTTTACGCCTCCCGAGAAGAAAAATGGAACAAAAAGGAAAAGGGTGAGCTCAACTAGCCCAAGAAAGAATATTATGACTAAGATAATATACAACAAATTATCGTTAGTCTTCAACAGAAAAAAATCTAATAGAATACAATAGACAACCGGTTTTAAATCAATCTTGGCGGTGAAATAATAATTCATTAGAAGAGTTAAGTAGAGAATGAAAACTACTATCTTACATATATGAATTTAAAAGTTCATCGTCTATCTTTTATCCTTGTAACATCAATCAATATACATACGGAATCAAATATTCATCTTTTTTTACTACTGGGCCAAAGATATTCATCGATTAGTCGTGTTCATCTAAACACTGTTCATCTTTGCACTACTACGACGAAGATATTCATCGAAATCATTCATCTTTGCTACGGGCCAAAGATATTCAATAATATCATCATTTAAGGCGAGGATGATGAAAAATATTTTAAAAAAGCGAATCCGATTGAAACAAAATGATAAGGATTAAGGATTAAGGATTAAATACTTTGTTTTATCCATGTCCAAAATACCTCAAAATAATCATAGTGGTGTAAAATTGAGAATGATCAAAACATGGATACAATCAAAGCTAGTATCCACAATATATATTTTAGAGCGAAAAGGAAAATTTTCATTTTTCGATGAATAATGCATCGTAGTATCGTGAATAATCTGGTATCGTGAATAGTAACTCAGACACCAAAAGTTCCAAATTTGATAAAAACTTGGATCGATATTTGACGTAATGATATTGAAGAAATAATATCATTACTGAAAAAAATAATATCCCTTACCTCGAAAAGACAATTACTTAGTTAAAACACTTGGGATATAGGTTATGACTTGAACTTGCAGTATAGCAATACTCAAAGTATACTCAAAATACTCACAAGAATACGCTCGATAATATAGAAAAAAAACTTGAGTTTACGGTGTGATTTTCAATTCTAACCTAAGCACCTATATTTATAGGAAATTGCTTAGAACACAAAGCGAAAAATTTAATATAATAATATTATATATATTACAAATTCTCTATGCACACTTAGCATCTGAAATCGACAATCTTAACACATGTTAAATGAGTCCCAACAATGTAAAAAACGTTTTGTAATTAAAATATTTTAAACTTCCAAAATTAATTATTTGAAGCTTGAACTTCATAATTCATAATAAATAGCCCTTTTATCGGAAAATTGAATCTCACGACTTTTTATAGGAAATTCAATTCTCTACAACTTTGCGGAAGAAATTTTCCAAATTCCAAATGAAATTGATCAAAAATCCATAAACGGACTATTTTACATGCTATAATCAAATTTCAGTCAATAATTGTGTCCACCAACACACAAAATACGTGTTAAACATTTAATACCACAAAAATATTCTTCCTCCTCATATACTCATATATCCCACATTCATTATAAAAATATCACCATTAATATATTATTAAAATAATATATTTAAATGAATTATTTTATTAGAAAAAGATAAATATTAATTTTCAACAATTGTCACATTAAAAAATTTTCCATCTATATCCACATAAAATCAATATTTTCCTCATCATATAAATTAATAATTAATTATTCACAAATAATATTCTGAGAATCACGATCTTGGCAACCAGTAGTTCCCTGGAAAGAGGGGCTTTCGAATAAAGATTTCTCCTTACTAGCGCCTTGATTAGGTGACCAAACCTCTCCTTAGCATGAACTTTCTAGACATTGCCAATAATGTTGTCTAATAATATTATTCGGATAATATGAATCATTGCTCTAGATAATGGAAAATCTTTGTGTAATGACAATTTATTGAAACAACGACAATATAAAATATCAACGCGACGATTATTGAATCAATAAAATAAAATCTTGAGCGATAATTACTATAACAATTATTGAGTAGTGCCTTCTTCACGTAAGAATCGATAATTGGTGCAATCTGGTGTCTTCTTTTGTTCAACAACGCGTATTAGTGTGTTTTAACCATCGGTATTCCAATGATATTAATTGTGTAACAACTCGCCGTTATTTATAAAAACTTATATTTATCATTTTCTTCATCCAATCGCTTTCCGTTATGGGGCCCACAAAAGACTGCTACTGTCAGTCTTTAATATTCCGACAAACGATGCGAATATTCCACGACTGAAACGAATATTCCTCGACAATAATGAATATTTTATAACCACTTGCTTATTCGAAATATTTAAGTATTTTACCCATAACTATCCACATTAATCAAATCAACCCTTACTATTTCAAAATAATAAATAGAGGAAAATAAATTTCATTTATTAATAATTTGGGGTCTTACTGACCTCCCTCCTTATGAAATTTTGTCCTCGAAATTGACGTCGTGCACAGTGTAAGACCCCAACTTTTATAAATAAAGATGAATTTTCTATAAATATTATTTTTGAATATTATGGAATAAATTTGATATAATGTTATAGTTGTGGGTAATATTTATAAATTTTGCAAAGTAAGCAAGTTGTTATAAAATATTCGTTTTGGTCGGGAATATTCTTTTGTCTGGGAATATTCGCATGACTTCTCAATCATTGGTGGACCCCTGGCGGAAGTATTGTCGTAGTTAAGCGAGCGACAAAATTATCTTTCTATAAAATAACGGTGGAGGTGTTCTGCAATTAAAAACATTGAACTACCCGGTGGTAAAAGTACGATGTCTGGCGTGGTTTCATAGTAGCGCACGGTATTGATTATTGATCTTTACGTAAAGAAGTCACTTTAGCTATACTCAATTATTGCTACGATAATTCTTTGCATCATATCTCTTATATTATTGATTCAATTATTGTCACAAGATCATCCATATAATATGTTATATTATTAATTGAGGGCGACAAGTTATAAATGATTAATAATTGTTGAAAGATTAAAAATATGTTGATTAAAAATAAAATGATTTGTGGTAATATTTATTCAATCCTTGATGTATATAAAAGAGTGCATATAGAGGCGTTTGTGGTAAGTTTGATTATTTTATGGGGGCCCATATGTCATCATCTAAGAGTCTCTTCATCAATAGTAATTACCTTTGTGAATAGTAATTACCTTTGTGAATAGTAATTACCTTCGTCGATAGTAGTTGTCCCTTGATATTACCAAGAGTTAAGCTTTGCTCTTCTTTGTTCCAAAGGTTAATTACCCTTCGCAAAATAGTAGTTGTCTCTTGATATTACCAAGAGTCATTTTGACCCTTCGTTAAGACCAGAGCAACCCTCGGTTTTCTATAAATAAAAGCTCATTCCTTCATTATTTCTTACGAATTCATTTAAACTCTGAGAGAAAACTTATTCACTTGAGCGTCTTGCTAGTATATGCGTGAATGAGATTGTGAGGTTGCATGGCATGCTGTATCCATAGTTTCGGATCGTGACCCAAGATTCACTTCAAGATTTTGGGTTAGCTTGCAAAAAGCTATGGGCACGATTTCTTATTGATTCGGCATACCATCCTCAAACGGACGAACAATCGAAAAGGACTATTCAAACTCTTGAAGATTTATTAAGACTACATGTCCTGACTTCAAGGCGGTTGGGATAAGTATTTACCATTGGTGGAATTCTCCTACAACAACAGATTTATCAAGCAAGTATAGGTGTGGCTCCATTTGAAGCATTATATGGACGAAAGTGTCGCTCTCCAAAGTATGTTGGGACGAAAGTGGGTGAAGCAACACTTTGTTGGGACCCGAGTTGATGCGTATGACTCTTGAAAAGATCCAAATGATTCGACAAGCGTATACAAAGCGGCACAAGATCGACAAAAGAGTTATGCGGATCTTCATCGAAAGGACGTGGAATTTAGTGTAGGGATCATGTATTATTGCGAGTTGCTCCATGGAAGGGAGTTACAAGATTTGGGAAGAGAGAAAAGCTCGATCCAGATTTATTGGTCCATTTCAAATTCTTGACCGAGTAGGAAATGTAGCCTATAGACTCGCGTTACCTCCGAGTATGTCTCGTGTTCATAATGTGTTTCACATATCCTCGTACTTCGTAAATATGTGAAAGACCAGAACCACGTTATAGAGTTAGAACCCCATGAGATAGCGAAGACTTAACGTATGAGGAGGTACTGTCAAGATTTTGGATAGGAAGGAGCATGTCCTACTGCCATGAAAGGTCATACCACAAGTTAAAGTTTTGTGGAGGAATCATGCTTATAGAGAAATGACACAGGGAATTGGAAAGCGGAAATGAAAGCGAGGTATCCTCACCTTTTCAAACACTTATCGTATTTCGAGGATGAAATTTCATAAGGAGGGAGGTTGTAAGACCCCAACTTATTATTAATGAAATTTAATTTTCTCTATTTATTATTTTAAAATAGTAAGGGTTGATTTGATTAATGTGGATAGTTAGGGGTAAATATCTGTGAAATATTTCAAAATAAGCAAGTGGTTATAAAATATTCATTGTTGTGGGGAATATTCGTTTGGTGTGTGGAATATTAAATGCTTGTCGGGAAATATTAAATGCGACGGTAGCGACCATGTGTGGGCCCCATGTGAAAGCGATTGGATGAAGAAAGCGACAAATATAAGTGGTTTAAAAATAACGGCGTAGTTATTCTGAATTAATCTTGTTAAAATACTCGGTTGGTTAAAACACGATAGCTTTACGGTATTGCACCAATTATTGATTCTTACGTGAAGAAGCACTTTTTCGATAATGGTTACGATAATTCTTATTCGATATTTTATTGAGTTAATAATTGTTTGCGTTGATATTTTATATTCTTTGTTGTTTTTGATAATTGTCATTATACGATATTTTTCATTATCGAAGCAATAATTCATATTATCTGAATAATATTATTAGATAACATTATTGGCAATGTCTAGAAAGTTACATCTAAGGAGAGGTTTGGTCACCTAATTGCGGCGAGATGAGAAGAAATTCTTATTGGAAAGCCCCTCTTTCTTGGGAAGCTGCTCACGGTTGTCGATATTGTGATTACGTAATATTATTTGTGAATAATTAATTATTGATTCATATGATGAGGAAAATATTGATTTTATGTGGATATAGATGGAAAAAATTTTAATGTGACAATTGTTGAAAATTGAAATTTTATCTTTTTACGATAAAATAATTCATTTAAATATATTATTATATTTTAATAATATAATAATGGTGATATTTTTACAACGAATGTGGGATATATGAGTATCTGAGGAGGAAGAGTATTTTTGTTGCAATAAATGTTTAAAACATGTTAAACATGTCGGTGGACCCCATTTATTGGTGAAATTTGATTATAGCACAATAAATCGCTTGGTTTGTGGATTTGGTCAATTTTGTTTGGAATTTGGAAAAACTTTCTTACGCAAAGTTGTAGAAATTGAATTTCCTATAAAAACTCACGAGATTCAATTTTTTCGATGAAAGGGCTATTTATTATGAATTATTGAAGTTAGTAGTTCAAAAATAATTGATTTTTGGAAGTTTTAATTATTTAAATTAAGAAAAACGTTTTTAATGTTTTGTCACATGGTGGTGATGTCTTGGACCAAATTAGTGGGCGTAGGAAATTTGAAAAAATAATATTATTAATTTATTAAATTTTACGCTTTTGTTGTTACTAGCGATTTCACTATAAATAGGGTCTTGGGTTAGAATTGAAAATCACACGAAAAAGCTGAGTTTTTCTCTCTATATATTATCGGCGTATTCTTGTGAGTATTTTGAGTATACTTTGAGTATTGTTAGGCGGTGCAAGTTCCTTCATACCTTATATCAGGTTTCCAATTTAGAAATCTTAATCTTTCGAGGTAAGGGATATTATTTTTTTTCGTAATGATATTATTTCTTCAATATCATTATGCGAAATATTGATCTGAAGTTTTTATCAAATTTGGAACTTTTCCATGTCGGGGTTACTATTCATGAGTTCTTATTCACGATTCTTATTCATGAGTTCTTATTCATGAGTTCTATTCATTAAGTGAAGCGTGAAGATGTTTTTGGGAAATTTCTATCTTTTGGTGTCGAGATTCTTATTCACGTATACGGCCTTTATTCACGTATCTGCACTATTCAAAGAAAAATAAAATTTCTTCTTTTGTCCAAAATATCTATTACGGATACTAGCTTTGATTGTATCCATGTTTTGATCATTCTTGAATTTTACACCACTATGATTATTTTTGAGGTATTTTTGAACATGGATAAAAAAAAAATCGAATCCTTAATCCTTAATCCTTATCATTTTGTTTCCTTTGGATTCGTTTCTTTAAAAATATTTTTCATCATCCTCGATCTTAAATGATGATATTATTGAATATCTTTGGCACATAGTGCAAGATGAATGATTTCTGAAGAATATCTTTGGCGGTAGTGCAAAGATGAGCAGTGTTTAGATGATGAACATGACCAGCAGATGAATATCTTTGGCTGTAGTGTAAAGATGAATATTTGATTCGGATGTATATTGATTGATGTTCTGAGGGATAAAAGATGAGCGATGAACTTTTAAATTCATACATAGAAGATAGTAGTTTGCATTCTCTACTTAACTCTTACTAATGAATTATTATTTCATTGCGAATATTGATTTAAAATTTGTTGTCTATTGTATTCTATTAGATTTTTCCTGTTGAAGACTAACGATAATTTGTTGTATATTATCTTAGTCATAATATTCTTTCTTTGAGCTAGTTGAGCTCACCCTTTTCCTTTTTGTTCCATTTTTTTCTCGGGAGGCGAGAATATAGCGAGTGCAGTCGGGTATGGAATGAAGGTTTTAGAAAGAATTGTTTAGTAGTCCTCACCATTTTTGT